>QEPC01011163.1:5282-84381 GCA_003113815.1 Sphenodon punctatus
CTATCTTTTCACTCCCAATAGCCTCCCTCCCTGTTATTCCATTTCCAATCCTGTTTTGTCATTCCACACACACACTTCTGTTCCATATGACACACACAGACAAACATTGTATTTCCCAGGACTTTTGAGTTCTCTGTGAGGGGAGTGGAGGCTACAGGGTTAGACGGGTGACTTGGACCCAGGACTCCTGAGTTGTCAGTTGCAAGGTTGAGAGCAGGGGAGAGGAGAACAGGCTCAGAATGAGGACTATTCTATTGCCTGTGAAGGGAGTGCAGCCTACTGGATTAGAGTGGGGTGTAGTGGCTGGAATCCAGGAGTCCTGAGTTTTCTGTTATAGGTCTATGACTAAATAGATTAGAGGGGGAGAATGGGTGGGAGACAGAACTCCTAGGGTTCTCTCTTTCTTAAAAAGGAAACAGAGGGGATGAGGGCCCAGCTCACACCCTCCTATCCCCAGCTTCAGTGTTGCCTCCAACCTGCAAAAAGGAAGAGGATTGGGGTTGGCAGACAAAGGCAAAGTGTGGGTGTATGGAGCCTAAGTTTTAAGTGAGCACAATATGTGAGACAGTACAATCTTTACTGCTAACATGGCATGGAAGTTAATGCGGGAGCCTTAACTTGCAATTTCCATGCTTTTTAGTGCATGATTGAATTTGCAAGACACTTAACTCTTCTCATAAACCGGAGGTTTTTTATTATGGAATTAGTTGCATTTAAGCATGTAGCAGTTATCATGGTGATTGTGCTTGAGCACATGTATTCCGCATTTCCCAACTTCATATTTGAATTTTGGTCTCTTTGTGTGCTCATGCTTTGGTTTTCTGTATTGTACACCTCTTGTAGAGGAATACATGCCACTCATGGCTTGTTTCAGCACTGGCTAAACAGTCTTAGGGGCCCTTCAAACTGGGGAACTGGGTGCTATGGCCCTACACCTTATCTGAATGTTACATTACCCCAGACAGTGTTCTGATTTATGTTCAACCCAAGCCAAGGGGGTGACTTTGTATGCTGTTTTCCTTCATTGACTACTGCTGGGATGAGGAGCCATTACTATGAACAAACAAAGAAAGAACAGAGACACTCTTCTGTGACACTGTCCTTGTTCTTTGCAAAAGTTACTAATGACCGACATTGGAACATTGATCAAATAGAACAAGTTAGTAAAGCCATGGTATGACATACCCAGAATGCAATTCTAATCACTGTGTCTGACACTAATAGTATGTACAATAATGACTGTAGGAAAGAACAGACATCTCATTTAAATGCATATCAGCTCCTACACTGCCAGAGGAAGATGCATATACCCTGGCTGCTGTTTCAACTTTTCAAACAAAGAGGGTCAAACTGTGGGGCTATTTTTGTTTGGTTTTAAATTGGAAGTTAAAGATGAAAGATCCAAAAGAAAATGATATTCTACCCAGTCACTATGTGGCTGGTTCACTAAAAAAACATTTTAGTAGTTTTCCATCTTCATGACTTGCATACCTATCTTCAGAAAACAAGGCAGGGGCAGGAGGGGGGAGTGTGACAGTGTGGCTAGCATCAGGATGACCACAAATGACTTAATAAAACCACTGCCCTATTAGTGGTTTTAAATTTTGGTCCCAGATGACAACAGGCAGGGGAGGGCATTAGTGTTGGAAATTCTGATTAGCCATTATTTTTTTCCAGTCACGAAAAAAGACTTGATCCATGGAGACAGCACAAACATTCTAGAACTATATGTTTATGAAGAGGTGTGTACTGGATGTTTAAATCTGCATGACCAGCCAGGAAGGAATGTTGTAAGTTCTGCAGTGAAGCACGGCGAAACACACACACACACACACTGAAGGATAACACTTCTTTTAATATTCTGATAAAGTATCTTGTTCAGTGTACGAAGAAAGTGTCTTTGGATAAAAACAGATGTGTGGCCAGTGAGATGGGACTACTCCTCCCTGAGCCACCCCGGAGTGGAAAATGCTGGGCAAAATGACCTGGGTTAGGATGGGGCACTGAACTGACGTGCCTGTAGCCAAGAAGCTGTCATGCCAGCTGCACGGTCTGGGCAGGGCAATGTGGGCGGACCGCCCCTTGCCATGATGGGCAGCCATGGTGGCCAATGAGGTACAGCCATGACTGCTAGCTATGGTGGTCCGAAACCCGGATAAGGTTGGCCGCCCGGGAACATACATGCTAGCCCTCTGTGACACGATTTGGCCTGCTGTGGCCTGGTCAGGTGGGCCTTAGCACAGCTGTGACCTCAGAGATTTTCTGAGTTCGCATCCTGGGCTAGCCACCAACACCGCTTGGGATAGCCCAAGGCCAGCATCTGGCAGTGTGTGTTTATACATGCCGCCGGGTCCCTAGCCACAGTGGGCCAAAATTTCATCTGTTTTTATCCTTCCTGTGACATTTTCACACAAATATGACTCTGTGTGGAGTTGGAACAGTCCTGGATATGTAGAATGTGATTAAAAGCATCCTCTAGTTTGAATTCTGGAAATACATAACTTTCAAAAACGTGTATTTTTCAAAAAAAGTGTAATTTTTAAAAAAGCTTGGTTTCAATTTTAGGCACTGGCTTCTTGTGGAAACTTAAAGGGTACTTATTCTGTATCATAAATTAATGGACACGCCAAAGTTCCCACTACTTCTGTGGAAGTGGCAACAAACAATTGCAAGACTGCATTAGGTTTAAAAAGAAACGGGCTAGCATAGTTTTGAGAGCCTTCCATAATTTCCTTACCTGAAGACCCTACTACTACCACTAGTACTAATTATTTCTACAGTGCTACTAGGCATACACCGTGCTTTACAGTCACTGCTTTTGGAGACAGGTCCTTGCCCAGTGGGCTCACAGTCTAAGATGGTACTGGATGAGGGGAGCACACAGGAAAGATGCACACACACACATTCCCATTTTACAGATGGGGAATTGAGGCTGATCCCCATATTAAGAAATTCTCATTTATTAATATGCCTATGTCATTTCAGGATGACACTGCAAACTGCTATCATGTGTGGCTTAGGCCATGTTCCAGCTAACAGAGGTAAACTGAAGTAACTACTGTGATGTAATTAGACTGAAGTAACTACTCCACTCGGTAGTGTTCAGGGTATTTTTAAATGAGCAAGACTTGAGAAGGGGTGTGTGTGTGTGTGTGTGGCCATGTGGAGCAGCCATTAAGGTGGAGTACATGGGGAGGGTTTCTAATGGATGGCTCCCACCACACACGCAACATCCACATGCTCCCGCAGACACGACCAGTCCCAAAAACAACTCATATGGGCAGTGTTCCCCCTCCCCCACCTGGTAACATCTCCCACTGCACGCCCGGCCCAACTGCCTACTCTCTGCCATAATACACAGCTGTGAATACCATGGAAACATGAAGCTGCAGAAGCCAGTTATTGCCCATGATTTCTGGAGCCGCGGTAGCCGCTGGCAGTCCAGGTCAATAATGGAGCCGCATACTAGGCAGGACACACAGGAAGCTGCTGTCAGACCTGCTGTCCTCCATGGCATTGGCTCTTCTCTCATGTATCATGAAGGGGAAGAGTTAAGATTTGAACCAACGCAGTTTTGTATTTCGCACTCGCGTACTTTAAGGTCTCCTGGCAAGGTTGTGAGTGGGACCAGGGAGGCAGCCAGGCCACAGACATGACTGCTGGTATGGGTGGCCATCGCAGTTCATATGGGCTGAGGATACATGGGCACCTATTTCCATGCACTTTTTTGACTTGCCCTTCACAGGGCACTCTGGATTTTTTGGCAGTGCCCTGTGAGTGGCCAGGTGTGGGTGCCGCGTGGCTCACGAGAGCACACATCCTGCCATTCCACCTTCAGACAGGCATTCAGATGAGTGGTTACTGTGTGGCCATGCATGGTAACATCTCATTTAAAAACACCCATGCAGTATAAACCAAAGTAATACTCTGTCAAGTTTCCCCCTTGCTGAGATGTAATGATCACTGAACCAAGGTACACAGTTATTTTGAAATAAACTGAAAGGGGTGTGGGGTATGTACTCCTAATTGTTCTGGAGTATATACTTCTCTTTCTATTCTTGAAAAATTTCAAGTCAGCACTCTGTTCATTTAAATGCTTTAGAAGTAAAATAGAAATAAGGTTCAACTACACTAAATTAACTGTTTGTCAGAATGTGGCCTTGATGTCTGAGGCAGGAAATCAATGTGAAATGTTCATCAAGGTGAACAGGAATATTTGTCTTCTTTTAATAACTTAAAGTTATCTATCAATACTTACTCATTCTATCTGGAGCTTTTTGTTCTAGATTTCAAGTAGTTATCAATAGTTGCATAATGAGCAAGAGCAGAATTACATGGATATTAGTACCTGTGTTATTAGTTAATCTCCAGGCTGCAGATATATGCCTCTTTTATATATATATATATATATATATATATATATATATATATATATATATATATATATATATATATATTTTAAATGGCTAACACTAAAAACAGCTAAAAGTCAGGGGGGAAATGAAAAGATATGCTCAAAATGCTCATAAATATTCAGCAAATAAATGCTTTTTAAAAAGTGTATACTATCATCTTTTATTTATGTAGTACTAATGTGGGAAGGAGCTGCATTTTATTTAGAATTTTAAATTTTAAAAGTGAGGCACATATAAAATGCCGCAAGGTTACAGCATACAATGTGAATCCTACAATATTTGTTGTTGCAAGGGCTTATTTGACTAAAATATGACTGAAATATGCTGTTCAGCTTTTTGTCTGAACACATGCCTTTTATTTGGAGTTTAAATTTTAAT
The DNA here is from genome assembly GCA_003113815.1 of Sphenodon punctatus. Taxonomy (NCBI): domain Eukaryota; kingdom Metazoa; phylum Chordata; class Lepidosauria; order Sphenodontia; family Sphenodontidae; genus Sphenodon; species Sphenodon punctatus. The sequence goes on from QEPC01011163.1 coordinate 10,076, forward strand.
CTCTTTCTCTAGAAGAGAGGCAGTGTACAAAAGTGAAGGATTCTGATGATGTTTGGTCTCTATTTTTAGAGAGGTTCAGCTGCCAAGCCAATAGGAAGGTGATGTGTATGAGCAGCTCTATTGATGGGTGTTGTGAAACAGTGCTGGAGACAGTTATTAACTGATGTACTTGCTGGATGATGACAGTTTCCTGGCTCTGCATGGCGTTTCTTCTCTCTGACATGCTATGTGCCAAGTGTTATCTTTTCCGTATTTCTTGTGTCGGGTTTCTCCTTCCTTTGGTTTTTTCACTCCAAATTTTCATCCAAACCTAGGAAGAAAAATAAAAGCAGATTTTAAGACTGTCTTTGGGGCTTTCCACAAGAGCAGGCAATATTAATAAATGGTAATAGCCCCTGAACTCATTATACCCTAGCTAATATCTGCATGAACAAAGAAGTTGTAGGACAGTAAAAGGGTGGGTGGGGGAAGTTTCTATCTTAACAAGCACAAGCATTCTGAGGATGGGGGCTGTTAACTGGCTTGTCTGAACAGATTCAGGAGCACTATCCTTCCTAATTTACAATTTCTTACGTGCAGACATTTATGTAGTCTATTCCCTGCTCAAGAAACCATCTCTTGAAGTTGACTCCCTTGCCAGCTACCATCCTGTCTCTAACAGGGCTGAAGCGGCAGTAGCTGTTACCACACCGCCATTCCATTCGAGAAATCGGCACTTAATGTGTCTTGCCGCCGACTTCCCCTCAATATTTTCACGATTCCGCATTACCGGCTGTCAGCATCTGCAGATGTGGCATGTCTGCAGTTTGTGAACACAAGCAGTTTTATGCCGCCTTCCGCCACTGAGCATGAGTCCCTGACGCACTATGATGCTGAATAATAGATCATTGAATTAATGAACTTAGGGTGGCTCTGACTACCTGCTTCAGAGTCCGCTGCAGGGGCGTAGCCACTGTGGCACGGGGCACATTTGTGTCCGTGCCCTGCCCTGGGATGGGGTCAGCAGCGATCAGGGCCTGCCCCAGGCATATGCAGCATCTGCGGGAGCTGGGAGCCCTGCTCCCAAGTCCCAGAAGAGTCACTCTTGCACCACTGGCACCACCTTTTTAAACAGCTCAATTGTAGTCGCACAGCGCTGCTACACGGGTGGGGGAAGAGCCCCCCCCCCGTCCCCTCCTTCACAGCGAATGTTGCTGTCTTGTAAACAAAGTTCTTCTTCAAGGGGCTCCTTCCATTCTCACAAATGGAAGAGTGCACCAAGCCTAGAAAGAGGTGGTGGGGGAATTTTCTAACAAAATGACACTCCATGTAGGATGGATCTACAGCCTGGGAGGGGGGTAGAAGGCAGAGGGCACCCTCCTCTGGGGGAGGGTTGGTTGTTCAGTGATGTCTCTGCTAGAAGGATGGACAGATCCTCCCTCTTTCCCTTTGTGATCGCCCCATAGAGAGAAATGGGGGTGCAGAGCAGCTACAATGAGGCAGAGAGCCATCTCAGCAAAGGGGAAGAATTTGTCCTTGGCACCCTAACACACAAGAGAATTCACGGAAGAGCAGAAACTCACTCCCCCCCATCCCCTGATCAGCACCAGGAGCCAGGCGCTCACTCACTGTGGCCAGGGATCCTTGCACTCTAAGCAGGACAGAGATTAGTGCACATGGCTCCTGATGCTGATGGGGGGGAGAGTCTCTGCTCTTCTGTGAATTTTCTGTGAAATGCCATGCCCCACATGGAATTTTCTTCCTAATTGCTTAGGGATGGAAGGAATTGTGTTGGGTTTAGGTATCTTATATAGGGTGGGGGCGTGTGAATGTTACATGGAATTTTTTTAAGCTAGTGAGCTTGGTATATGCCAGTAAGAGAAGGGTGCGCAAGTGAGAATGGAAGGAGCCCCTCGAAGAAGAACTTTGTTTACAAGGCAGCAACTTCCCCCGCACCACGGTGACTACACCCCTGACTGCAATGCTGTGAGACTCACAAAGCTGCCATGTTTAAGGGAAAGGGGAAACTGTGCCAAACCTGCCGCTTCTGTGTGAAATCTACAGTGGCGAAATTTACAGCGGCAGCAACTGCAGAAAGCCGCGAGTGCAAGGCTCCCTTCCTAACCATGCTGCTTGGTGCAGAAGAGCACTTTCCACCAGTAAATGCTGCTGCAGCGGTCTGACATTTCAGCCCTAGTCACTAATCTTCCCCTTTTAGGTGCTTGCTTTGCAGCTCCAGGTGCATCTTGATGCTATTGGATTTCTGGATCCATGTCAGTCAGATTTTCAACCTGAGTATGGCACTGAGACTGTGCTTGTGGCCTTGGTTGATGACCTCTGCCTAGAAATTGACTGGGGAAATTGTACCCTGTTGATTTTGTTAGATATTTCAGCAGCCTTTGATACAGTTAACCATGGGGTGTTATTGGCATGGCTATGGGACCTGGCAGTTATGCACGGGACTGCTCTTGAGTTGTTCTGCTCATTTCTGGAAGGAAGAATCCAGACAGTGGTGATGGGCGGTGGCTTGTCATCCCCTTGGAAGTTCCCCTGTGGGTTTCCACAGGGTTCCATCTTGTCTTCACTCTGTTCAATGTGTATTTCAGGCCCCTGAGTGGGCCTCCCTTGGTCACTCAGGTTTAGGACTGAAACTGCATGTTGCAGTTAACAAGAATTCCATCAGAAACAGTCCATTCATTGTTGTTTCCTTGATGGAGGTGTCCTTGTATTGGCCGATACATGATCCGCTGTTTGCTGCAGCTTGCCAACATTGCCTTTAGCCTCCTCAGAAAGTGATGCATGTGCCACAAAGTGCCATAAATTACAGAAAGTGTCATAAATAGCAGATACCTCAGTGCTTGCCTGCAGGCAGGCAGCCCCCATGAAAGGAATCTTGCACTCCCATCCCACCCTGATCTCTTAGACTGGCTTTTAGTGCTTGGTGGACCATGGGGAAGAACTGGATCCTTCAAGGGCCTGTCTCCAGATGATGGAGACAGCCATGGGGAAGGAGGTCCAGGTTTTATCTCACACACAAGACCCTGCACTAGAAGCAGTAAGCCCCGGTGGGTGTCTCGTTGCCTGCCTGGGGGTTGGGGGAGAGGATCAGGCAGGTGGAAGGTGCTGTGGCTTGGCACCAGTAGGGCCCTTCCGCAAGCGGAGCAAAGAGCCTGTGCTAGGTGGGTCATTCCCCTGCCATGGGAGAGGGGGAGGCGGGTGGTTGGGAAAAAATCTGCTCTGGCCACCAAACTAGCTGGGAAGAGGGAGGGGCGGGAGGATTTTGTGTGAATGAAACTTTTATGATATAAATATTTATTTAGGTAAGAATTCAATTTAATCAAAATTCCCAGAGTTCTTTATCCTCTGTACAATAAAAAACACATAAACTTTATATTAATAAATGGATATCAAGATAAAAGTCAAATCTGGAGACCTCTTGTTGGCTTGGTGAGCCACTCTGACAGTGGCAAAGGACTGGACAGCTGCCCTATCAGGGGAAATTGGAAAATCCCTGATGTTATTAATTGATCACATGTCTCTTCCTTTCAAATATATCCCTTTCCCCGGCAATAGTGGATGCATCTTAAATGGGATAGGTATGGTCCAGTGGTGTACCACAAAGCAAAAAACCCAAAAAAAACATTTGTGAGTGTTACCGAGGTTTCGAGTACCAAGTCCAAATCTTTGGCCGCTCCTCTGAATCACGGCTGCAGACTCGGCACTTGGGATGCAGAACGTGGAACTCAGCACGGACACCAAAACCATACCATAACCGGCAAGTATGCCCTCATGCTCCAGCTGGAAACCACCCCCCACTGCCTTCACAAATAAACCTGGGGAGGGGAGAGATGGTTTCAAAGCCAAAGGGAAAAAGAGAGGAATAAGAGAATACAATCCAAAGTTTAAAAGGCAGGGGTTTTTTGTAATCCCTCATATTGCAAAAAGTTAAATAACCCACAGCATTGCCCTATTCCCATGCACCCACTTAAAAATATAAACAGCAGGGTGTTGTAACCCTGAGCATTGCATCTATGGCCAGCTTCCCCCCACCCCTTTAAAATGCTGTGCCCACAAAAGGAGGAGTTTAACTCCAAAGCCAACACACTTGCCTACGCAATCAGCTAGTAACAGTGCAGCACACAGCCAGGTTACCAAAGAGAGTGAATAATGCCCAAATGCCCAACTTTTGTTTGCCTCTGGCAGCCAATCAAAAATTGTTCTGTGTTGCTTGTCCCGCCATCACCTGTCCCCTTCCATTACCCTCGTGCCTACCAAATAAGGCAGGAAGTTTTGTTTCCCAGGTCAGTGAAGGTATGGTATAGGGTGGGTCACTCAGGTCACATCAGGGGCTCCTGAGTCCTGCCAATGCCTGGCCAAAAGAAGACACACAGCAATCCAGAGAAACACTCAATTGATTGGGGCTGAGCGCATTGGGTACCAAACTTATTCCTCTGAACCTTTGAAGTTGGAAGTACTGAACTGAGTGCTATTATTCTTCGTTCAACAATAGTATGGTCCGTGCAGAGCCTTGGTCCATGGTTGAACACCCATGAGATTTGGGATCTGTTTACGTATCTCCTATATTTACTCATTTGAAGTGACAAATATAACAATACATTGTGCAGACGTTCTAATTCTAATTTTACAGAGATGGGCAAACTGTGGTTAAGGAGCCACATGTGACTCTTGGTCAGGTCATCTGTACTGAGGTTTTTGCCAGAAGTGGCTGCCTGGGTGTGTATCCATGTGGCTCTCTCAGAACAAGAGAAGCCAAACTTCCATTTTGGCCTCTGGAGTCTTTGGGAACTCTGGGAACAGGGGGAGCATGTGCTGTGCTGCTATTGCTGATACCTAAACCTACAAGACAGCCTGGGAGCCAGAGCTTTGATGCAAGGGGGAGATTTGGGGAAAGTCACTCTGTCCTGTCCCCAGGATCAGAAGAAACGGTGAATAATATAATGCATCGTCTGGCTCTCATTAATATGAAAATGTTGATAGGTGGCTCATGGGCTTGGGAACTTTGCCCGTCCCTGTAATATTACATTCTGTTTATGTCATATCAATGGAGCAGCAACTGACTGAATGTGTAAATTTACTTCATCAGGGCTAAGCCTCTGAAAAAGAAACAAAAGCAACCTTGAGATTATTACTGTTTTCACAAAATGCCCCACTGACTTCTTGCCAAATAAAATGGCGCACATTTACAATGAAATGAAAAATTACAGTGAATGCTGTTTCTATTGGAAACAGGTCATTCACCTTCATTTGTGTGTGCCGTGGAAACTTCCTGGCTTTTCTGCTGTTTTCGCCATTTGTTGTTATTTTTCATGAGTTGAACAGAGCTTCTATGGGGCCAATCTCAAGCCCCGTGTGAACTCCATGTGCATCCCCAGGGGCTGCGGAGATGGAAAAATACCAGCTAGATGACAGGGAAGTGCTGGAAATTGTGATAAAGTGTCATAAGACTACCGTAAATGTCCTGAAAAGTGAGAAAAAGTGACAAATGACAAAAATGATGAAATTGATGGGAAATGACAAAAAAACACAGATGCCAAAATCAACAATGGTGGAAGCGCAGAATTTTAAAAATACCGAAGTCTGATGAAGTACCAACAAACACTCACAACAGCACACAAAAGGTCAGTATTTCCCTGAGGAACAGGAACACTTGCTGGGTGTTTTCAGATGAGATGCTACGCCACATGGCCAACCAGGAGCCACAGATCTGAACACCCATCTGAAAGTGGAGCAGCTGTATGCGCGCTCCCACAAGCCACAGGTCACCTATTTTCAGCCACTCATTGAGAACTTCCAGGAAATCCGGAGTGCACCATGCAGCGCAGGCCACAAGGCAGCTGCCTCTGTGGCCATGGTAACCATGCTGGAAGCTTCCCATTTGATTTGCTCCCGATGCAGTCCACATGTGTGGGTTCTCCGTGGTAGAGCCACATGGCAGCTGTAGCCCTCACCCCCACTTCGGCTTGCTTGTCTGAAAGCACCTGCTCTCTTTTCAGCCCTTGTGGGAAGGAGTTGCATTTGATTGTAGAATTTTACATTTTGAAAACACGGCACATATAAGTTTATCTTACGATCTTTGCTTTTGGCAAAAACTGATTTAGGTTAAATATTATTTAACTATAGTGCACACAAAATTGAAATATATGCTTCCTATTGGCTTCATTGGGAGATTTTCCCAAGTAACAATTGCAGGGTCCTATAGGCAGTACAAGTATATTTATCTTTTCTATGTACATGAAAAATTTCTGCCTGAGTTTTTTCATACTGTTGCAGGTGGGTAACAGTTCCATTGAGCAGGTATTGGAGCATGTAACCTAGCAACAGACCATGTACTAAAGCATTTAGGGTAAAAATCCACACGGCAATAAATTTGTCATTCTTTTAACAAAATTCTTTAGATTATGTGGGATAGTCAGATAATTATAATGCTAACACAGTCTGTAGCAAGGCCTATGGAAAGAGTATACTTTATATATAAGCACTGCAGTGCATACATTCCAATGAGAGTCAAAAATTGAAATTAAAGGAGCTGCACAGATGTAGTTGTGGGGAGAAACTGGCACAGTGTTTATGATATTGCAGCGCTGACATAAATTTGTTTTTCAGATTAAATGGGCAAAAGCAGGTGCTTGGCACTATGTATCCTAGGAGTAAACATACACACAGATGTGTTTATTCAGTTCAAATGATTGTTTACTGAGATAGTTGAACGGAATACAGTTCATTTTCAAAGAAGGGCTTAGGGTAGCAGCAACTAAACCTGAACAGAATACAAATCACAACATTTTCAAACTAAAATAAAAATAATATTGTCAAGTTATTTTCACTCACTTTAAATTGACCAGTTTTTTAAAAAGTTATTGCTTATATTCTTAAATTGTTAGAGGAACTATTTTACTTAATAAAACAATAATCCTGGTGCCAGGTACTCTTAGAAAACAAGCTTTTAAAGTGATTGCCAGTGCTTAATTTGTAAAAGAAATAATTAAAAAATGAAATACTGGGGCCCAAGCCTACCCCAGAAACTATACCTTCTGGTCCAGAGCTTGTCAGAACAAAGATATATGAACCTTGTTCTCCAGCTAGCAACCCAACCACTGAACCAACTTGCCTCTCTACACCTGAACATAAAACAGAAATTCTTGTGTTTTAATCTATGATAGCCAGCACAGGCAATGAGGCAGGAAAGTCATCAGTGTAAGCCAAATAAACCCTTCGGGTTTTTTCAGGCTTCCGATTTCTACCTTGAAATGACTATATCGGACATTTCCTGGTCTCACACATTTTGGGTTGCATACTCCTACTGGGAACATTTCAAAGAGCTCAGCTGCCCCTTTTATTTCATTGCAGGGGCCCTGACAACCCCCCTGCCCCCCCCCACACACATAAATTAAGCCATGATGATTGAATATTTCAGAAATTGATACTAGGATACATTTGAGGTGGGTGCTCTGCTATTGGGGGAAGCATCAATGGTCCTCTTGTCATGGTCGGATCATTATCTCCTACGGATCTTCCTTTCAGCCTATGTCTGCCCCCATAAGGGCATGGAGCCAATTTGAATGGTTCACCCCCAGAGGCTAATGAAACTGGAAAGGTTCCGGTTGGCCCTCAGGGAGTTACCCTCTGACCTCGGTGACCATCTCATCGATGACCTCGTAGCACTATGGAACACTCTGCTGACTGAGGCCATTGATCAGATGACTCCTAGACATCCGCTGCCCAGGCAACAGCACCACAGGCCTCCGTGGTTTTTGGTGGAGCTGCGAGTGCTGAAGAGAGAAGGGTGGCGGTTGGAGTGACAGTAGTGTCATTACCGTACTGAAGATGATAGATTGTGGCATAGAGCCAGTTTATGAGCATATGCTGAGGTTATGAGGGCAGCGAAAAAAAGCTTTTTTCACTGCTCTTATAGCATCCACAAAATCACACCCAGCAGAGCTATCTAGGGGTGTTTATAGATGATCCCGTTGACAAGCGGGATCGCTAAATGCCGGCTTCCCCCCCGCCTTCTCTGCATGCTGTGTCTGCTGTTCAGACACGGCGCAGAGTGCGAGTGCGCATGCATGCCCTTCCTCGCATGCGCACTCACCCACGGAACCCGGAAGTGCAGCGTAAAGCCGGCACTTTGGGAATCCGCATCGGAGGGGGCAGGATCGCCTGCCCCCTCTGATGCGGATTAAAAAGCAGCCGCAGCGAGTAGACGAGCACCAAGAAAGGCGGCTGATCAAAGGATCAGCCGCCTTTTTGGTCTCATCTATAAACGCCCTGGGTAGTGCAGGGGCTGGTCGGTCCGGCCTCCCTCCACCCTGGAGTGGAGTCATCTACAGCATGCTGTGATAGGTTTGTGAATTATTTTGTGGATAAAATCGCTCGGATACACTATGATTTCGATGCTGCACTTATTACACTAGGAGAACCAGAAGTTATGGAAGTCACACTATGTCCGGTTTTATGGCATCAATGTAGTCGAGACCCTTGGGGCTGTTAGGGCCACCTCTTGTGAATTAGATCCGTGCCTGTCTTAGCTAATTAAATCTTGCCAGGAGACAATTGGGCCGTTGCTGGCGGGAGTGGTCAATGCCTCCCTTCAGGAGGGTAGAGTGCCGGGCTGTCTCAAAGAGGCAGTGGTGTGGCCTCTGCTCAATAACCCATTGCTTGACGTTGGCTCCCTTGCCAGCTATCAACCTGTCTCTTACCTTCCCTTTTTAGGGAATGTTATTGAGTGGGTGGTGGCTCAGCAGTTGCAGGGGCATCTCGACCATGTCAGTTTTCTGAATCCCTCGCAGTCGGGATTTTGTCCAAGTCATGACACGGAGACTGCGCTTGTGGCCTTGGTGGATTATCTGCGCCAAGAGATGGACCGGGGACGCTCAACCCTGTTGGTCCTATTAGATTCTGCTTGTTCCTGACCAGAAGAACCCAACGAGTGGTACTCGGGGAGTGGTTTTCATCATACTGAGAACTCATGTGTGGTGTCCTGCAGGGTTCGGTGTTGTCCCCCCTCTTGTTCAAGATATATATGCAGCCTCTCAGCAAGGGGATCAGGAGGTTTAGCGTACACTGTATGGTGTCACCACTATGCTGATGACACTCAGCGATACCTCTCTTTTTCAACCGACCTAGACCCCGCAGTCTCCATGATTACTTGATGTCTGATGACTGTGGGGGGTTGAATGAGGACTAATTGACTGAAGCTGAATCCCAACAAGATGGAGGTGATGCTGGTGGGGAAGGCGATGGAATTAACGGCTCCCATTATTGATGGGGTCTGTCCTCCACTGGTTCCTCAGGTATGGAGTCTGGGAATATTCCTTGATGTGCAGCTCCACCTGGATGCCCAGGTGGAGGTTGTGGTGAGGGGTTCCTTTCACCAATTACATCTGGTACGTCAGCTTAGGCCGTACGTGTCGGACTCCGACCTGGCCACCATCATTCATGCTTTCATCACCTCTAGACTAGACTATGGTAACACACTTTATGTGGGGCTACCCATGGTGACAGCCCAGAAGCTGAAGCTGGTGCAGAATGTGGCAGCCCATCTCCTGGTGGGACGGGGCTGCCAGGAGCACATTACACCAGTGCTCGGTTCTCTGCACTGGCTACCAATAGTCTTCCGAGTCCAATTCAAGGTGTTGGTTTTAACCTATAAAGCCCTAAATGGTCTGGGCCCTGCCTATCTGCAATACCGCCTCACCCCCCCCCCCCGGGTACTGGACCAGCCTTTGCGGTCATCCTGGGGATGTCCTCCTTATGGTCCCCCGAGTCTTCTCGGGGGCCACACAGGGGAGGCCATTCTCGGTGGCCTTGCTGAGGCTGAGAAACTTCCTTCCAGTGTGGGTGCATCTGGCCCAGGACCTCCCCTCCTTTCATAAAAGCTGCAAGACCTGGCTATTCCACCAGGCATTTGGCGGGGGAGATGGGGAGGGTGATGGGAGGAGGAAAGGGGGGAGGGTGTAATAGTATGTTTTATAATTTTATTATTTTAATTGTTGATGTACACTGTTGTGAGCCACCCCAAGCTGCTTGTGGCAGAAAAGGGTAGGATACTAAATGCTTTTAATAAATAAATAAATAAATAAATACATTTTCCATTTGTGGTTGGTCATTCGGTTAAATCCAAGACATAGACTGAAAATTGTTATATTTCAGTGGATGGCTAGTGTCAGCACTAGGCGGAGGGGCAGGGCTTTGGGGCCCTCCAAAAAACCCTGGCAAGGCTCCCACCAGGCCCGGGACCCTAGAAAGTTGTCAGAGGAACGCCCTCTGTTGAATGTACCTGCCCCGGCACAGCCGGCCCCGGCGCCGAACCCTCACGCCCTGGACATGCCCCCGGCAGCGACAGAGACAGACAGGATCCCCATGCTGACGCCGCCAGCCACGGCGGCAGACACACAAGGAGAGGCCATGCCCCTAGTCACGAGGTGTAACGTGGGGATTCCCCCGCCCCTGCCACGCTGCTCAGAGCGGTTGCGGGCATGCACAGGGGCGGGGCTTAGAGATTAAAGGCCAGTGCCGCCTGAGAAGCGGCGCTGGTGATTGCTGAAACTGGCCCCCATGTGCGTTGTAGACATTGGAAGAGAAATTGCATTGGAGAGTGGTATTGCCCCGTGAACTTGGCTTGACCTTACCCTAACCTACCTACATTGTGCCTGAGAGTGAGAATCTACGAGTGAGCGTGTGTGTGGTGAGTGTGCGTGTCGCCCTCCCCAATCCAGAACCCCGGGCTATTGGAGGTGAGTGTCCAGAGTCATTCCCCCCACTGTGGGGCCCTTTGCACCCCTGCGGTGAACCTTCACTCCCTACCCGCCCCAGTCTCGTGTGTACGTGTAGAGTAACTGTATTAGGGGCAGTCTTGGTTTCCTGGTCAGTAGCACCCTATGATGATAGGGGCCTGTTCTCTTTAATTAGAGGTGACGGCCCAACCACTATCCTGACAGGCATTCTGTCTTCGTGAGATCCTTACTCTGACTGAGTTAAACCAGGACAGTGTGTGTGGAGTGTTGTGTGCCCCAGTGACAAATCACCAGCCTCCCCTGGCCAAGGTACGGGCTGGAGATAGCATGCATATTGCCAAGGAAATCTCACAGTTGGTGCACGTCGTTCAATCCCTAGCCATGGATGTGAAAGACCTCCAGGCCAAACAAGGGGATATGGCCATGGCCATGGCCCAATTACAGGGGGACCCAGTCCAAGTAGACCCGGCCCAAGGGGGAGGCATTGTCCTGCCACCACCTCCACCTGTAGCAGCAGCTCCCATCTTGGGACCCCGTGAACCAAAGGGGCCCAACGTGGACAAATTTCTTGGCAATAGACAGGCCTTCCAGAGGTTCCTGGCCTTGTGCCGGCTTACCTTTAGGGTACAGCCAACTACCTATGTAACCGACGAACAAAAAGTGGCCTTTATTATTGGTAATTTAGGGGGAACAGTGCTGGAGTGGGCCACTACCCTTCTTAAAGGGGATAGCCCCTTGTTAGGGAATTATGCAGAATTCGTGAAGGAATTCACGTTCCTGTTCGACCACCCCCACTGAACTCGAGACGCGGAGGCCTTGATCTTGACCCTCCGGCAGCAGAAAGGGGGGCTTCTGGAATACCTTACCCAATTTCAGCAACTGGCCCTAGAATTACAGTGGCCAAATAGTGTGCTGAAGGTGATGTTCAAGAGAGGATTAGGGGAGGAGATAAAGGACCAGTTAGCCTTAGTAGACTCCCCGGCGACCTGGGAAGGCCTGGCCAACCTGGCGCTCCAGATAGAGGAGCGCCTAACAGAACAAAAATGAGAAAAACATTAAGAGTCGCGCCCTGGTTGGGTGCAACCCTTCCCCCTGCCAAGCCCCCCGAAATTCCCCGACACCGAGCCAATGCAGCTTGGGGCCTTCCGGGGCCCATTATCCCGGGAAGAGCGGGAGCGCTGCCGGGTTTCTCGCTCCTGTTTTTACTGTGGAGAACCATCCCACTTTATTGGGGAGTGCCCAATGCTGCTGCCCCATCGACAAGATGCGGGAAACGGCCGGGCCCAAGGCATACAGGCGTCGCCTCAGTCATAGCTGAAACGAAAGCCCCAGGGCCCATGCCGGGACCACCCCCACACTTCCGAGTGCCCGTGACCTTAACCCTGTCCCCGCGTGGGTCGGTCATCATCTGGGCCCTTGTAGACTCCAGGGCATCGGGGAACTTTATCAACACCCACTTAGTAGCCCGCTGGTCTATCCCCACCCAACCGAAGGTACCCCCGGAGCCAGTACATTCCATTGACGGGTCCCCCCTAGTCTCAGGCCCAGTTACTAGGTGTACACGACCGATGGGGTACATGATCGGGAGGCATTACGAGCAACTTTCCTTTGACCTCGTTTGACCCCCCTATTTCAGTTGGTGCTTGGGGCGCCATGGCTCCAACAACATGATCCCTCCATTGTTTGGTCCACTAAACAGCTTCAGTTTCATTCCAGTCATTGTGTTACGTCCTGCCTTCGCCCAGCCCCCAGGGCAAACCTCGGGGCGACAACCACTTCTCATCTGGAGGACCAGGGTGAAGGACTACTGCCAGTATACCGCGACTACGTGGATGTCTTTAGTAAGACCCAGGCGATGGAGCTCCCCCCCCCCACCGTCCCTATGATTGCCCCATCGACCTACTACCGGGGACCAAACCACCGTTTGGACGAATCTATGCGTTGGCGGTGCCGGAACGCCACACTCTCCGGACCTATTTGGATGAGAACCTCCAGCAGGGTTTTATTCGGCACTCTAACTCCCCGGCGGGAACCCCCATCTTCTTCGTGGCAAAAAAGGATGGGGACCTACGGCCGTGTATAGACTATAGGGGATTAAATAAGATCACAGTTAAAAACAGATACCCACTCCCCCTAATTCCCGAGCTCCTAAACTGACTTAAAGGAGTGAGAGTCTACATGAAATTAGATCTCCGCGGAGTCTATAACCTGTTACGAGTAAGACCGGGGGACGAATGGAAGACGGCGTTCTGCACCCGGTATGGGTTATTCAAATACTGTGTGATGCCATTTGGCCTCGCTAACGCCCCAGCAACCTTTCAACATCTCATCAATGATGTATTCTGGGATATCTTGGACATTTACGTCATCGCGTACCTCGACGACATTCTCATTTATTCCTTGACGTTAGCAGAACACATCCTCCACGTCCGGGAGGTGTTACGACGTCTGCGAGCAAACAAGTTGTAATGCAAGCGGAAAAAGTGTTCATTTCACTTAACGACCTTAAGCTTTCTGGACTTCGTGATCAGTCCCGTCGGCGTGATGATGGACTCGCAAAAGGTCAAGGCCCTGTGAGACTGGCCCCCACCCAAGGCGGTAAAACCCCTTCAATGCTTCCTGGGAAGCGCAAACTATTACCGCCAATATATTCTGAACTATGCCGAAATTACCGCTCCGTTGACACAGCTATTAAAAAAGAATCGACCCTATGCTTGGGGATCAGTCCAACAATATAGTTTTGAGTTCCTGAAACAAGCATTTACTACAGCACCCCTACTACAGCACCCCGACTTTGCGAAACTCTTCTGCGTGGAAGCCGATGCCTCGGGGAGGGCCATTGGAGCCGTCCTCCTGCAACCCAGTCAAGACCCCGAGACTCTTCTCCCCTGCGCTTACTATTCCCGCCAACTTAAGTCCGCCGAACGAAACTATTCTATTTTGGACGCGAGCTCCTGACAATCAAGGCGGCATTTGAAATGTGGAGGCACTACCTTGAAGGGGCCCAACACCCCATCACAGTGGTCACGGATCATAAAAACCTAACATTCCTACAAACGGCCCATATTGCCAATGTGCGGCACGCGCGATGGGCACTCTTCTTCGCCCGTTTCGATTTCCGCATTTGCTATCGTCCTGGCAAACTCCACATCCTTGCGGATGCTCTGTCCCGTTATCGAGATGGACAACCCAGCAACCCTGCTCCCTCTGAACCTATCTTGGAGACAAGGACCTTTTCAGCGATATACCTAGCCCTTGATGAACTTCGTAAGGCTACCCTACGGGAGCCAAAATCACCGACGGACTCCAGCACCACCAAGGACGCATTGTGGTACCCCCCTCATGTCAAGCCCAAGTGCTATGGGCACATCATGAGGCCCCTATGGCAGGGCATCCATCCAGGCGTCGAGAGGAAGCAGCAACTGATTCAACACTCCTTTTGGTGGCCCACATTGTGACAAGATGTGCAAGAACATGTAGCGAGTTGTGCCACCTGTGCTCGAACAAAAGTTCCACAGCGTGCACCGTTGGGGCTTCTGCAAATCCTCCCACTCCCCGCGGGACCCTGGCAGTGGATAGGACTTGACTTTGTAGTGGACTTGCCGCCCTCCCGACGATACACTGCAGTCTTGGTCGTAGTTGACCACTTCACAAAATTGGCGCACTTCATCGCTTGCAAAGGGTTACCGTCAGCTAAGCGCATGGCACTCCTGTGTATTCGTCATGTCTTCAAACTCCATGGGTGGCCTCGTGAAGTCTTCAGCGATCGGGGAACACAATTTATCTCCAAATTCTGGTGATCGCTGTTTCAATCGCTGCAAATTGCCCTAAAACCTACCACGGCCTATCACCCTCAAGCAAACGGCCAGGTGGAGCATGTGAACCAAAATATGGAACAATACTTGCACTGCTATGTGAACTACCTACAAGACGACTGGTACACGTGGCTCCCCCTGGCCGAATTCACCTACAATAATGTCCCAAATGCATCCCTGGGAACCTCACCCTTCCAAGTTACCTATGGGTTTCACCCACAACTCGGCACCTTAGAGACTCCCACAGCCTTAGTCCTGGCAGCAGGGGCCCTCATCCAACAAATCCACGAAGCCTAATTGCTAGCCCGCCGAGTATTGCAACAAGCTCACCACCAATGTTACAAGATGCAAGGTGATAAACATAGGCGGGAGGAGTCGCCCCTCAACCCGGGGGACCTGGTGTGGATTGACCGGCGGCATTACCCTTCAGCCCTTCTCTCTGCTAAATTAGATGCCCGTCATATCAGACCCTTCCCTATCCAGCAACAGATAAACGACGTGACCTATAAGGTACAGCTGCCACCCCACATACGAATTCACCCCACTTTTCATGTCTCCTTGCTAAAAAAGGCACTTCCCATGCAAGTGCAGGAGGCTGACAATTCCCTGGGTCCTATCAGTAGTTCGGCCGCCGGCCCCGAGTTTGAGGTCCGAGCAGTCCTCGACTCCAAGGTGCTCCTGGGGGCACCTGCATTACCTGATAGACTGGGTCGGATATGGCCCAGAGGAGCACTACTGGGAACCCGCTTCCCATGTCTCAGCCCCTCGGCTTCTCCGGGCCTTCCATCTGCGGCACCCACAAAAACCAGGCCCCCATCAAGTTGGGGGCCGGCAGCCTCGAGGGGGGGGTACTGTCAGCACTAGGCGGAGGGACAGGGCTTTGGGGCCCTCCAAAAAACCCCGGCAAGGCTCCCACCAGGCCTGGGACCCTAGAAGGTTGTTGGAGGAACACCCTCCGTTGAATGTACCTGCCCCGGTACAGCCAGCCCCGGCGCCGAACCCTCACGCCCTGGACACGCCCCCGGCAGCGACAGAGACAGCCGGGATCCCCATGCTGATGCTGCCGGCCACGGCGGCAGATGCACAAGGAGAGGCCACGCCCCTAGTCATGAGGTGTAACGTGGGGATTCCCCCGCCCCTGCCGCGCCGCTCAGAGCGGTTGCGGGAACGCACAGGGGCAGGGCTTAGAGATTAAAGGCCAGCGCCGCCTGAGAAGCAGCGCTGGTGATTGCTGAAACTGGCCCCCGTGTGTGTTGTAGAGACTGGAAGAGAAATTGCATTGGAGAGTGGTATTGCCCCGTGAACTTGGCTTGACCTTACCCTAACCTACCTACGTTGTGCCTGAGAGTGAGAATCTACGAGTGAGCGTGTGTGTGGTGAGTGTGCATGTCCCCCTCCCCCTCCCCAATCCAGAACCCTGGGCTATTGGAGGTGAGTGTCCAGAGTCGTTCCCCCCCCCGTGGGGCCCTTCGCACCCCTGCGGTGAACCTTCACTCCCTACCCACCCCAGTCTCATGTGTACGTGTAGAGTAACTGTATTAGGGGCAGTCTTGGTTTCCCGGTCAGTAGAGCCCTATGATGATAGGGGCCTGTTCTCTTTAATTAGAGGTGACGGCCCAACCACTATCCTGACGGGCATTCTGTCTTCGTGAGATCCTTACTCTGACCGAGTTAAACCAGGACAGTGTGTGTGGAGTGTTGTGTGCCCCAGTGACAGCTAGTAGCTTAGGGGTTGTGTTGAAGCATCGATCAGGTGGGTGGATAGGATTTTTCCTCAGTTGAGTTTAGTTTAGTGTGGTTTGTATCCTCTGGGGCTCCCGTGAGAGGAGTCCCCACCTCCACAGAAGCTAATTGGATAGCTTGAAGGGAGGGGAGGGGACTTCACCGCCTGGTCCGCTTCCTGGGTCTGCCCCCATATTCAAAGCAGCCCTGCTGCTGGTGCTACTGCCAGCTGCTTCCAGCCAGTGACCGGCTCCACCACGTGATGTGGTGTGCGTGCACAGTGGCACCTGCTAAAATGCTCCCCCATATCCACGCACAGCGTTAAACACTAGCACCTGGGGTCCACTGCCCTTCCCTTCCCTCCCTACCCCCACTGTTCAGATGGTCAAGCGATGCTGGAGGTGGAGGGAGTCAGAGAGGTTTCAGCCTGTGGAGACAGAGTCCAGGGGCAAGGAGAGTCTGGTGAGGACTCTGCTTCACCGTCAGTTCTGCTGCAGGAGCCTCCATGACAACAGCCTCCTGTTGATGGAGTGAAGTGAAGACCAGCTGATTGAGCAGCTCTCTCCTCTCAGTTTCTGCTGGGTTTTTTGAGGGGAAACAAATTGGGGGATGGGTCTGGAGGCCACTGGGGCTGGGCCTGGGGACCATGATGGGAGGGGGAGGGTTGAGTGAAGGGGTAGGTTGCTGACTGAGAGCCATAATAGGGGGGTAGGGGTTTCTGGGGGGATATCTGGGGAGGCCTGGAGGTTCCGTGCAGACTGGGACTGGGACATGGGGGGACATAAAAACAGAGGTACTGGGGCCAGGGGGAGGATTTGGGAAGGCGGTGGATGGATCTATTTTGAATTGGACTTCGTGGGGGTGGGGGAGGGAGTAAGGGATATGCTGAAGAAAGATGGTCGAGACCATGGATCTATGCCTCTTCTTATGTGTTTGCCCTCTCTGTCACATTTCAAGTTGCAGTGGTAACTGCAGCACTAGGCAGCAAAAACAGTAGTAGTAAGCTAGGCAGTAACAAGATCCATCCAGCAGCTCAACTCCACCACTGTGTGTGAAAGAGGTGGGAGTTTGTGCTGAGTGTGTCTGTGTGCGTGTGAGAGAGAGTGTGTCTGTGCATGTGAGAGAGAAAGAATTGAACAACTGACAGCTTGTTCTCAGACAGCATTAATTCTAATATTTTATTTATTTTTATTTATTTATTTTCATTATTTATTACACACACACCCCCGCCTCTCCTGCCTAGGCAGCTTGAGGTGACTTACAAAAGTTAAAGCAATAACATTTAAAAATATACATTTTAGAACATACATATTAGAACTAATTTAGCATTATACAGCATTAGAACTAATGTTGTCTGGGAACAAGTTGGACTACATTTCCCAAATTTGACAGAAAAAGGTATAGAGAGCAGTACATCCGTACAATTATAACATCAAAAAGGGGGAGACTGCTCTAAAATCAGCTCCTATTTGGATAAAGCCCAAGATTTACAAAATATTTAGAGGAATCAGGTATTTATAAATACACCCAAATTTTATAAACATTCATAATAATACCTGCAGTAAGCACCTGGCTTATATGTACAAAAGACAAATGGCAATGACAGCGTATAGATATACAAATCACAGGTGGTTACATTTGTACAAGGTAATGCAACGTATATTATATAAATCACAGGTGATTATCTGTAATTTCTACATTTCCCAGCATGCTCCTAGACAACTTTAGGAGCATACTGAGAAGCAAACCTCACTCACTCAGAAGTTAAACACATGGTGTCAGAGTCTACAGAGAGCAATATGCCCAGCTTCCTCTGGCTTTTGGTGAGTGCAACCCCTTCCCTGGCTCCATTAGCCCTCTTCCCTACCCCATGCTCCCCTCCCACCTCTGCCTACTTCCCTTCCTCAGCCCCATGCTTCCCACTTCCCTCTGTCCCCCTGCTGTCTGACCCCTGCCCCTATGAATTCCTGAGCATTTGCCAAGTTTCCTAGTGCCGGTTCAAACACTTGGAACCTTGGAGAATACTCATATTTTTATTTTCTTATTATTATTTGCAACAGCACTATTGTATTCCTATTAAATAGAGCTTAAATGAATACCTGAAAAAAATGAGTAAGCACAAATAGAGCCTATCCAAACAGAAAATGGTGGCTCAGATAATAACTAGGGGTGTAACAAGCAGCTAAATTGCTGCTTGTGAGACATTTTGCCATATCAGGACCTGGATCAATTTCCCAAACATTTTCTGATACCAATGAGATTTCTTTATTCTCATGATACCATGAGATACTCTCACTGATTTACCAGTTTTCCACTTACCATTTACTGCATACCATTCATTTACCACTTACTGAATTGTGAGGGTACTGTTACTTCTGGGTTTCTGTCTGCTCATTGTACTGCATTTCTGAGCCAATCATGGTGCGAATAGCCCACACCTTACCCTCCCCACAGTGCCCATTAACCTCCATTCTAGTGCCTCCAATCAGAATTGGTGTTCTATGTTGTTACCTTTGCTTTGGCCAATCTGGCACCGGGCCAGGTTCAAGGTGCTGGTTTTAACCTTTAAAGCCTTTTCACGGCCTGGACCCTGCTTATCTGCGGGACTGCCTCACTCCCCATGTGCCTGTGTGACCCTTGAGATCATCCGTGGGAGTCTTTTCGGAGGTTCCCTGGGCAAGGCAGGTGGCCACCGATGTTAGATCTTTTTCGGTGGCTGCCCCTGTGCTGTGGAATTCGCTCCCAGAGGAGGCTCGGTTGGCTCCCACTCTCCTGCTGTTTCGGCGTGTATGTAAGACCTGGTTGTTCCATCAGGCTTTTGGCGAGGGGTAGGGGTGGGGTTTCCCCACATACTGTATTTTTTTTTTTAAAAAAAATTAAAATGTATATTGTTTTTATTGAATGTTGTTCGCTGCCCCAGGTTGCCCTGAAGGCAGGAGGGGTGGCATATAAATTTTAAATAAATTAAATAAATAAATAAAGGGAAATGGAGTGGAAGCAATGTGGAACTGCATTAGTATTAACTCTCAGGATTTGAAATAGATGGCAAAATGGTAAACAGGATCCCAGTAAGCTGAAATTTGGTAAATTGAGAAATGAAATGTTGATCAAGACATTACTGAGTACCAAGAGGTTCTCAATTCAACTGAGATAGTCTCAGAACCAGGATTTGTTTGAAAGGAATTCCCATTTTGGAGAAATCTTGTTTCAGCCCTAATAATAAACAATATCCATTTATGCTGTTGGATATCAAGATGAGACCAAATCAAGATGAGTTTTGCATTGAAGATATGATCTCAACCTCCTTAAATTCAAGAGGCTTTGGTACAGGCTGCTTCCTCCTCATACCATCCTTACATGTCAACACAAATATAGGATTGGATTTTCTTTTCCCAGTTATTCTGCTCTTTAACATTTGCCATTGTCATGCCCACTTTCCTTATGTCATTTCTTCTCAGTCTTCCCCCATTTCTTTTCGCCTCAGCCTGCATCTCCATCACTCTTTGCACTGTATTTCCCACTTCTGATTTCATTACATGTCCCATCCCCCTCCTTCTGGCCTCTTTTGGATTTCTCGCTGTACCCTAGGCTCTTTCAAATGTCATCATTTGTGTCTCAGTGGTGACATGCCTGATATCTATAAAAAAATCCTGATTTCTGAATGCTAGAATGTTTTTTCCTCATCACACAGGCTTCCGCTTCATAAAGTAGCATTGGTTCCACCACAGTTTAACAGCTCTTGACCTTTAGAATTATATTGGATTCTTCTTCTCACACATAGTACCTGTCACTTTTCCCCCTCATTTCTTCAATCCCTTCTTCTCTCTCTCATTCCTCTCTCACACAATAACCGTCCTCATTTATCATAGGTCTCAGGTACTTGGATTTTTCAACCTGGTTTGGATCAGGGTCTTAGTTCTAAATACAGTGAAGCCTGTTGTCAACATATTTCAGCCATCTGTGACCAAACCAGGGCGGAGGTACCTGAAGTGCATTCCATAGTCAAGAACGTCTTAGGGAGAATGCCCTGACAACTGCCTCCTTTCTTTCATGCTGAAGGTGAATCATTAGAACAAAAGCAAATGAATAACCTATTTAGCCTCTCGATATCTGGCCATGTCGATAGTTTGCTCAAAGATGACAAAGAGAAAACACTTTCTTTCTGCACCAAGCACAAGTTTTCAAGGTCAGTAAAGAGGACAAACTAGGATAATAAGGAACTAAAACTTACAAAATTGCTGTCTTCATCCTTTAAAGCTCTTAAAGAAAATTGTTCAAAATTACTCCTGTTAATTCAGGAAGCAGAAAGCATGCCACTCTTGCTAACCCTTGGCAGGTGTTTACTTGCCCTGGGGAACGTTTATTCATTCATAGATAAAAGCATTTTTTCTGGTGCAGTTTGAAACGTGTTAATTTTCCATCACATTAGGCTGTGTTTTTCACCTACTGGTCAAATGCAAACACACTGTATTGTATTATTATTATTATTATTATTATTATTATTATTATTATTATTATTATTAATTTGTTTGTTTGTTTGTTTTATTTTAGAATTGTATCCAACTCTCAGACAACTCAGGTCAGCTTACAAAAAAGGACAACACAAAATACCCAAACCCTACATCCACACAAGAAATTATCTACATTTAAAAATCTGATTAAAACTTGTAATCTTGCACCCCACCATGTCTATACCCCACTTTTTTCAAGGGGGTTGTGGCATGAACTCCACCATTTCAATATTCCACTCAGAGGGGTGTTGTGGCATAAATGCACCCTTCTATCCATACCCCTCTCTCTCATTGGAGGGCCACATGGCACTCCCACCCCACCATCCCTCAAATCCTCATCACCTCACTTGCCAAAATTCTGTATTTCTTCCTCTCACACAAACTTAAAACCAAAACAAGCTGGTATATACACATACAGTAGATGTTGCCAAGCCACATAAACATTGTATACCTTGATTACACTGATACCATCTTATAGTGACCATGCAACACTCTGATTTCTTGCCCTGTAGAAATAGTTTTCTATGGGCAAGAACAGCAAATGCTTTATGTCTATAGGATAATGACATACAGAATTAATCCCACCACCCATATCAGTGGGGTAACTACCCCCATTGTGAATAAGGGATTCCCAATCTGGCCCTTATTGTCTCAAGATGCCCCAGCATGTATTGTACGAATTCAAATAGTTTAGCTGATGAGTAATTAGCTCAATCTTTCTCTCTCACATACTGGAACATCAACATGTAACTCCATTGATTTCAGTAGAATCATTTCTCTTTTACACCAAGACAAGGGAGTAAAGATTAGTCCGAATGTGTAGACTTTCCTTGTGCTGTTTCAGCCCACTTTATTACTCCAGTATGGGGCACTTTGTATGTCAACTGTTATTTATATATTTATTTATTTATTTATTTGGCACAAGACGTGTACCTGGCATGGTACAATCAATAGATATAGACAGCTCCCTACCCCAAAGGTCTTACAATCTAAGAGAGACAAGGGAGAGGTGAGCATTGGGAGGGAAAAGGATACATTAATTAGGCTGAGAAATTTAGCAGACCTCATTTATCATATCATGCATTTACCAAAGCTAGGGCTGCCAAAACACAAGTTGACTATGGAGCATAGATCTACTCTACTGACAGAGCTAGTAAATCTTGGCCTGTTGTGTGCAAGACCACATGAACCCATGTAGACAAAATATTTGTTTACGGGCAGAAAAGCCATCCATGTTTAAAAATGAGCCAATTCCATAGAGCAGACTTATTTTTCCATGCTCTGCTTCAAGGTTTCTCCATTTCTTAAAGCATTGGTTGATTTGTCACCTCATTTTACCCCAAAAACAAACCGTAAAATCCTCATTAAACTATACAATAACTATATAAACTTCATGGGGAGCTATTTGGATCTCAGACATAAAATGATTCATGAGCTGAATACTTGCTTGGATTCCTGGAGACCACACTAAGTTTCTGGTAACCATAAAAAAAATTGGATGACTACAGAAAGCTATATTTATTTTAAAATACAGTAATTATGCTCTTTTTAAAAGAGAGTCTGTCTGTTATGATGCTGTCTTACAGGGAGTTAGCTACCTCAGGGGTAAAGCTGTTTGCATGGTGCTTTTACCCAAAGGTAAATTACCTCTTGCTGACCTTCTACATGGGAGCAGTCACACACAGAGTTGTAACTAGGGAAGTGCAAAAGGGGCAATGGTTCCAGGTGGAAGCCCAAGAACAGAAAAAATGGATCTTGGTGCAGAGATCCAACTGAAAAGTCCCTGACCCCAGCCAGTCTGCTGCAGCATCTGTCAGGGAATGAGGGCCATTGGACTAGGTTACTTCAACAGCTCTGCTGCCCCCTGGGAACAGGTCTCTACAGGCCTGAAAAAGATGAATCATAGCAAATGCTGTTTCCATAGGAAAAGAGGTTATTTGCCTTCATTCACACAACACAGAAATTTACCAGCTTTTCTGCTGTTTTTGCCATTTGTTATTTTTTGCAAATTGAACAGAGCTGCTACAGGGCCAATCCCAAGCCCCATGTGCACCCTGCATGTACCCCCAGGAGAAATGCAAAAGTGCTGACTAAGTGCCAGGAAAGTGCTAGAAATTGCAGTAAAAGTGCTGTAAAACTATCATCAAAGTCCCAGAGAGTGATAGAGACTCCTGGAAAGTGACATAAAATTACAAAAAATGCTGAAAAGTGATTCAATTGACAGGAAATGATGAAAAATCACAGGTGCCAATATTGACAATGGAAGAAGAGTGGAATCACCAGAGTCTGATGAAGTACTGATGAACACTTGCAAGAGCTCCCAAAAGATTGTATTTCTCTACGGAATGGAAACACTTGCTCTCATCTCAGCCCTAGTTCTACTATTGGCAGCAGAGGCATAGCTTCCATGGAGTGAGAGTCTCAGTTAAACCTGAGCCCCAGACTCTGAGGGAACTCTTTACAAGCAGCCTAAGTACCTCTAGGAATTTTTCAAAGGGGAGGGAGTGGGGCCAGCACATCGGGTATTTTTAGACATGACAGGCCTCCCTTTTACCACGGCCCGGGATCCATATCGGATCTCGGTCCAGAATCAGGCCGGCTGTCCTATAGACATGCCAGACTGATTCCACTCAGGGATCGGGAAGGGGGCAGGGCTGTGTGGTGTGACGTGCAACCACACAACCCCGCCCCCCCATGCTCCCCTGGCCGCCCCCCCACCAAGAGACGGGCTGGTGCAGCAGCCAACCTGGCCGCTGCACCCAATCCCGGATCATGGCCAGGACCATGATCCAGGATCGGCGGAAGGTAACAGACATTACTTTCCACCGATCCCAGATCGTGGTTGCGCTAACCACGATTCCGGAGGTGAGGCCGTCCTCACCTCCAGAATTGTGGTTAATCTAATTCCCACTGGAGGTTCACTGGGGTAAACCTCTGTCAGGAATCCTTTAGATGTTATGGGCCTCGCCCCCACCACAGGGGATTCACTGTGGTAAGAGGGAGGCCCGTAATGTCTGAAAATACCCATCATCTCACCCACTCTGAAAATTTCCAAGTGGTATTCTGGCTGCTTGCAAAGGGCCCTGACAAGAAAGTTTTCAGAGTGAGTGGGAGTGGAGTGCTGGCCCTACCCACTCTTAATAAGTTCTTCCTGGATAGTTGCTGCTGCACTGAGGGAATGGGCCTGCTGGGAGCTAGGACAGCGCAACCATCATGGATAAGCTCCCCACCCTGAAGACCCCACTGCCTAATTTTTGCAAAGAAATAATTGGGACATGAGCCCAGGCCCAATACAGTCTTGTTATGCCACCGACTGCTAGCTAGTCCCAGCTGGGAAGTCGCCACTGAGGACCGGAGGAAAGATTTCCTACCCTGGAAGGGAAAGTTCCATACTTGGGAAAGTTGCTCCTGACCTCAGCAGAATGGGATCAGGGATTGGGGACTGACCGGCTGCTAGGCCTTAGACTGCATGCCTGAAGGCTGTGGACCTTCAGGCATTAGAGGGCTGTGGGCCTGTAGAGTCTGACATTAGAATGCATGGTGACTGAGGCATTTGACTACATTCCTTGTAGGTTTAATGCATTCCATCTTGCAACAGGTAGATGCCTTCGCTTTCCCCAGCTATAAAATGGCTGCAGGATTCATTGGTTGTGGAAGTAAAATGTAGTCAAACATGGTTGCAAGCCACAGCACTCTCTCGAGTGCCATAGTACAGGTGTGAAGAAGGCAACCCAACCGTTTTAATTTCAGGCCCTTTTTATGTAAGTAGCACCCACTCATGAACACCCAGGGTGCGTGCGCGCTCCCACTCACATGCATGCATACACACCTCCACCCAACCCCATGCACAGAGCAACTGGCAAAAATGGCAGTTTCTCCATGTGTGAAGATAGGTGTGTGCCCGTCTACACCCTCCCCACCCATCCACCACACACAGACCCCAGCATACACTCACACACACACACACACACACACACACACACATGCTGCAGTACATGTAAAAATGGCCTTAGTTTTCATTTACAAAAAGACTCTTTGTTTTATGGGGGTTGGGTTGTAAACAATCCTACTATTTTCAGGGGTGTTTTCATTAAAAAATTAATTTTTAAAAAAATTACTGCGCATGCGTAAATGGCCAGCAGCCATTTTGAAAAAGGGAGTGCATGTGCAGAATGTTCTGGCAGCCATTTGTGCATGTGCAGTGATTTATTTACAAAATAATTGTGTTTTATTTTTAATTTTTTTTAAATTAAAAAATCAAAGCATATGCACAAATTGGCCATCAGGACCATTCAAAATGGTGCTGGACTGGTAGCTTATTCTTAGAGTTGCAGTAAGTGATTATACCTCTCCTTGAACGCACCCTGCCATTACCAATTATGTAAGTTGGAGGGTGACTGCACTACGAGGAAGGCAAAAAAAACACCTTGTTTATGCCTTTATGGCCCAGCCAATCGGCCTAAACAAGGAAAAATTCCTTCCTGGCCCCAATAGTGGTGACCAGTTGACCTCATAGTTCCAGTCTAAGTGGATGGGTGAGTAGATTTTCAAGCTTCCAAGCCACCCAGAATGCCTGGACCAAACCTCTGAGCCCTCTTATAGGAGGCAGGAAAAGCCACTTGCTCCGCGCAACTACCAATAAGGCAGATAGTATTACCTTCATTTTTCAGATGAAGAAGCTGGCACAGAGCCCCTTCAGCCAGAAGTTTTGGAAATGAATGATGAAAATTTTAGGGCTTGTAAACAGCACAGATTTTCAGTAAGATTGAGAACTCCCCATATCTAATTGACTTCAGTGAGAGATTCAAATGAGCAACCATGGGTGTTTTCAGACATGACGGGGCGGCTTTGCCCCGTCATGGAAACAACCATGAGATTCCCTGCCGGGATCACTCTGGTACGGCCAACAGACGTGCCGGGGGATCCCGGCGGGGAATGGCGGAGGGGGCGGGGCCACGCGGCACGCGTGCGGTCACACAGCCCCCCCTTTCCACGCTCCCTCGCCACCCACCCTCTGGGGAGACGGGTGGGTGCCGCAGCCAATGCAGCCACAGCGCCCGCCCAAAATGACCATGGGCCAGAATCCTGGAAGGGATTCCGGGCCGTGATCCCCGTCCAGACATGATGGGCCCCTTCATCCCCGCCAGGAATCACCTTCACCACGCGATCGGCACTGGCCCCACGGATTCAGCCGATCGCGTGGTGAATGTGATTCCCGGCGGGGATTGAGTGTGGTAAACATCTGGGGGGGGGAACTTACGGTTCCCCAACAGACGTTACGGAACCATTCCCCACCACAGGGAATTGACTGTGGTTGTGTGTGATCTTGTAACGTCTGAAAATACCCCATGTTAACTGATTCCTGGCATCTCATATTAGAAGCTGAAAAATTGAAGCACTTTAAATCAAATCAGTGGGCACTTTTTTTTGAAAGTGGTGTGCCCAGGTGACTTCTCTAGCATGGCATGGAAATATAGAAAAAGTGAAAAGAAAAATATATACTTTTTGAATTCTAAATTTTGTGTTTCAATCATAAGTCAAACCTTTTGCCTTTCTAAAACTTAAGTGAAATCTATTTTGTTGGGATTTATCTGATTGTGCTGTATATCCTAAAATGGATAATGTTTCAACAACAATATGCATGGAAAACTTACTACTGAAAAGGCAGCAGAAGCTGATCTGCACTCACAATGAAGTGTGCATTGTATAATTAAATGACCATGCAGCAAAACTAATGTTGGAAGTCTTTGACTTTCACATAATTTTCATAGAATTGTTAATGTAAGCTGAATTCAAACAATCCCTTTGGCTTTCCAAACATCTGCTCAAAATACCATATTTCAATTCAATACTAGTTCAATAATTAGTGCATAGGGAAGCCTTTTCATAAAATTATACTTTTGAGTGTAAAATTCAGAAAGTTATGGATGAATCTGTCTCACAATGATGGAATTTGTAAAGGGATTCAATACACTGAAGAGTCAGTGTGTCAGGATGATACATTTATAATGAAGAGACATATGGAAGGAGTTTGAATAATCTTACATTGTTTATGAATCTGAAATATTTGTTGAATGTAGCCAAGAGAACAAAATATTAGCCACTGTACTTTTACAACTTTTATAAGTAACCCTTTGGATATTAATAAAATGCTCAAAGAACTCCTGACACTAACTGGTAATTACTTTAGAAAGACAGAGCCACACAACAAGATCTTGCAAAAATTGTATACTTCACACTCAACTTTAAAGGAGCACTACATATAGAGAACTTGCAGCACCCAGACCTTAAGTCATTTAGAGCCAGAACTTCATCTGGTGAAAAGCCTTGTACCTTCAAATACATCAAACTGAGCTATGCTGATGTGTAGCTTACAAAAGGAATCTAGAGGTTGTGGAGCTAGCAACTTGGAAGAAAAAATTCAAACTCACTCAAAGATATGCTCTTACTTGTCACAAATGCAAAGTTTTGCTTTATTGTCTGGAAAAGCTGATGATATTATGCAATGTCTTTCAACAAATTAGCATTTATTTACTACTTGTTGCTGCAGCATAGCATACAGGTCTACTTTAATCAATCAATTAACAGATCACATGCAGATATTTCTCTACAAGTAGTCTTTACTCTTTACCAAGGAGCTGATTGCTGTTTCTTCAAGAAAAGACTAGGGCTGCACCAAATACTAACATAAAATAAAAAATAAAATGTGTTTTAGAGTTTCTGAGGATCAGGTCCGACTGTTTGACCTCTGTGACTCGGCAGAATACTCAATACTCCGTAAAATACACAGTAAAATAAAACAGACTACTGAGTTTATTACCAAGTCCCCTTATATAGGACCATGAAAAGCCCTGTATGTTTCAGGAAAATCCCTGTATGTTGCCCATCCAAGGATTTACCTGAGTACTGAGTACCGGTGGCCAATTTCTCAGTTACTTGGTAAAATCAAGTTGAATACCAGGATACTTGGTAAAAAAAAGCGAGTAATTTTGAATACCAAGTTTCCACTCTAGAAGAGACCAATACTTTTAAAGAATTTCACAGAACATAATAAATATAGTTATAAGTGTAGAGTTTGGCAAGAAACATGTGTCTTTTTACATAATATTTCAGACAACATTTTCATTCATTAAGTGTATGGACAATTAGAAAAAGAAAATCTTGAACTCCCTTCCCACTCCCCACCCCCCAGCACATTCAATGGTCTAAAGTCCAGTCTTGAACCTCCACTTTGTTTAATTATGGATTGGCTGATGAGAAGGAGCTTCCCCAGAGCACAAACCAACCAAGAGAAGTCCCTGACAACAATCAGAAAAGGTTGACAATCAGAAAAGCTATAGGACAGAAATAAAATATGAAGTGGTGGCAGGGAGTGTAAGAATCTGAGTCCAGGGCAAGGGAAGACTCAGGGTTCATGGCAGGAGATGTGGGGGGTCACAGTAGGGTTCTAGGATTCGAGGCAGGTCAGGGCACAAAGAGACAAGGGAGCAAGGCATGGAGACAAGGCATGGAACCAAGCGAATAAAGCATAGAAAAAGGAGAGAAGAGAACCAGTCAGATGGGGACCATGTCAGAGCAAGACAAGAAACAGGTCAGATGATCCACCCAGCTTCCTGTAGCTTCCGGCCAGCCTTATATGTGGCAGACATCCAGTCAGGAAGCTGGGCTTGGGAGGCATGGCAGGGGCTGGAACAGACAGGAGTGGCATGGCCAGGACAGAGTAGGGAGGCCTTTTGAGGGGAGTGGCTGGTCCTGAGGCAAGGCAAAGCAGTGACACTGAAGGTCCAGCTGCCACTCCAGGAACCCCAGGGGTGAGGGTTCCAGATCTGGGTCCTGACAAGGAGAGCCATCCCAGGCATGTTGGTGAGGGTGGAGGTGCAAAAAACAAGGAAGCAGACAAATGCTGATCCATGGACCAGTGGATGGGAAGCTCTGTAAAAAGGAACAGTAAAGTTACCCTTAGACATTTCATTCTAGAGTTTGTCACTTGGCAGTAGGAAGGAACACAATGCATAGCAGTGGGTCAGGTCCTTAGATGTTGGAGATATGTGTAGTTTCACTAAACTTCATGTAAATTAACCACAACTGAGGATGTTTTTACATGTTATACCAGGTGTGTATTTTGTGTTGGAAGTGCAGTTAAACACACACCCCAGGGATCGGGTCATACTTACCGGCGGCTGCGGGGACGCCGCGGCCGCTGGTGCTGGGGGGTGGGCTCGCCTCTGAGTCTTTTTTTAAACAAAAATCCAGGCTGGGCAGGGTGGGTGGGGGGTGTCCCCCCTTCCACCCGTGCAGCCTGGGAGGGGGAGGGGGAAGGAATTAATTTATTTCATTGATTTCAATGGGGACACAGCGCCCCATTGAAATCACTGAAATAAATCTGGTACCGGTATACCGGATTTAATCCGGGAATCCGGTTTTTAGAGAACCAGTAACCAGTAAATCTGGTAGCCGGTAATGGGCCTGGGGTCCCACCTCTAGTCAGTAGCAAGAGCAGTGGTGGTTTGCTGATGCAAAGGGCTTCTAACACTTGCTGACACTCCCCGAGACCTGCCACTTCTCCTGCCCCACTTCAGGAGGTGGGTGGTGTGGCAAAATGCCCTTGCCCTGACAAAGACCCCCCTCTGACCCCCCCTTCACTGAAACTGAGACCCTGGCTCAGCCAAAGCCCAGGCCTCAACAAGCACCTGTTCAGAACTTCCTCATTCCTGAAATTCCTACGGGGGGGGACTCTACACCTAAGACAGGTGACATGGGATGATCGAATCATAGAAGGCTGGATTGCAACCAGCTGACCCTCCTGGACAAATCAGAATGTAGGTCAAGGATGCCTTAAAAGGACCAGCACAGGCATTTTGACTCTCTGTCTGGACTCACTGAAAGAGATCTCTAGCACACGCTGCTAGGCTGGTGACCTCCCTGCCTGGAGGCACACATGGACTATATGGCTTAACAGTAACTCTGGCTTTGCCAGAATAACGTGGACCCCATAAGAAAACCATCCCCTGTGGAGACCTGATCAGAACCAGTGTGAGTACTTGCTAGCTACAGCTTATAGGAAGACGCTTTCCAAACGGGCTACTATGTCCACAGGACTGACTCTGATTGCTCAAAGGGTTATCGCCCCCTAGTTCTATGCTTTTATTCCTTTTTATATATATCAGTAAAGTCTAAGTTTTCTTTTTATCCTACTGGGTGTGTGTGTGTGTGTGTGTGTGTGTTATTGGCTGACCATTAAATGCCTCCTTTGGGCTGGGTGGCCAAGCCTTGCTACTAAGATGAGGAAAGAGGGAAAAATCTACCTATTTTTCTAGGGACCAACAGCTTTGGAACCAAGGGAAGCCTCCTGTGGGTAGCTCTGGGGATCTGCCTCCAACGCAGAGGAGGAAATCCCAGGAACAGAGTGCCAGGAAAGGGGAGTGCTTTGGGGAAGCTGTGAGGCTTATGCCTTTTGAGGGTTCACATTTCCTGAGTGGAATGCCCGCGGGGATACATGCAGGTGGTGGCAGAGGAATATCAAGGGTTTTGGGGAGGGGGTTGCCAGCTGTGGGAGCCCGTGGTCAGAGATTTAAAGAAACACAGTGAGGTGGGTGTCTCAGCTGTATAGCACCTCCTACTGGTATTTCACCACAGGTGACATGGTGGTTGAGGGGGCTGATCCTCTACCTGTTACAGGTTGTCTGGAGTGGCATATTGGATCCTTGCAGCAGCAGCAGCAGTAGCAGCGTTCACCCTGAAGACTGTGTATGCTAGAAGGAAGTGCACAGGTTTCTGGAATTTGTTTTCCTCAGAAGCCCCGTGTATCCCTGGGCAAGAGACTTCTGTGGAAACTCCACTTCCCAGAATCCCTGTGGAGTACTCCCTCTCAGTTCTTCAGACATCTCCCCACTTCCCTCATCAAGCCACTGCCTCCGGTAAGTGGTTTATGCATGCGTGCGCATGTGTGTGTGCATCTTAAACTATTTTCCATCCATTGGCTCATCCAACAGTATGCAGACTGCTTCTGGTTAACTACAGGTTATCCACAAGTGTGTCAGATGAGCCAATGGAGGGAAACATATGGTATTCATTTCAGTCTAGATGACAATTTTATTCATCCAGGTGCACAAGAGGGTTGCATGACAGTAAGTTGCATGCCAAAGTGCTGCTCCAGACCAAAGTGGGGTCCGAATCCTCGTTCAGAGGGACTGCTGCCCATTTCTTTCCCATTTGCAAATGCATTCTCACCCTCCAGAATTTAGCATAGCCCATCCGATGTGTTCCATGTGGTCAGCACTTAAATGTCGTCTGACCATTCTTAAATAAGCCCCAGGTACAGAGGCATAATCTGCACAGGCAACAGCCTGGTGACTGCCTATACTGCCCAATGATACCTTTAATTGTGAATGAGAATTTAGCAACCACAAATTACAAGTCTAGTTCAGCACTTTGGCACATAGTTTATATGCACACAACTCCCTTGTGCACCTGGATAAATGAGGATTACATCCTAGGTCATTATAGGTGTCTGTGGCAGGGAGCAGCCTTGGGGGGCTACTGTCCCTTTAAGAGTGCCAGGGTGCCAGCCGGAACATGATTGACTGGAGGGCACAAGACAATTAGCTGGAGAAGGGCTTGGTGAAGCCAGTCCTGAAGCAAGAGGAAAGTCCCATTTAAAAGACAGTTGGGAATGTAGCAGGGTACTGTTTCTTTAAGGGCTGGAGGCATGAAAGGCTAGCCATGCCTCCTTGAGATATATAAAGAGAGGGGAACCTGAGGAGGCTTCAGCCTAGGTCTGGCAGCAGACCTGAAAGGTACTCTCTGCCTCTCAAGCCTCTACCCTCTTCACTCTATGCTCTCCAAGGTCCTGAAGACAACACTGCTTGGAGGGAACCTGGACTTAGGACAGTGCTGAGTCCTGGTTACAGCCTGGGATCTTGGTATGGGCTAAAGAGGCCTGGAGCTAGAGGGACTGTGTCTGACCCAGAGACACTGGGAGTTGAACTGGGGACAGATGGGGTTGGGGTTGCCAGAGGGGTTGAAGTTAGTGATGCTGATAAAACTGTTGAAACTGATAATACTTCCGTGGGACTTGATGAACAATGACAGGCTGAAGCCTGGGACTTTGATATACTTGTGTGGTATGATGAACTGAGTTAATTCCCTAAAGAAATCACCGCCCAGGTGTCTGATCTTGCGGGGACCTATGCCTCAGGAACCGTGCCCTATTACAGTGCCTCTCAATAAATTGTCTATCTTGTATTGTTGTAGAAATATATAACCGTCTTCTGGTTACATGGTATTTAAATGCAGCATACTTTAAAATATTTGATCTCTTTTCAACAGATATACTTTAAAACATAAAGCATCACAAAAATATTGCAAAAATAGAAGAAAACAGCCAATATTGTAAGAAGATAATCTAAGATTTTTTCAGTTTTGTTCAGAAGGCAATTTGAATGGACTGTTCTTATTTCTGTGCCTCTTAATCCAACTTCCAAAATGCCCCCCCTTTTTTTTTTTACATTTCCATCTCTTTACTGCCATTAAAGGATCCCTCTCCCCTCAAGCTAATTCTCAAAGCACTTTCAAGAGAGAACTGGATGATTGCAGGCTGACTGATAGTTCTTAACAGAATGAAAGGGATTGTGCCAATCTTTACTAGAACCGTAACAAGAAAAAAAAATACCAAAGAAAGAAAGAGAAAAAGAAAGATCTTGCCTAAGTAACTGTAAAACATGCTGGATAGGATGACCCTCCTATTATGCTGCAGAATATCAGCATGGCCAGCTTTCTCTAAAGAGAGATTGCTGTTCATCTGCTTAACCTCAGACATGCATGAAAAACTCATTTTCATTGCTCTTGCAAAGATGGTGGTACCAGGTCAGAGAGACCATCACAAAACAGAAAGGAAGCAAATAACCATTCTTTGTGTTTAACAGCAGCCTTGGAAAAGGCATAACACTCTATCCCTGGTCTCCGAAATCAACTGGAGGATGTCATGGTGATGGCTTAAAAGCAAGTGACAGAGAGAAAAGATGTGAAAATGTTTGGTCACATTTCAAAACTTTCTGTAAAAGTCTTTGACAAGCAGAGAAGAAAATGTTCACATTTACAACATGATGGAATGGAAAATGTTATGTAAGATCTCCTCTCTAAGGCCACTTTCAGATCCCCTCCCTCCCCCACCCGCGTGCATATTCTGACTGAATATGCAGCAAAATATGCACGGTGGGGGGAGGTCTGAAAGCATCCTAAGTTCAAGTACAATTACAAAACTAATAGCAGCTCTACTAAAGCAATGTAGATCTCAGATCCTTCCCAAATGGAGGACAACAAATAGGGGTATCCAGGGCTATTCCCACAAATTTGTGAACAATTCCTTATCATTCCCCTCCACATCTCTTCTCCTGTTCTAGGAATGGATGCTTTCCCTCACTCTCTAAAGGCAAAATTTAAAAAACATTTTTAATTTAAGGATATTAACAAATGAGCAGCCACACTCGCATGGTTAGCATGTAAAGCCTAATAAACAGTCAGCACCCCTGCATGTTCAGACAGCCCCAACGCACAGGTTTAGTGTGACAAACTTAATACACGGGCAGGTGTTCTTCCCCACCATGCTGTGCCTACCAGCTCCCCACTCCCACCACTCCTTCCCAATATCCCACCCTGTTATAACTCACAGCTGTACAAGAAGCCGCACCAGCTGTTTCCTTCTTCTGGGCTATTATGACTCAGGAGGCGGTCCAACGCCTGCTATCCCCGCCCAACCATGGAGGTTCATGCCTCGGTTTATACCTGCCAACACTTGGCAACTGGAAATGACCTTTTGCATGCACATAATGCTGAGTTTATTGAGAAAATACCACACATTATTGATCACCTATAGTGAAAAGTGAAAGCAAAAGTAAAAATGTAAATCACGAGCAATCACTCCTTGCATGTTGTCATCCCTGTTTCTTGTATCCACGGCTCACAGTGATGTACAGACAGGTAGTAACATACAGTTTTGTTGGGTTCTCACCTGCTGTGGTATTGAAAAGCCCTCTCAGTTCACATTAACTCCCCAGTCAAACATGTTCCTCTTGTACCCGCTCTCTAGCATCTTCTGCATTTCCATACAGTGAGGGTGGAAAACATCCTCTCTCAGCAGGGCGCTCTGCACTTCTCCAAGTATCCACACCTTATGTAGGGCACAAGCTCTCCTTCTATCAGTTCACATTCCCTGTACTAGGCCTGAAACAAGCAATCACAGTGAATGTTGTTTCCATCAGAAACAAGTGTTCACCTTCATGCACATGATGAGGAAACTTAATGCCTTTTCACTATTTTTCCTATTTACGGCACCTCGAGTTGCTCGCCCATGCTGCCTCGCTAAACTTTGTCTTGCTTTTACCATTTGTTCTGCAATTGCTGCCTGCCTTAAATTGTGCCAATTTACAGCACTTAAAGAAGTCATAAATTGACAGGAAAAAATGGAAATTGACAAAAATGCCAGAAATTGATTAAAATGATGGAAAATGACAAAAATGCCAGAAATTGATTAAAATGATGGAAAATGACAAAAATGCCAGAAATTGATTAAAATGATGGAAAATGGCAAAAATGCCAGAAATTGATAGATGGAAAATTACAGGTGCCAATCTTGCAATAGTGAAAGCATGAAATCAATGAATACTGAAGAAATACCGATGAACAGTCTCAAGCGTTTCCAAAAGGTAAGTATTTCCTGATGGTACAGGAACACATGCTCTCACCTCAGCTCTCCCCTGTACTCCAAATCACTTGTGCCTCACACAGGGGGACATTCTCGATTGCTGCCCCAATGTTGTGGAACTCCCTCGATCTGTTCAAGGCACTCTTAATGGCCCTGTGCATATCCTCTCATTGTCATCAGGGAACTGATGCAGAAAAAATGGCAGGTAAGGTCCAGCCTCCATTAGAGACTGCCCTACTTCTGGCAGTGCACAAATGTCCAGAAAAGGTGTGGTCTGCTTCACGTCCCACTCTCTCATCTTGTACGGGGTTCCCGCTCTGCTGTTCTGTTGAGTCTCAGGCTGAAGAACTGCAGCCAGGTTGTGCGGTGTCTGCACTCTATCGTACACACATAGAACCCCATCATTATAATAATATAACAATGATATAATTATGGGGGTGGGATGGGGATATAATAATAACAACAAAAACAATGAAGACGATGATTGATTGATTGATTGATTGATTGATTGATTGATTGATTGATGCTCCTGATAATGAGAATGCAACATCTCAGAAAAAGCAAACGTTCTGTCCATGCTACAAACTAGGGTGAGCTGGGAGAACATGTTTGAAAATGGTGCGGTGGGTTTTTAAGATGGACATTACATACACACCAGTGAGAGTGAAGAGAGGAGCCAGAAGTGGGCATTCCTCAGAATGCTCTAGGCTCTTGCCTGTAACTCTGTGTTACTGGTGGACCTGTACATGCATGAGGCTGCATGCAACCTAATTGATGGGATGTGGACATTATTATTATTATTATTAATAATAATAATAATAATAATAATAATAATAATAATAAGAAGAAGAAGAAGAAGAAGAAGAAGAAGAAGAAGAAGAAAACTAGCAACAACAGTTTGTTGCTATATATGATGAGAGATCTTTTATATTTTACTGCTACCATTAAACCATAAAGCCAAGGTTATTAATTTATTATTGATTATTATTATTTCTTGCATTTACATCCCACCCCTTTCTCCATTTTGTTATGAATACAGAGATAAAACAACTACATCTAATGTGGCACAAACACCTTTTTAAAGGAAAGGAAAAGGTTTAATTAACACTTACAACCTGTGGGGGGCATTTCAGTATTCTTACTCTTTCACCCTGAACTCTGAAGTGTGCAAGCCTTCAGCTGATTTCTGGAAAAGCACAAAGCCAGTATCACTCAACAGTTTGCTGTTAGGTAGATCACTTCTCTGTGCTTGGAGTATACGAGCTCAGGAGGAAGAAAGATAAGGTCTTAGGACTGGACAGATATTTAAAAACAAAGAGCTTATGTTATACGGCCATAGCAGTGGTGGCAGACTTTCAGGTAGGAGGGAAGTGGGTGTGGGGGTAGGCTGGGACAAGGGGAGGGGTAGAAATGGTGGATGGGGGAAGCCAGGGAGGAAGAAAGGCAGAAATGGAGATAGTGGGAGGATAGGGATGAGTAGAACTGGGGGAAGGGTTGTAGGCAGAAACAGAGGGTGAGTGGAAGGCAGGGAGGAGGGGAAGGGTAGAAATGGGAAGGCGGATGTGGGAGAGAGGCAGGGGGTAGAAAAAGTGTAGGTGGAGGAAGGAGGGGTAGAAACAGTGGGGCCAATCTCATGCCCCACCTCTGCCATGCACAACCCATGCATGCATAAGCACATTATGCCATGCGGAACCTGCGTGAAATGGAGGCAGGGAGGTGGGGAAGTGGGGCTAGAAATGGAATGTAGGGGAAAGGCAGGGATATGGGGGGGTGTAAAAATAGGGTGGGAGAAAGGCAGTGAGGGGGGAACAGAGGGTGAGGACAAAGGCAAGGAGAAGGGGAGGGATATAAATGGAGGCTGGGGAAGGCAGTGAAGGGTAGAAATGGGGAGAGGCGAAGAGGGCTACTCACCAGCAATTCTTTTCCTGGCTGTAGAATCTGGCAGCCATGTTGGATTTCTGGGGTGGGAGGTATGCTTCCCAGCAGCAGCCACAAAGATACAGAGTTTCTCTCTCTGCTGGGGCCTGCCCTGGAACCTGGGGTGGTCTGCATCGATTGGGCTGGAGTGGTCTGCATTGCCACCCAGAGACTATTTTGATTGAAGGGATCCCTGCATTGAGATGTGCAGGGAGCTCCCAGCCCCATGTTCAACCCCTCCCCAGTTTACTGCACAAATGCCCCAAGGCGCCTGGGCAAGTTGCGCCAGGAACTTGTGCAGTAAAGGCAATAACCAGCCCAGTGCCCACCTCTCTCTCCATTCTCTTCTCTCTTTGACACACAGCTAAGATGGCTTTGTGCATTTGATGCCAGCTCAGCTATGAGACAGGAGAAGGGGAGGGGAATGAGGGAGGAGGTGGCTCAGTGGCAAGGCAGAGCCCATCACCCCTCCCCCAACAGCCACCCCTGCCAGAAAGGCACCCAATTTTTTTATTTCTTGGAGGAGGGGGGGCGTGGATCTACAATTCAAGTCAAGAGAATCCTGTAACTTTTATCGTTGTGTGTAGGATCCATTTTGTGAACCAAATTCCAATTTCTTTAGTCAGGACTGAGAAAAGGATTTAAGCTTTTTTTTTTTTTAGTTCTGTGGAATGTTTAGTTTTACAATGATTCCAAAGATCTCGCTCTATGCCCATACCCCATCACCTTTAATGGAACATGGAAATAATCATATATTGAGTAGTGCATGCTCTAGCAAAGCATGGTTTTATATTTGTCGGCGCACCCCAATTAAAGACGAGGACACGTATATTGGAATTAAACGGTCACACTCTTTACTGATTTGTTAAAGGGGGAATGGGGCACCCCTCCCGCTTCCCCCTTTGAACTGGGGTCCTATTCTATAACTGACCTTACTATTTAAACCCCTCCCCCCCAGGAGGTTCCCTCTCATCCCCCTTTCAGCCCCATCTCACTGGGTGTACCTCTTCCCCATCTCTCAGTTAAATTGAGAGGGGAACCTCATGATCCTTATCTTTACTATTAACTGTTAACTTACACCCTGCCTCGGTCCCCGGGTTTCCCCAGGCCAGGTGGGTTGTTCGTGCCTACCCCATCTCTGGGGGTTTTCTCAGCAAAGGTTGAGAAGACCGTTACCTGCCGGTTGGCAGATGCTCCTCATAGCAGGTGCAGC
Source organism: Sphenodon punctatus (assembly GCA_003113815.1). Classification (NCBI taxonomy): domain Eukaryota; kingdom Metazoa; phylum Chordata; class Lepidosauria; order Sphenodontia; family Sphenodontidae; genus Sphenodon; species Sphenodon punctatus. The sequence goes on from QEPC01011163.1 coordinate 47,689, forward strand.
TGTCCGTCTCTCCCTTTGGGTTGGCCTTACAGTGAGTCGTGCAGGGGTGACCTTCCCATCTCTTAAGGAGATGCTGCTACCCATGCTATGCTAACTGTTATAACTTCCAACCTTGGGATTAACTCTGCCCACCACCACCAAAACCGCCAGCTTTGCTTGGCTGGTTTGCCGCCACACCAACACCACTGATTATCTGCCACAGCTGTTGTTTCAGGACCCCAAGGTACAAATCACACCCCACGTCCGATAGGTGGACCCCATCACCTCTGAAGAGTTCATCCCTATCGTGCTGCATACCCTCATGTTTGATAACCCGACCTCCCTTCAGCCGCAGCCAGTTCCCAATTTCAGTGTTGGCTCTCCGTCTGGCCCGGTCGACCTGACCTGGGCGCTCCCCGTGGCTCATACTCTCCTCGGGAGCATCTCGGATCACACTATGATGCATTCAGGAAACTTTTCCTGCACTATCTTCAACTCCCACTTTAGCCTTTTAGTCAGGCCCAGCCCCATTGCTTTGGGCAGGTTGTTTTCCCTGAGGTGGATCACCAGCACCTCTGGAGCAGGGTGGGTTTCGCGAGCCACTGTTAGCGTTGGAAGGAGTTGTTTCCACAGCATCCCCTTCCTGCCAATCAAAATATACTTGCTCTCTCACTTAGGCCCAGCTGAGTACTCCACCCACTGCATGCAGCCTTCTTCCCTGCCCAGTAGATGATGCTGTGGCCGATGATCCACACAACACACCGCTCGTGTCTCACTGGTGCGTCTGCAAAAGATATAAGGATTAAGGAATCATCCCACATTCGCTGGTCCACATCTACTGACTCGTGGTCTAGTTTCCCTGATATATAAGTGGTAGGCACTCGAGCGCCATCTCCCTATCTCCTGTATCCGCTCACCTGATAATCCCATGTCAGCTGCGACCGATTCCACCCCTATACTGAATGAATGCGTGCTGTAGCTACTCTGGTCGAGCCCCGTAATTCTCATGCATCTGCTTAGGATCACCCTGAACTTGTAACATGTCAGAGGGGATCCATTTCTATGTATAAAAAGGGGGCCCCTGCCTGCCTACCGGGCGGGATGCCAAATAATTCCTCACTGCCCCAACGGGGCAGACTCGGGGATCCCCAGCAGGGCAAAGCCTAACCCAATGCCACCTTCCCTTCTGGTTGGTCTTAGACCTTCTCAGATGTAGGATAAGCATATCTCCCTGCCATGACACATCCCTTAACTACAGCGCCTGACCTGACCTGTTGTTCTGGGAGTCGGCTACCATCTCGCCAATCCTGAAAACTCCGAACAATGCAATGTGGAAGACAGTGGCGAAGAGCATGTTTTTGCTACTAGAAAAACAAACCTTTCCAAGTGCCTTGGTTAGCGCTAAGAGTATCGGAGGTGTAATTGGCGCCAGGGCATCCTGCCTTGGGGGGACTTGGGGGACCCAACTCTCCCTTAGACGGTTCATGAAAAAAACGTTATCCGGGGAGGGGTACCCAGCCAGGTGGCTCATAAAGGTGATGGCCGATATTTTTCCCACGATCGTGCTAGGGGCCAACTCGTCCGTCCACAGCTGCATGGCATATTGCAATATACACCCCTCCGCAATGGGGAAACCTACGTCCCACCCTTTCTGACATCTGAATTCCTGGAATTTGCTGAACGCCTTCTCATATGCCCACCTGGTTCTGAGCGCAAGGGATAGTTCTAGAATCCAAGGCTCCACATGTTCCTCTGGAACAGGTCGGGATCTTCTTTGGCCTCGGAGGCCAGCTGGCGAAAGCGGTCTGCCTGAAATCAAGAAAGGGCATCGCCGATGCCATTGGCAATCCCCAGCATGTGCTTGGCAATTAATAAGATGTTTAACCTCAAACATTTGAGGACAAATGTTTCATGACCCTTTCTGATTTGGAAGATAGCTTATTGATAACATGGACGGCCGCCATGTTATCACACCAGAACAAGATCCTCCTGTTGGCAAAATCAACTTCCCACAACTCCACCGCCACCACTATGGGAAAGAATTCCAGGAATGTCAGATCCCGAGCTATCCCTTGCTCCACCTGTGCTGCTGGCCAGGGGGCCGCACACCACTTTCCCCTAAAATAGACTCCAAAACCATGTCCCCCCATGGCATCCAAGTGTATCTGGAGCTCTGCCTCCACCAGGAGTTGCTGCCACCAGAAACTGACACTGTTGTAGCCCATGAGGAAAGTTCCCCAGGTCGCCAAATCCTCCCGCATCTCTGCCGTCACACTGATGTGGTGATGCAGGGGACGGTCGCTCCCTATGCAGGCATACAAATGGAACATGAATGCTCTACCTGGGGCAATAACCCGACAGGCAAAATTTAGGCTGCTGAGGAGTGACTGCAATACCCGGACTGTCACCTTTTTTGTGTCACCACCACCACCGATACTGCTTCCCACAGTGTTCTTAATTTATCCACTGGGAGCTGTGACTGGGATAGCTCAGTGTCAAGCTCTATGCCCAGGTAAGTCAATTTGGTGGTTGGGCCCTCTGTCTTTTCTTACTCGAGTGGTACCCCTATTTCTGCCACCACCTTGTGAAAAGCAAGCATTGCCTGCTCACATTCAGTGGTTCCCGCCCTTCCCGTGAAGAGGAAATTGTTGAGATAGTGCGTGATCCACCTGCCACCCTCGCAGCGGCGCATAATCCACTCCAACACTGTACTAAACTTCTCGAAGGCAGCACATGAGATTGAACATCCCATGGGCATTGCCTTGTCGAAGTAAAAACGACCCCCAAAGTCCATGCCCAACAGCTCAAAGTCGTCAGGGTGTACAGGGAGGAGGCAGAATGCCGATTTGATGTCACACTTCGCATGGAGGGCAAATGTCCCACAAGCACGCACCATTTCGACCGCTGAGTCAAATGATGCGTACCGCACCAAGCAGAGTTCCAAGGGAATTCCATCATTCACCGACTCACCCTTGAGGTAGGACAAGTGGTGAATCATTCAAAAATTCCCCCAGGGCCTTCTTTGGCACTATACCTAGGGGTGATATTCTCAGAGTTAGTATGGGCAGGGATTCAAAGGGGCCTTGAATTCTACCTTCTTTAACTTCTTTATCATTTTTTTGATGGACTAGCTCCTCCCTCCCCCCTACTGATTTCAAATTCCTTGCCCCCAAGTGATACTGGGGGCCCACTGTCGGGATCCTGAAGCCCCGTTGGAATCCTTACACTATGTACTCAGCAGTTGCTCTATCTGGGTAATCCAGGATGGTGGCCGCCATTGCCTCATGCTGAACTGGGGTTAGGTCCCTTTCCCACCATCGTTGTGGCCCCACTCTGTTCTGCTGTACTCTGCCTGGTGTTTGCCCTCCCCCTGTTCCTAGCTCCGTACTGCCAGAAACAGGAGCATGCAGAGGCAGAATGGTCCCCACCGCACTGGGTGCATGCATGTTTAAACCTGCACTGGGTATGAAAACACTGCCCCCATCATTATAGTCCCAGCACGTCAGTCCTGCTGGGGACTGTCATGCCTGGCACATCTGTGTCCCCTCCCCTGCCTGTGTGTTACCTGTCCTGGTGAGGACATGCCCACTGTCCGATCAGGGGGCATAATTAGTCCCGCTATTGCACTCTAACCAAATGTCAGGGGCATGCATGTCCCACCTCAGTCTGGGGTTGTTGGCTACCCTACACCTAAAAGATTCATCATAGCGGAGCAACGGTCCGGAGCCCCCTGTGTCAAAAGCCTTCTGCACTATGTCGGAGTACTTGAGCATCTCCCAGCCCCGGTCTGGGAATTTAATCAATGTGACCCCCATATAAATTGTGTAGGCCACGGTCTAGTTGGACCATGACCTCTCCACCTTTGGCCTTTTGAACCTTTCTTTTTCCTTTTTTTCCTCCTTGTCATTGGGGTCAGGGACCAGGTCACTGAAAAGGAGGGTGAATATGTCTATATATTCGCCGCTCCAGATTTTTTCGTTAGTAGAATGGAGCAGATGCTCCCCCAGGGGGGCCGACATGTCGGTGTGCCCCCCAGACAGGGGACGGTCTCCTCCTTACACCTGCAACAATGGGTTTCCACACATCCACAGCACTGTGGGGCCTCCCATACATGGGCCACTGCTGAATAACCCCTGTACATACCATCTCCCCACCCAACATGGTGAGCTTGATGTGAATGCACCGGCGCTGGGGCACTTCCCTCCCCCCTGCAGGACCAACCCTGGCCTTGGTTCCCCCACTCCTGTGGACCCCTATAGACAGGGGGGTCAGGTGGGCGGGTTAGGTAGGGGTCCGTGGCCCACTGTCCACTCCCTTATTCTCCTGATGAGTCACCCCACTCCTCACCTGCCTGGAGTTCTGGGTCAACTTCTGGTCGCTGATGTAGCTGCTGGAGCCGCACTGCGTCTGTTGCACTGCTTCCCACCTATCAGCCACTGCCTGCCTTCCCTCACAGAGGGGTTCCATCCATGCATGGGGTAAAGGTGACGAGTCCTCTCTCCTCCTCCTAGGTCAGGGATCATCATCCCTGTAACGAGATGGCACGGTGCAGCACTTCCCCAACCCCAGGCAGGCAGCCCCCCCCACTGGGGGGCTAGTGACCCCCCCAGAAGCACCCCCCTGCCCTGGATTGCCCTCGGGGGTAACCTCTGCCCCACCCCTTCTCTCCTGCATGCTCTCCAGTTCCTCTATTTGGGCCTGGTAGCCAGCCAACTGCTCCTGAATAGCTCGTAGGACTTCGGCCTGGTGGGGGCCATCTCCCCCTTGACCCTTCTGTACCCCTCTCTTTGGGGCAGGCCCTCCATTTTTTTGCAGGGGTGTGTGTCTTTTTGGGTGCTCATTTATTGGGAGGCATGCTGCTTCACCACCCCGCTTGGGGTTCTGCCCGAATCACGTATGTAATGGGGATGAGGGGTGCCCCCTCAGGCACTGTGGCAGAAGATCCCCACCGGGACAAGGCCTGTATGGGCCCCCAAGGATCAGGCCTGAGTGAGCCCTCACTTACCCCAAAGCTCTGGGAACTGAAGGCGGGGAAGGGGTCAGACCACCTAACCCTAGCCCCACTTCTCTCTTGGCCCTGTTGGGCTGATACCTGGGCCCTAGTGGGCCTGGACACCTCCTCCTGCTCTGAGGGGGAGGGAGGTACTGCCCCCACACCACCGTCATCGGCTACCACTCACCTGGGCCTCCTGCGATGAGCCCGGGCAGCTGAAATGATCCTCCCCCCGTTCCAGGCCCCAGCTCACACCCGCTGCCTTGGGGCACCTGCCTGGCCTCACACAAGGAGTGCGGCCTAATCTAGGTCATGCAGCTCATACTGCATGTCTGTTCCCCTGCTCTGGCCGCAACAGACTGCTGCGCCAGAGCGGGGATCTAAAATGGCACCCAAGATCTCGTGCCGGGCGCTCTTTCCCCCTGTTGCACAAGAGCATAAGAACATAAGAAGTGTAATACTGGGTCAGACCAATGGTCCATTGAGCCCAGCATCCTGTGGGGGGTGTTGCCAGGCAGGGGACGAGGGGGAATGATTACCAGAGGGCAGTGGTCAAACTCGGTTGCTACCAGCAGTTCCTCCCTTGCCTTTTGCAACCTAGCAGCCAAAATCCCGCCCGTGTCCCCGTCTTTCCCTGCTCCGGGGAAGGGGGGGCCACGCCAAACCCCCGCCACACTTAACGCGGAGGGGGAAATTAAAAAAAAAATCATGGGATAGCAATCTCCTCTTGCTTGACTCTGGGGCAAGCATAGCTGCACCTTACATTGGAGCTGAATCACCCTCCCCCCAAGCCTGTTGTCATTCCGGCGGTGTTGTAAAACCTGGCTGTTCGCCCAGGCCTTTGGGGTGTGGGGGAGGGTGGTTGTGTTTTTTCTCCCCTACCTTGGTTACTGTTTTTAATGCCCGGGGTCCTGTTTTAAACATTTAACTTGTTTGATTATTTTTAAATTGTTTTATACTTGTTTTTATGTACTTTTATTGATGTTGGAAGCCACCCTGAGCTGTTTTTCAGGAGGGGCGGGGTATAAATCGCAGAAATAAATAAATAAATAAATAAATAAATACATTTGTGAATGCTATTTATATTTTCAGATAGCCATTTGAATACTATTCACAACCAGAACAAATACTTGCATATCCTCCCCCAACCACCATGCCACCCAAAACAATTTTCAGCTACTTGGTTAGTCATGTTTTCAGATGTGGTGTTTCCAGTTTTTCCCAATTCGATCATATCCACCAAAACAGATAATAATTGCATATTTGCTATTTGCACTCATCTTCACTGGATATTTGTTTCTGGTTTTCATGTTGTTTTTCAGGTGTTCAGTTACTTCATTTTGGCTTATTTGCATATGTGCAATAGCTGAAATGAAGGAATGAAATAATCCAATAACTGCCACTGGGAGAAGAGCAGGGGCACCCATTCCATCTTCTTTGCGAACGCCTATTCCAAACTAGCATCACCACTGAAGAGTATCTTTTTTACTGAACACACAATTGACTTTTCAACATTGTTGCCAGAAGATGTGGTTAAGGCCAGTAGCATAGCTGGGTTTTAAAAAGGGATTAGATAAGTTATTGGTCCATTAAGAGCTATTAGCCAAGTAGGTTAGGGAATGTCAGGAGCTGGGAGGGGGGGAAAGGGAATGAATCACCCCATTATGACCTGTTGGGTACTTTTTCAACGACACCGAGTTTGACCCCTGCCCTCTGGTAATCATTCCCCCTCGTTCCCTGCCTGGCAACACCCCCCACAGGATGCTGGGCTCAATGGACCATTGGTCTGACCCAGTATTACACTTCTTATGTTCTTATGCTCTTACGACCAGGTGTTCTTTGACACTTCCAAAATTCAAAATGTTCCTATCTACAACAGCATTGGGAAAATTAATATAAATTATGCAAATAGTATTCTGTGGTGTTTTATATGGGACTGGTTCAGCTCCAGATAGTGGAATTTCCCACATCTTGCTGCAGGTGATGCCTGCAAAAGAAAGTGTCCTTTATAACTCAGCTCTGCAGCCTGTTTATTCATTTTAATCTTCTGAAAGTAACTTAGCCAGTAACAACATCTTAAGAACAATTTTATCAGCTTATCTGTCTTGGTAAGGAGTTTAGCTCAGGGACATCATCTCTGAAGCATACAGCATTACGTAGGCCTCAATTATTATAATCAGAGGAGAATAAAACAAGCTTTTGCTCAGAAAGAGCATCTTTCTGGAAGTAATCTACATCAATTAAAGGATCATCTCAATCTTTGGTCAAAGTGGGGGAAATTATTTTGGAATCAGAGAATGTAAATAATAATTTATTCTGCTGCAGTCAGTGGTTTCAAGAGAATTATTGATGTAGAATGCACAGGTTTATTATGTGATCACTCTATATGCCACATGATTATTGTGCTATATAAAAAAAAGGTCAAACGTATAGGAATAGCTGTAACAAAAAATAAATATCAAAATGTATCTTTAGAAATCCATTTACTCCATGACACTGTAATAGTCTGGAGACAGAAACTCTTGTACAGTGCTTTGTTAAATTTTCCTTTTTAGCAAACCCAGCTTTCATCAGAACACTGTGTAATGTGCTGTTTTGAGTTTTTATTTGTTAGGAGTATTCTTATGGCTGTCATTGGGGGTGTGAAGCCAAAGATTATCAAGAGAAAATAGTCTTTAAAGAATAGGTTTGACATGGGGCTGAAAGTGATTATCTTAAAAATTGCTCATGCATGAATTTTGCTAAAGGAACACAGATCCTCTCCCTAGTGCACAGAGGCCTGGGCTAGGTTTATGTTCAAAAATAGAAGAATGATTTTATGATAGTAAAATTATTAAGAGCCTAGAAGTAAAAGCAAATGGGAAGGATATCTATGATCTTTTATATCATATTTCTGTAGTTAACATATTGCTGTGCTGTGTCTTTCCATGAGTCTGATGACTCAGTGTTCTCTAGGGGCGGGAAACCGGTAAAATCCGGTATCCGATAATGCCGGTACCGGGCGTACCGGCATTATCGGATTCGACCCGGTAAATCCGGTCCGGGTACCGGATTCCGGGTACCGGATTTTTTTACATTGCAGCCATTTAAAAATGGCTGCAATGTAAAAACTTAAAGCCCCAAGTTTAAAAAAAAAAAAAACCCTCCCCGATTCCAGGCTGCGCGGGTGGAAGGGGGGACACCCCCCACCCACCCTGCCCAGCCTGGATTTTTGTTTAAAAAAAGACTCAGAGGCGAGCCCACCCCCCAGCACCAGCGGCCGCGGCGTCCCCGCAGCCGCCGGTAAGTATGACCCGATCCCTGGGGGGGGTGTTTAACACCCCCCCAACCCCCCAGGGATCACCCCTACTAAAGTTCAGTGCTTGCTTACCTTGCGGAGCTCCGGCGGCGGCGGCGGGCGGTCCGGCGGCCTCAGCGCCGGCTGTGGCTGCCGGCGTCAGAGACGCTCTAGGCCTTCCGGGGAAACCCGGAAGTTCCCCGGAAGGCCTAGAGCGTCTCTGACGCCGGCAGCCACAGCCGGCGCTGAGGCCGCCGGACCGCCCGCTGCCGCCGCCGGAGCTCCGCAAGGTAAGCAAGCACTGAACTTTAGTAGGGGTGATCCCTGGGGGGTTGGGGGGGTGTTAAACCCCCCCCCCAGGGATCGGGTCATACTTACCGGCGGCTGCGGGGACGCCGCGGCCGCTGGTGCTGGGGGGTGGGCTCGCCTCTGGGTCTTTTTTAAAACAAAAATCCAGGCTGGGCAGGGTGGGTGGGGGGTGTCCCCCCTTCCACCCGCGCAGCCTGGGAGGGGGAGGGAATTAATTTATTTCATTGGTTTCAATGGGGACACAGCGCCCCATTGAAACCAATGAAATAAATCTGGTACCGGTATACCGGATTTAATCCGGGAATCCGGTTTTCGTAGAACCGGTAACCGGTAAATCCAGTAGCCGGTAATGGGCCCGGGGTCCCACCACTAGTGTTCTCTGCTCAAAGAGAAGTTTGTAACTCTTTTCATTTTCATGGAATGCCTATTCAAAATACTTTTCTGGGACACAACATAGATAGGACACTTGGGGAAGCTTAGTCTCCCCACAAAAATGTTAAAGTAGGTTATGGTGCTTGGACCTCAGACAGTGACCTAGGGCACACTAGTTTCCCTGCCTGAATGACTGCATGTGTCCAGCTTTTACCTTCTCTGAAGATTGCTGCTTCTTGGGCAGCTTCCTTGCCCAATGCGTGTGCCAAACCAAGGTGGTCTTGAGGTCACCACTTCTATCTTGTACATCCTTGTGGGTTCCCCAGGTCCGTCTCACAGAAGAGCAGCTTTGAGACTATCATCTACCATTGCCAAACAACTGTTATTTCATGGGAATGAACTTTTTTTCTTCATTTCAGAACCCTACAGGTCCATTGCGTCCCTTATGTTTTAAATTTTGATCTGCTGACACTATTCTCATCTAACTGACCCCATTGAGGATCATTGCAGCAGTCTTATAATATGCAGAGGGGTGGAACTGCAAACCCAAATGCAGAGTTGAGGGCCAATAGCTTCCCCAAGAGAATCAGCCAAAGACTAAGGCCGTTTATAGATGAGACAAAAAAGGTGGCTGATCCTTTGATCACCTGCCTTTATTTGCACTCGTCTATCTGTTCCGGCTGCATCTTACCCCGCATCGGAGGGGGCAGGCGATCCTACCCCCTCCAACGCGGATCCCCGAAGTGCCGGCTTAATGCCGCACTTCCAGGTTCCCTGGGCTTCTGTGCATTCACGGAAGGGCGCGCATGCGCCCAAAGACTCTCTGTCGTGTCTGAACAGCAGACACGGCAGAGAGAGGAAGGCAGGGGACAAATGCCGGCGCTGGATGATCCCGCTTGTCAGCAGGATCGTCTATCAACGCCCTAAGGGTGTTTTTAAATAAGCAAGGTTTAGAGAAGGGGGCTTGGCCGCTGAGTGGCACAGATGCAGAGAAGTCGATCAGGTGGAGTGTGGGGGGAGGAATTTCTAACAGGCAGCTCTCAGGGTGACCACCCTGGCCACGTAGGCAGCCTCTATGGACTCCCACAGCCTCTGACTGGCCCTGCAACTCATACAGGCAGCTATTCTCCCTCTCCCCCTGCCTAGCAACTCCCCCACCCCTGCCCAACTGTCTGTCTCTCTGCCCTCTGCCATGGCACACAGTCCCAGACACCATGGAAACCTGAAGCCACAGCAGTCAATAACCGCTCCCTGCCCATGACCCCAGGAGCTGCTGCAGCTGATGTCAGTCCTGGAAAACAACAGAGGCACATGCTGTGAGCTGCTGTCCTGCCTCCACGGCATTGGCTCTTCTCTCATCAGTTGCAAGGGGGGTTGTTGTGCTTTGAGCCAACAAGATTTTATTTGTGCACCTGTCCTTTAAGGGGTCCCAGCAGGGCTGTGGTCGGGACTGGGGAGGGGGTTGGGAAGCAAGCCTGTCTGCTGATGTGGGTGGACACACCAGTTCATATGGCCAGGGATGCATGTGCACCCATTACAACACACTTTTTGACTTGTCCTGCACTGGGCACTCAGGATTTTTTGGCAGTGCCCCTATAGTGACCATGAGTGGGTGGTGCATGGCTCACGGGAGTGCACATCCCCCCACTCCATCTTCAGATGAGAATTTGGATGAGTGGGTGACCATATGTGGTAGCATCTCATTTGAAAACACCCTAAATACCTTTCAGTATGATTAACTGTGGAAGAGAATGGCACAATAGAAACAGAAGTGAGCAATTTTATACATTCTTTCAGCCAGTAAAACCAGATACATATGAGTAAGCTTAAAGAAACTGAAGACTGAGAACCTGTGGTAGCAAATATCTTATCACTTCCCATGAGACCCTTGATTTGGGCCATACAAAACCAGTTCTAAGAAGAGAGAACTAAGTCCCTCAAAGGAATCATGCAGGAAGGACTCTAAGGGCAACTACATGACATTTCACACTTACCTCAGACATAAAGCTAACACCACTTCAACATTTCTTACGCATGTTGCAGGGCTGGATAGGGCACCAATACAGCCCTGCAACATGCATAAGAAAAGTTAAAACAGTGTTAAAGTGGAGTTAGCATGGGAAGTGACGAGCTGGTCTTTAGTTTTGATTTTTCATTTGCAGTGGCAGAATACCCATTGAAGTCAATGGACATTTGCCAGAGTAACTACTTCAGCTCTTTGTCCAAAATTTTAGAAGGTGTATATATACAGATATCAATCAATCAATCAATACTTTTATTGTTTAGCCGTTGGCTGTAACAAAAAATTTACAAATACGAAGCACTCGTCAAAATACAAGATATACAACAAATGTTAAAACAGAATTTAAAACAAGAATAAGGAAGCATATGCCATACACAGAAATAGAGTCCTGGCCATCTCGCCTGCAATCTCTTCTCCCAAGCAACTACAATAAAATCAAAATACCACATTTCCGGTAACCCCAGAAAGTGGGGTGCACTGTTACTCCTGGACCACAAAGTAGCACCAGACCCCAAAGTTCTCCCCCCCCAGGAGACCCTAAATCGTTAAGCACTAAGAGAAACTGGTCATAAATTAAACAGTAATGTAGCTCCCTGCAGACGGGCCCTCGCCCCCTTTGGACCAAAACCCGAAAGGGATTAAGGAATCATCCATCTAACAGCGTTGTCAGGGGCAAAATCGCTCCCACAATCAAACTGATCTGTCACTCCTGAATGTGAATCAATCTTTTGCGAAAGTGCAAAATAGCCAATGCCAACCCAGAGACTGCTCTAGTCAAGGCCGAATCCACTGGGCTAAGAAGCTTCCGGAGCTCCGGATCTTCCATTCCCGCCAGGTATCGCCTCCTAAGCTCATTAAGTTGGGGGCATCGGAGCAAGATGTGAGCAGCCGTATCTATCTCCCCTAAATTACATAAGGGACAGACCCTCTGGCTCCAGGCTAACCCCTGGTAACGACCCTCCACAAGCGCTGACGGAAATGAATTAATCCTAAGCTTGAAAAAGGCATTCCGTTTCCCTGCATCAATCCAATTGAAAAGATAGTATTCGCTGGGGCCCTTAGAATTAAATGGTAGGTATTGGGGTGCCACCTTTTGTTGTGCCAACAGCGCAGATTCTAATTGCAGGGTTTGGTCAAGAATCCTTCTTTTAACCAAGCTCTTTGCTGCTTGTAGTCCGACCACCCCCAGGCTTCCAACAGAAAATCCTAACCGGAAAACCTCTTCTTCCACCAATCTATGCCATAACCCTCCTAGGCCCTCCCTAATAGCCATGGACAGGAGGGAGGTGTTACAAATCGGGAAGAGCATTACTCTTAGCCAAAAATTGATCAAAACCTGGCTAGCGTAGGCTCTAAGTGGAAGGACCAGTGCCTCAGCTCTTAGAATAACTTGGGGGGTTCCCTTGGGTGCACCTAATATCGACCGGAGGAAAGAGTTCAAAATGCCTTCTAAGTGGGAGATATACCTCAGCCCCCAAATTGGAAAGGCATAGAGGAGTTGGTGTATAACTTTAGACTGAAACACTCGAATAGCAGGTAAAACTAATTTACCTCCTTGACCAAAATAGAACTTAGTGATGGCCGACGATGTCTTCCTTGCTAATGAGCATGCTGCCTCAAAGTGATTTTTCCAGCTAAAATAGGAAGAGAAAATCACCCCCAAGTATTTGTAGCTACGCACCTGTTCAATGATATGGGCACCTATTGCCCAGTGGTGTACTTTCAAAGGTCCACTAGCTCTAACTACTAGCACCTTTGTTTTGGCAAAATTGATTCTTAGCAACTCCCGTTGACAATAATTCCCAAAAATTTGCATTACTCTTTTCAGCCCTATCTGCGTCTGTGATAATAGGGCGGTATCATCTGCGTAAAGCAAAAGAGAAACTCTGCGAGAGCCAATCTTTGGGGCATGAGTGTTATTATCTGCCAGGGCCTGAACTACATCGTTCGTATACAGGTTGAAAAGAGCCGGAGCCAACAAACAGCCCTGTCTCACTCCTGTATACACTCTCACTGGCTCAGATAACGTACCCTGAATGTTATAACGAACCCTTAAAGAGTTCCCGGTGTGAATAAGAATCATCAGGTAGAGTAGTCTACAATCAATATCTAGGTCTCTTAATTTTAGCCACAACCTTTCCCTGCAGACTGAATCGAAGGCCTTTTCAAGATCGATAAAACAAATGAAAAACTTCCTCCGGTCAGCAGTATATTTAGAAATTAGAGCCGATAAAACAAAAATATGATCTGATGTCGCGCGACCTTTTTGAAAACCGGCCTGTTCCGGTACTGATATGCCGGCTACCGTGAGCCAGTTTTGAAGTTTCGCCAATAGAAGGTGACAATACAGTTTAGCAATTATACACAAAAGGCTGATAGGCCTGTAATTCTCTGGGCACTTGGGGTCGCCCTTTTTAAAGATGGGAACAATAATACTTTCTCTCCATGCAGCTGGGAAAGCCCCAGTTTCATTGAGGTGTGTAAATAGAGGTGCAAGTACCCCTGCCCACCATTCCGGGTTCCTCTTCAGAATCTCGGGAGAGATATAATCGGGCCCTGGAGCTTTCCCTGATTTTAGACCATCTATAAGAGACACCACCTCCTCAGAAGTTACCGGTGGCCATTGCGTGAACTCCGCCAATGGGGGAAGATCAAGAATAGGAGGAGCCCCTCCTAAACGGTTAAATAAGGATTCATAGAACCTCTGCCACTCTGACGGGGATATACATGACTTCCCTTGAAAACCTCGGCCTCTATAAGATGACCGGATTAACGTCCAGAATTTACAGGAGTCGTTGGCTTTAGCCGCAGCATTTAAATTAGCCCACTGAGTATGGAAGAAGATGTTTTGTTTAGAAATCCGGAGCTTCCGATACTGTAGGCGGAGTTCCGACACCCTAGACCTAAGTGATTGACTAGGATAACCCCTAAGTCTCCTAGAGGTCCGGCGTAGATCAGTCCTAACCTTACGGCACTCCGAGTCAAACCAGGATGGGAGAGGGTCTGCCTGGACCTTGGTGCTCAAGGGACCCATAATCCTCCTAGTAATTACGGGAAGAAGTAAAGATACTAGTTCCTCGTATCTGACCACCATATCTGTGTTGCAAACTATTACTGCCTCTCTTAGGGCAAGCGCTGTTGGAGAAACAAAAAAGGTGTCTAGCAACCCTGCTTGGTGCTCCGACCACTTCACCCTAACAGTAGAGGCTATTTCCTCATCTCTTGGGGGCAATATAGAAGCATCAACAGAAGTCCCGCTGGCATAGGGGTCTTCAAAAAATAGATTAAGTGGGAGATGATTAGATACCCCTAAAGGGACTACTTCTAACTGATGGATCACATGAAGAAGTTTGGGGAAACTAGTATAAGGTTGAGAACACTGGAGCCCTGAGGGGCATGAAAGGTAAAATCTCCTCTCATGTCTCCCTCTACACACCCATTGACGACGAAAAGATCTAACTCTCCTACGAACCTGTCCATCAATACCTTCCTTGGTCCAACAATTAGGTCTCTGGAGTGACGGATAGGGAGAGGGGCCAGGACTGCAGAGTCTTCCAGCTTAGGGGACATTTGCCGTGCCGGGTTCCCCAAACGGGCATTGAAATCTCCTCCTATCAGGAGAGCTGCGGCTGGGAACTTATGATTGGCCAAACAAATCTGTTCTGTAATTCCATCCCAGATCCCTGGATTATAATAAGCGGAGCGGTCTGGGGGAATATAAACAATCCCTATTAACAATTCAAATCCAGATGGAAATACACAGTGCGTAAGATTAAAATATGCTTTAATTGAAGATATAATCTGCACACGCACAGATAGCGAAGAATCAATAAGTAGACCGAGCCCACCACTAGGGCGGCCATGATGGTCTGAAGAAGCTGCCTCCAACCAATAAGTGTCAAAGCACTGCCATGAATTTTGACTAGGAAGTGCTGTTAGCCAAGTCTCTTGTATAAGAATTATATCATGTGCTGATAAGGCGGCAAGAAAATCTGGATCTGCTTGATGACCCTTCCACCCTGAAATATTCCATGAAACCAGGGAAATAAACCGACCCTGGTTTTTAATTAGTCATGGTTTGGAGGGAATACTTATACAGATAGGTAGCTATACTTCTATATAGAGCTAATCTCAACTTTCATGAACTATAAACTATAAACCATTTATGCTAATATTTAAAACTAAGATATAGTCCCCATATCTTAAATGAATGATGATTTTTTATTCATGATCTTGGAGCTAAAATGAATCTGGTCTTGGAGCTGAAATAAATCGCCATGTTGAATATCCAAGGCAAGTGTCATATCCAACTAATTTACTTTGAATGGAACTTTGAATCAGTTCCACTGAAGCGGATACAAAGTACTATTCATTTCCAGGTTCAGTTATGGAAACAAATACATAGTCATATCAGGGGATTCCATACAACTCAGTACTAGATAGCAAAAAAAGTCTATTTCAATTGTAGATAAGTAACAGGTTTCTCCTGGAAGAAGGTGAACAGTTCTGGTAAATAGATTATTTTATGCTGATGAGCAAAATACCTAATGTTAAAAAAAAAGGTTGCCAATTTCTCTTGCTGAGATAGTAATTCTGCAAGCCAGAGAAAACCATAGGCCATTAACGAAACAGATCTTGATTTGATTGATTTCAAGTTTATTACTCTGACTTTTCAGAGCATATACTGGCATAAATTATATTGCTTGGCACTGCAGATGATGCAGTTTTGTATTTTGGCTACACAAAGCATTAACCCTATTAATAATAATGACTTACCTTGTGGTCATTTTTAATTTTTATTTATTTATTTATAAAAGATTTTTATCCCACCCCTCCTGCCCACATGGCAGATCGGGGTGGCGAACAACAATTTTAAAGCAATAAAATAAAGAAACAATGTAAAAAATAAGCTCTATGGTAGCTAGCTCTTACTCAACCTTAACAGGTCTCACAAATGCTTCCTATTATTGCAGATGACTGCCAACACTCATTTCTTTCAATGGGGCTGAAGTCAAAGCCTGTTCTCAGTTAGGATGGGTGCCATTTTCCTACACTAGTCTTCCTCTACCAAAATGGCAAGCTTTCTGTTTGTCTGGTAAGCCAAATGTCTCACTCAGGATGGCCCACAATGCATGTTCTATCACTGGGAAATTGGGTAGGACATGGGGAACAAAGAAGAACATGGTGAGAGCTAGAGCCCAGTGTAGATGAACGGCAGGGACAACAGAGAATGAAAACAAGATGGAAGAGAGTGATATTGAAAAGTAGGAAAAAATAAATGAGCAGGTGCCTACGAAGTAGTTGATAATGAAATAATATCTCTTTTAGGAGATATCCGGTGCAGGCTCCACCAGGTGTTGAGTGCATCCATCTTGTGTTGGATTTGGCCGGGGACAGATTAGGGGTGCTGCTGGTGTACCCTGCACCCAACTGCCCGGCGGCATCCCTACATGCTCTTGCTGATCTGGTGTCAGATGTGATCCTCCAGACACCTAGATTAGTGGTCCTGCGGGACTTTAATATCCACACTGACACCGAACTTGGAGGAGTGAGGCATGAGTTCATGGCCTCCATGACAACCATGGGCCTGTCCCAAATCATCGGTGGCCCCACACATGAGGAGGGACATACACTGGATTTGGTTTTCTGCACCGGCCTTGAGGTGGGGGGTCAGTTAGTAGAAGTCAGGCGTACATCCTGGCGCATGTTAGCCCCCGACAGGGTGCAGGATTAGATTGGTCCGCCCCCAGAGACTTATGGAACCAGAACGGTTCCGAAATGCTCTGGGGGATTTTCCCCTGGACCTTGACACCTGCTCTGTTGATGATCTCGCAGTCTTCTGGAATACCTTGTTGGCTGAGACCATTGACAGAGTGACTCCCAGGCATCCACTACCCTCCTCAGTCTCCCGCAGGTCTCCTTGCTTTACTGAGGGCCTGCAGTGTTTGAAGCGGGAGAGCAGGCGGTTAGAGTGATGGTGGCACCAGACTCATGTCCAGTATGATCAGTCGCAGCATAAGAGCAGTTTAAAGGCCTATGCTGTGGTGGTGCAGGCAGCAAAGAAGCAGTTCTTTGCTGTCCTTATTGCATCTGCAAAGTCACGTCCAGCAGAGTTTTTCCAGGTGGTGAAAGGCTTGGTCAGTCCTGCCTGCCTACACTTGGACCTGGAGCAATCCAGTGACCACTGTGACTGGTTTATCTAGTACTTTGTAGATAAGATCGCTCGCATCCTTCACGATTTCGGTACTACAGTTATTGTAGAGGATCATCTTGGGGCTATGGATGCCCCGTCCTGTCCTGTTCTGTGAGATCTGTTTCAGATGGTGGCGCCTGCCGATGTAGAGTCCTTGTTGGGATCTGTTCGTGCCACTACTTGTGAGCAAGATCCATGTCCTTCCTGACTGGTGAAAGCTAGCCAGGAGACATTACGGCCGTTGCTGGCTGGGGTGGTTAGTGCCTCCCTTCGGGAGAGCAGGGTGCATGACTGCCTAAAGGAGGCTGTAGTTAGACCACTGCTCAAGAAACCATCTCTTGAGGCTGATGCTCCTGCCAGTTATCGGCCGGTCTCTAACTTTCCCTTTTTAGGGAAGGTTATTGAACGGGCTGTGGCATGGCAGCTCCAGGAACATCTGGACCTCACTGGTTTCCTTGATCCCTCCCAGTCTGAGTTTCGGCCTAGGTATGGTACGGAGACAGCATTGGTGACCTTGGTGACCTTGGTTGATGATCTCTGTTTGGCATTGGACCAAGGTCGTCAGACCTTACTGGTCCTGCTAGACCATTCGGCTGCATTCAACACAGTTGATCATAAGGTGTTGGTGACTCACCTGCGGGACCGTGCCGGAATTGGCGGAACGGTCTTAGACTGGTTTCGTTTGTTCCTGGCCAGGAGAACTAACCAGGTGGTCTTGGGAGAGGTACGTCTTCCCCCCGGGACCTCACATGTGGAGTCCCGCAGGGTGCCATTCTTTCCCCCTCTTGTTTAACATCTATATGCAGCCATTAGGAGAGATCGTGAGGGGGTTTCAGGGCATGCAGTGTCATCAGTATGCTGATGACNAACAAATACATAGTCATATCAGGGGATTCCATACAACTCAGTACTAGATAGCAAAAAAAGTCTATTTCAATTGTAGATAAGTAACAGGTTTCTCCTGGAAGAAGGTGAACAGTTCTGGTAAATAGATTATTTTATGCTGATGAGCAAAATACCTAATGTTAAAAAAAAAGGTTGCCAATTTCTCTTGCTGAGATAGTAATTCTGCAAGCCAGAGAAAACCATAGGCCATTAACGAAACAGATCTTGATTTGATTGATTTCAAGTTTATTACTCTGACTTTTCAGAGCATATACTGGCATAAATTATATTGCTTGGCACTGCAGATGATGCAGTTTTGTATTTTGGCTACACAAAGCATTAACCCTATTAATAATAATGACTTACCTTGTGGTCATTTTTAATTTTTATTTATTTATTTATAAAAGATTTTTATCCCACCCCTCCTGCCCACATGGCAGATCGGGGTGGCGAACAACAATTTTAAAGCAATAAAATAAAGAAACAATGTAAAAAATAAGCTCTATGGTAGCTAGCTCTTACTCAACCTTAACAGGTCTCACAAATGCTTCCTATTATTGCAGATGACTGCCAACACTCATTTCTTTCAATGGGGCTGAAGTCAAAGCCTGTTCTCAGTTAGGATGGGTGCCATTTTCCTACACTAGTCTTCCTCTACCAAAATGGCAAGCTTTCTGTTTGTCTGGTAAGCCAAATGTCTCACTCAGGATGGCCCACAATCCATGTTCTATCACTGGGAAATTGGGTAGGACATGGGGAACAAAGAAGAACATGGTGAGAGCTAGAGCCCAGTGTAGATGAACGGCAGGGACAACAGAGAATGAAAACAAGATGGAAGAGAGTGATATTGAAAAGTAGGAAAAAATAAATGAGCAGGTGCCTACGAAGTAGTTGATAATGAAATAATATCTCTTTTAGGAGATATCCGGTGCAGGCTCCACCAGGTGTTGAGTGCATCCATCTTGTGTTGGATTTGGCCGGGGACAGATTAGGGGTGCTGCTGGTGTACCCTGCACCCAACTGCCCGGCGGCATCCCTACATGCTCTTGCTGATCTGGTGTCAGATGTGATCCTCCAGACACCTAGATTAGTGGTCCTGCGGGACTTTAATATCCACACTGACACCGAACTTGGAGGAGTGAGGCATGAGTTCATGGCCTCCATGACAACCATGGGCCTGTCCCAAATCATCGGTGGCCCCACACATGAGGAGGGACATACACTGGATTTGGTTTTCTGCACCGGCCTTGAGGTGGGGGGTCAGTTAGTAGAAGTCAGGCGTACATCCTGGCGCATGTTAGCCCCCGACAGGGTGCAGGATTAGATTGGTCCGCCCCCAGAGACTTATGGAACCAGAACGGTTCCGAAATGCTCTGGGGGATTTTCCCCTGGACCTTGACACCTGCTCTGTTGATGATCTCGCAGTCTTCTGGAATACCTTGTTGGCTGAGACCATTGACAGAGTGACTCCCAGGCATCCACTACCCTCCTCAGTCTCCCGCAGGTCTCCTTGCTTTACTGAGGGCCTGCAGTGTTTGAAGCGGGAGAGCAGGCGGTTAGAGTGATGGTGGCACCAGACTCATGTCCAGTATGATCAGTCGCAGCATAAGAGCAGTTTAAAGGCCTATGCTGTGGTGGTGCAGGCAGCAAAGAAGCAGTTCTTTGCTGTCCTTATTGCATCTGCAAAGTCACGTCCAGCAGAGTTTTTCCAGGTGGTGAAAGGCTTGGTCAGTCCTGCCTGCCTACACTTGGACCTGGAGCAATCCAGTGACCACTGTGACTGGTTTATCTAGTACTTTGTAGATAAGATCGCTCGCATCCTTCACGATTTCGGTACTACAGTTATTGTAGAGGATCATCTTGGGGCTATGGATGCCCCGTCCTGTCCTGTTCTGTGAGATCTGTTTCAGATGGTGGCGCCTGCCGATGTAGAGTCCTTGTTGGGATCTGTTCGTGCCACTACTTGTGAGCAAGATCCATGTCCTTCCTGACTGGTGAAAGCTAGCCAGGAGACATTACGGCCGTTGCTGGCTGGGGTGGTTAGTGCCTCCCTTCGGGAGAGCAGGGTGCATGACTGCCTAAAGGAGGCTGTAGTTAGACCACTGCTCAAGAAACCATCTCTTGAGGCTGATGCTCCTGCCAGTTATCGGCCGGTCTCTAACTTTCCCTTTTTAGGGAAGGTTATTGAACGGGCTGTGGCATGGCAGCTCCAGGAACATCTGGACCTCACTGGTTTCCTTGATCCCTCCCAGTCTGAGTTTCGGCCTAGGTATGGTACGGAGACAGCATTGGTGACCTTGGTGACCTTGGTTGATGATCTCTGTTTGGCATTGGACCAAGGTCGTCAGACCTTACTGGTCCTGCTAGACCATTCGGCTGCATTCAACACAGTTGATCATAAGGTGTTGGTGACTCACCTGCGGGACCGTGCCGGAATTGGCGGAACGGTCTTAGACTGGTTTCGTTTGTTCCTGGCCAGGAGAACTAACCAGGTGGTCTTGGGAGAGGTACGTCTTCCCCCCGGGACCTCACATGTGGAGTCCCGCAGGGTGCCATTCTTTCCCCCTCTTGTTTAACATCTATATGCAGCCATTAGGAGAGATCGTGAGGGGGTTTCAGGGCATGCAGTGTCATCAGTATGCTGATGACACTCAGCTCTACCTCTCTTTTTCCATCGATCCAGGCCATGCAGTTTCCTTGTTTTCCCAGTGCATGTCAACCATCTGCAATTGAATCCTGACAAGATGGAGGTGATGTTGGTGGGCGAGGGCTTGGGGGACCTGGGGGTGGTTGGATCTCCTCTTGTTGCAGGGGTTCTCCCTCCCATGGTCTCTCAAGTGCTGAGTCTGGATGTGTTCCTTGATTTGTGGCTCAGCCTGGAATCTCAGGTTGTGGCTGTGACGGGGAGTGTATTTCGGCCGTATCTCTCAGACTCCGACCTCGCCACTGTCATCCATGCCTTCACCTCGAGGCTGAATTACTGCAACGCTCTCTACATGGGGCTGCCCGAGAAGCTGGTCCAGAGATTGCAGCTGGTGCAGAATGCCGCGGTACATCTCGTTACGGGGGTGGGTCGCAGGGAGCACATGACAGCAGTGCTCCGGGCTCTGCACTGGCTGCCTATAAAGCACCAGGCCAGGTTCAAGGTGCTGGTTTTAACCTTTAAAGTCCTACACAGCCTGGGCCCTGCTTATCTGCGGGACCGCCTCACTCCCCATGTGCCCGTGCGACCCTTGAGATCATACGTGGGAGCCTTTTTGGACGTTCCCCGGGTGAGGCGGGTGGCCACCGATATTAGACCTTTTTCGGTGGCCACCCCTTTGCTGTGGAATTCACTCCCAGAGGAGACTCGGTTGGCTCCCACTCACCTGCTATTTCGGCGTGTATGTAAGACCTGGCCATTCCATCAGGCTTTTGGCGAGGGGTAGGGATAAGGGGGGATAGGGTTTTTTCTTTTCCCCGCATATTGTATTTTTAAATTGTTTAAATTTTTTTAATTGTTTTATTGATTATTGCTATTTGCTGCCCAGGCTGCCCTGTAGGCAGGAGGGGCAGGATATAAATTTTACATAAATAAATAAATAAAAATAAATAAAATAAATAAATAAATAAATAATGAGGAGGAGACAAGATAAGGCAGGGAGGGACATCTGAGTGGGCACGAATTTATTTATTTGTTTGTTTGTTTGTTTAAATGCAGCTTGATTTGCAAATGTTTGGGACCTGGCATTGCTGCTTGCTTGCTTATCTCTTCTTAACCACAGGAGCTGATAGAAATTCTCTCCTGCTCAAGATAAATAATTAATTAACAGATCCCTTTAAAATCCAAAATGCATCATACACTTACGCCAAGCCCAAACTGGGCCCAAAACTGCCCAGATAAATTTTAAAATGTCTGTAACTTTTAAATAGCAGTAATGATATTTATGAATACAATTCTAATGGTACTAGCATAACTAACAAAGAAGAGGAATACTAAACATGTAAGCTGAAGATCTTTGCTTTATGAAAGAAATGCATGAGAGGTGTGCCAACCAGCAGACTCGGACATTCTTCTTTGAAAGGTTTGTTAGACACTGCTAAATAATTGTATGATTTCTAGGGCTCAAACATAAATCTACAATGAATAGTATGTGACATTTCACCAACATCAAAATTAAGTCCAATGGAATGTAGCCTAGTGGTTAAGGTATTGACTTGGGTCTGAGAAAGGAAGGTTTGAATCCTTGATCTCACTCAGTGGCCTTGGGCAAGTCACTCTCTCTCAGGCTCAGTTCCACATCTGTAAAATGGTAATAATAATGACCTACCTCACCAAGTTGTTCTGAGAATGAACTAGATAAGAAATGTAAAGTACTTTGAATGCAGAAAGTGCAATATTATTAATAATAACAAAAACCACTGTTCATCTCTGATGTTGTTGGGGTTTTTTCACATTTCATTTTGAATGTTTGGTTGAATATAAAAACTGAAATGTCCGAAACATCAAAAAAACTGGGAGTATCCAAAACAAAATATCTGTGTATATTGAGAAACAAATGGTTTGCTGAATGGATATTTTTTCAGATGGCTATGTGAAAATGCAAACAAAATGTACTACTATTAATAATAATTGAGAATTAATAATTAAAATGTATAAACATTCATTTCAGCTCTAATGAATTAGTGTTCCTATAATTTTGGGTTTTGTTTGTTACTCCAGTGAAATAACTGGTTTTCTTGTGCACTTACTGAGGCCCTTTTCACACAGGCCGCAGTGGGTGGGGGAATGAGTTTGCACCCATGATGGGTGGAGGTGGGTGTGTAGCCGTTCTCATGGGCACACACTCACCTCTATCCACCTCCACCTACCTCCACCCATTGTTCCATGCATGGGTGATGGGTGGCGTGTGGGAGTGTGGGTACACAACCACCACCACGGACGCCATTCCCATGGATGCCCCCAAACCGAACACCCACTGTGGGCAGCATTCACATGGATGTCCCTCCACCGCACCCTTGTGCGGAGGGGGGGGCACCCTTGTGAAAAGAGCCTGAAAGTTACTTTTGTTCTTCAAATTAGTCCACTTTTCATCAGCTGACATTAACTGTTTTCTCTGCACAATCCCTTCACATTAAGTGTCCTCACTAAAGCTGAATTCTGTAGGCAGTTCTAAAAAAATTATTCCAATTTATGCTTCTGCAACACATGTTGCATTAATTACTAGGGATGGGCGAACGCAGTTTGGAAGTTCGGAGTTCGGACCGAGCTCAGTCTGTTCGGATGACTGAACCCGAATCCAAACACGAACTGACTGAACCGAACTAGATCCGAACATCGAAATGACCGAACAGTTCTGTCAGTTCAGATCGCGTTTGGGTGGCAAAAACGTGTCACTGGAAGGTCAAATGTGACAGGGAGGGGGAGTCAGCAGAGGAGCAGACTTCCAGGCACCAGGGGTGGAGAGGCTTGGAGTAGCAGCCAGCCTGCCCAATCACCATCCCTTTTCGCCTCAGACCACTGGCTTCGCAGTCTGCGATTGGCCATGGGCTAGGCTGCACGGAGCCAATGGGGCTTGCGGTGAGGCAGGCGCAGCAAGAAACAAAACTGATTGCCTCCCCCCTTCCCAACACCTTCTGAGCTAGTCACTGTTCCTGACAGCAGGCGTTTCAGAAGGCTCCCTCCCCCAGCAGTTTTGTTCTCCTCAATCCATTGCCATCCTCCTCCTGTTTCACCCATCCTACCCATTTACCTTCATATTTACATTTATTTAGATTATATTAGATAAATTTAGCCGTTATTTTTATTTTTTACCCATCCCTGTGTTCTCTCTCTCCCTACCCTCCAATGAATCCATTCCTTTCCCTTTCCCTCTCCCTCCATATTCCATCCCTCATTCCCTTCCCCTGTTTTTTTATTTATTAGAGTAGGATTAGATTGATTTAGGTTTTATTTCAGTTTTTGTACCCCTCCCTGTGTTGTTGTGAGCTGTCTGTGTTTCCCCCCATCCCTGTGTAATATTGTATATTTATATATAGAGAGAGATTATAGTAGTTAGGTAGGAGTTATTTATTAGTTAGTTAAGTTAGCTTAGTTATAGTTTATAGAGATCAGTGATTCAGTTTTAGAGTGTGTTTGTAGGACTAGGTCTTAGATATTCAATTATTTAGTTCCATTGGTTTTATAATAGTTAGATAGTTAATAGCAGTTAGATGTATATATATATATATAATAGATTTTAAAACATTTTAAAATTGATTTTATAAAATAATTGTGCATTCTTTTGGTGGGAGAAATGGAGAAGAGAGGTAGGAGAGGGTGAGGCCGGTCTGCTGCCTGCAAGCCAGGCAATGAGGCACGTGGCAGAGCTGGCGGGGTCCATGCCAGCAGAGTGCCAGCAGGCAGAAGCACCACGTCCCAAGCTGCACAGGCCTGATTATGTTTCTTCCTCTCTCAGCACTAGTGGCACTAGTGCTCCCAGTGGTACTAGGGACCAGGGGGTTAGGCATCGCCTCCTGGCAGTGTCCTCCAATGCCACGCAGGGCACTGTAATGTCTGCATTGCAGGCGGCTGAGGCTGTCTCATCTGCTGCTGCAGATGCAGGTGACTCAGTGCCTAAAGCTCCTCAGGGGTCACCATTGTCCCCCGACTCCCCCATAATTATAGAGGCAATCCCCCAAAGCAGTCTAGGGCTGATGGATCTCACCCCAGCTGCTAGAGGCAGGACCCGATCCCCGGGAAATGGAAGAAGGGAGCGTAGCAGCAGCAGCAGCAACAGCAGCTGTAGGGGGCAGGACGAGAGTACTGCTCAGAATGGGAGCAGCATGGGGAGTCCAGCACCCTCTGTCACTCTGTTTGGGAATGGAGACAGTGATACAGAGATTTCTGTGGAGGAGGTCTCTGTATCTGGTGCTGCGGAGGTGATGGCTGTCCCTCAACGAACTGTGTCACCAGTGCCACCATGTCCTGCCCCTGTCCTGTCACCCGGTGAAGGCCAGAGTCAGGAGGGGCTAAAAAAGCATGGGTCTGGGAGCATTTTAAGGTGCAGGCAGATGACCCGTGGGAAGTGCAGTGCACTTTGTGCAATAAGGTGGTGAAGCATGGGCAGGTGCTCACCAACCTGAGGACAACCGTCATGTCGAGACACCTGAAATCATGCCACAGTGCTGCACTGCTTAGTGGGGAGGCAGGGTCAGTGGATCGTAGCGGGTTCCTGACCCAAGCAGCTAGTCATCCACCTCCTTCATTGGGCAACAGTCCTGCTCCAGAAGCTGCGTCTAGCGGCAGGAGCAGTATCGCTGCTGGGGGGAGCAGCAGGAGCAGCAGCCTCGCCAGCAGCTTCAGCCCACAATGGAGGAGCTGGGATGGGGGCAGCTGCTAAGGTCATCGGCAGCTGGAGGGCGGCATGGCTTTCAAGAGAAAACCACGGGCCTGTTGGGTGAGATGATCGCTGTCGATGGCCAGTCCTTCTCCATTGTTGGGGACACCGGGTTTAAGCGGTGGATAGGGTTCCTGGCCCCACAGTTTAAGCTTCCGTCCCGCACCACCGTGAGTCATACAGTGGTGCCACCCCTATATGGGTCTTTGAAGGAGTGGGTGAAGGAGCAGCTGGCAGAGGCTGGGGGTGCCACTGTCCATTTCACCACTGACCTGTAGTCCAGTTGGAATGCCCAGCACGTGTACCTGACGGTGGTGGCGCACTGGTGGCAGAACCCAGAGTTGGCATTTGGCAGTGACATGAGGGGTCCCAAAGGAGGGTATAGGTGGGCCCTGCTTCAGGCGGAAGTCATGGACTGCCNGAGGGTATAGGTGGGCCCTGCTTCAGGCGGAAGTCATGGACTGCCCCCACATTTCCAGGAACATATAGGCATCCCTGATCACTGTGGTGGAGGAGTGGGTCACGCCAGGTGCACCATTCACCCCGGGGTGTGTGGTGACAGATAATGTGGCCAATATACTCAAGGCAGTCCGCGATGGGTGCTTCACGAGCATACTCCCTCCACCTGGTGCTCAAGGATGCTCTGGGCTTGGGGGATAAGGGGATTGGGGAAGGTACCCTTAGATCCCTGATCCAGCAAGGGAGGGAGCTGGCTGGGTTCTTTAATCGCAGCATGACGGGCAGAAAACTCCTCAGGCAGGCAGAGCAAGGCCCCCCCAGTGCACCAGCTGGTGCAGGATGTCTCCACCAGGTGGAATTCCACCTTCCCAATGCTTGAGCAGCTTGTGGAGCAGAAAGCCACCTTGCATCATGTGCAATTGGACACAGACAGTGTGACTCCTCCAGGCTTCAGTAGGGCAGAATGGGAGATCCTCTTCCAGAAGGTCTTCATTCTGAGACCATTCCTGGAAGTGACGGAGACCATCAGCTCCTCCACGGCCACAATCAGCCACATGACGCCTTTGGTCCAGAGCCTCCACTGGAGTCTTCAGGCGATTCTGCAGGGGCAGGATTGCAGCCCTCGGGGCAAGAAACTGGGGGCTAAGGCGGTTGGGCTGGCGCAGAAGCTCAAGACAGGCCTGAAGGCTAGGTTTGACGAGCTCCTGCTGCAGGGGGAATATGTTTTGGAAACAATGCTGGACTCCAGGGTCAAACTCAGTGTGACACGCAAGTCATCCCTCTATGGCCTCTGGAAGGATGATCTTGTGGAGAGGGTCCGGAAGGCATAGCGGGCTCTTGACAGTGCGTGGCAGCAGCAGCAGCAGCAGGATGCCCCTGGGGATGGTGGGAGTGGGAGCAGCTGCTACTTTCAGTCATCAGCGTCTATCCCTGCCTCCAGGCCTAGTGGTAGAAGCAGCAGCAGCAGAATCAGCAGCAGCAACAGCACCCCTACTGCCAGCAGCTCCTCCTCTGTGCAGCCCACTCTGGGGGGCATGGGGCCCAGCACAAAAGGGCAGACAGCATGGCTGAGGGCAGTGGGGGCAGTGGTGCCCAGGGACAGCTATGAGAGGGAGTATGACAGTGCCTCAGCAGCAGTTGAGACCTACCTGGATGAGGAGTCGTGCATAGATTCCAGCAGCTATCCCTTGGCCTACTGGGCAGGCAAGACTGACGTGTGGTCGGCCCTTCCAAAGTCACCAGGGTATTATTGTCCTGCCCATCAACTAGTGTCCCCACCAAGTGGGTGTTCTCTGTGGCGGGGGACATTTGCTCCCCGCACCGCCTGAGACTGGGAGCCAAGTTGGTAGAGCAGTTCTTGTTCCTAAAGGTAAAGCTTCCACTGCTGGGATTCCCTGAGCTGCCCCTGGACAAGGAGTGATGGTGCAGTGGTACACGCCATCCCATGCCAGGGGCAGTCAGGATGGGGCTCCTCCTCCTCCTCAATCTGGGCTAGGGCTACTGCTCCTATGCTGCTGAGGTGCTGTACCTAGGGCTGAAGTGGCAGCAGCAGTTACCGCGCCGCCATTCCATTCCGAGAACTCGGCACTTAATGTGTCTTGCCACCAACTTCCCCCAATATTTCCATTGCCTGTATCTGCAGTTGCAGCATGTCTGCAGTTTATGAATGCAAGTGGTTTTATGCCGCCTTCCACCACTGAGCATGAGTCCCTGAAGTACTGTGATGCTCAATAATAGATCATTGAATGAATGAACTTAGGGTGACTGACTACCTGCTTCAAAGTCCGCTGCAGGGCATAACACCAGGGCACGGGGCAGAGGTCGCATTTGCACCCATGCCCTGCCCTTGGAGGGGGCCAGCAGTGATCAGGGCCAGCCTCAGGCATATGCGGAATCCGTGGGAGCCGGGAGCTCTGCTCCTGAGTCCTGAAGGAGTCTCTCTATCACCACCGGCACCACCTTTTTAAAAAGCTCAGTTGTAGCCCCACAGTGCTGCTACATGGCTGAGGGAAGAGTCCCGCCTCCTACCCCCGTCCCCTTGCTTCCTTGTAAACAAAATTCTTCTTCGAGGTGCTCCTTCCATTCTCACTTGCGTGCCCTTCTCTTACCAGCATATACTAAGCTCTTCCCTTTGTGATCGCTGCATAGAGAGAACTAGGGATGGGCAAACGCGGTTCAGAAGTTCAGAGTTCGGACCGAACTTGAATAGTTCGGTCAACCGAACCGGACGTTCGAACCGAACTCGAATTCGGAAGTTTGGAGTTCGAACTGAACTCGAACAGTTTGGTCAACCGAACCGAACGTTCGAACCAAACTCGAATTCGAACGTTTGGTTCCGATGTGTTTGGTGAGTTTGAAATTGAATTTCCATTGGCTTCAATGGAAAACACATTATCGGCTGTAACGTTTTTGTTTTTTAGGCTATGTGGCTGAAATTTGGGTTTCCTCTACCTCCAATAGAACTCATTAGGTACACCAAATTTCAAAACAACTGCTTAAAGGAATCAGATTTTAGAAGCAGTTGAATTATTGTATTTTGCAATATTCTACATATACATTCTTAGCTGTAACTTCTTTGTCTCACATCTACTGTAGGTGAAACTTGTAAAGTTTATACCCCTTCCCATATTTACTATCTTTGCCAAATTTCAGAAGTATTAGACAAAAGGTCTTGGTGGTATAAGCAATTAACAAATAAATGTATGTCTGACTATAACATCTTTGTAGTACAACCGGTGTACATGAAATTTGTCAGGACTATATATTTCACTTTCCGGATCATCTCTGCCAAATATCAGAAAGATATTATAAAGGGTCCCAATTTTATATGCCTGTACAACAAATGTAGAGAAGGGGCCTATGCCTGGGATTCTCTTATGTCACTGTGGTATAAGATCGGTTTGTGATGCAAATTGGCCAACAGAAATGTCAACCAAATATCCTCATTCTGTGCTGGGACCATCCCAACATATCTCCCCCACTTGTTTCTGGGAAGTCAGAAGCATCTGTTTAGGAAAGAGTCAATAGAAATTCTCTTATGTCCTCTGTCTCAGTGCTGCAGGATGTGATTGATAGTTGGCCAGCCTGGATGTGTTTAAACTATGTCTCCTGACTGCTGGGATGCTATCTCAGAAGTCCCAGTTATGTTGCTTATGCCCGCCACAGGGCCGCCCCCTATGCCCACCTCGAAACCACTACCAATTGGTCCTGTAAAGCTAGAAGCTTGCAGTAATGTGTTTGGCCATTGAATGTGTCTGTCAGTCTTTGGGGTTGCTCCACATCCTTCCTCCTACAGTCTCTTCCCCCTGCCATGCGGGGTACCTGCCTCTGACTGGCACTGAATATGCTGATATTCATCTGAATAATGATCTTCATGGGGACAAAATCTATTGCTTATATAATTGGGTCCCTTTATCAAAATCTCCTGTACATTTGCTGAAATGGCAGGAAAGGTATTTGATACATTCCTGTCAAATATCCTGTAAACAGAATAGAATATCAAAATTTAACAGCTGGAAATGTATTTTCATATTAATGTCTTATACCCTTGGGACCCTTTATCCACTATTTCCTAAAATTGGTAGAAATATTAAGCATATGGAGGGATGTAATATGCACAAGTTTCATGAACATTGGATGCAAGATAAAGAAGTTGTAGTCATGAATGTGTATGGAGCTTTTCTTAAAAACACAACATTCAATTGCTTCTGAAATCGGTTTCCTTTATCTAATAGTTCCAAATTTTGGTACACTTGGTGCCCTCCACAGGGGGTGCAATCTTCCTAAATTCCATCAAACAGTAATAAGAAATAAAAATGTTATAGCCAGAAATATGTTCTTTAGTTTTTTCCCTTTATTTCAGAAACTAAATGTCATTTTCAGTTCCCAATTGCACTGAACTAAAGACCTAACTGATCCCGATCGAACGAATACTGAATCCAAACTCAACTTTCCACCTGAACCACTGAACGGCCGAAAATTCGAACCAATGAACCAAACCAAACGGACGAAACGAACGCAGCCGAACCGAACAGACGAACCCAAACCACAATCTGTTTGCCCATCCCTAGAGAGAACTAGGGGTTCAGAGCAGCTACAATGAGGCAGAGAGCATTCCCAACAAAGGGGAAGAATTTGTCCTTGGCACCCTAACGCACAAGAGAATTCACAGAAGAGCAGGGACTCCCGCTCCCCATCTCCTGGATCAGCATCAGAAGCCAGGCACTCACTCACTGCTGCTGGGGCCAGGGATCCCTGAACTCTAAGTGGGACAGAGACTAGTGCACAAGGAGGGACAACAAACAGGGTAGCACCCAGATTTGAGCTTTGAGGGAGGGATCTTTGTTATCCTTCCTTGCACACTAGTCGCTGTCTCTGTCCCGCTTAGAGTGCAGGGATTCCCCAGCAGCAGTGAGCAAGCACCTGGCTCCTGATGCTGATCTAGGAGATGGGGGGGCGGGGGAATCCTTGCTCTTCTGTGAATTCTCTTGTGCGTTAGGGTGCCAAGGACAAATTCTTCCCCTTTGCTGGGATTGCTCTCTACCTCATTGTAGCTGCTCTGCACCCCCATTTCTCTCTATTGGGTGATCACAAAGGGAAGAGGGAGGATCTCTCCATTCTTCTAACAGAGACAGCACTGAACAACCAACCCTCCCCCAGCTGAATGGACCCCCCAGAATGGACCCCCCTACAGCCTGCTGCCCCCCTCCCAGGCTGTAGATCCAACCTGCATGGAGTGTCATTTTGTTAGACAATTCCCCCACCGCCTCTTTCTTGGCTTGGTACTCCCCCATTTGTGAGAATGGGAGGAGCCCCTCGAAAGCAAAAAGAAGGTTGCTGCCTTACAAACAAGGTTATTCGAGATGGCTCCAAACATTCTCACAAGCACCCACCCTTCCAACCCCGCATGGAATTTTCTTCTAATTGCTTAGAGTTGGAAGGAACTGTGTTGGGTTTAGGTACCTTATATAGGGTGGGGGGGCGTGTGAACGTCATGTGGGGTTTTTTTAAGCTAGTGATCTTGGTATATAGCGGTAAGAGAAGGGCTTGCAAGTGAGAATGGAAGGAGCCCCTCTAAGAAGAACTTTGTTTACAAGGCAGCAACTTCCCCCGTGCCATGGTGGCTACGCCCCTGGATGCAATGCTGCAAGAATCACAAAGCTGCCATGCTTAAGGGAAAGGAGAAACTGTAGCAAAGCTGCCATTTCCAAATGAAATCTACAGTGTTGAAAATACTGCGGCAGCAACCATGGAAAGCCACAAGTGCAAGGCGCAAAGATTGTTCCCTTCCTAACCACTTTCCACCGGTAAATGCTACCGCAGCAGTACGGCATTTCAGCCCTAGCTGTACCTCCCTTCCAATGCTTGGCACACACACACACCCCTCTCTCTCTCTCTTTCATACTAGACGGTCTTGGCCACCTTATATGAATGACCTAATGATGCAGGGTGGCATTGGGAAACAAACTGTAAGTCTGCCAGCCAGCCTATGGCTACAAGATCTCAGCCCACCTATGTGACGCTGACTGGCTCTCGCTCTCTCGCACTGCAAACTCTTTGCTAGCCTATCTCAGTGCCCTGCTGCCAATGTCCTAGCCTGCCTGTCCTACTGCCTCCCATGCCACGCTGCCTGTCTGCCCGCCCAGCTTGCTGCCAAGTTCAAAGCATTCCTCAGTCCACCTTCCTGCCTCCCATGCCAAGGTGCCTGTCTGCCCACCCAGGTTGCCTAGCTCAAAGTCTGCCCAAACCCACCTGCCCTACTGCCTCTCATGCCATGCTGCCTGCCTGCTCACCTGCCCAGGTTGCAAAGCTCAAACCCTGCCTCAGTCTGCCTGACTGCCACTCATGCCACGTCACCTGACTGCCTGCCCCAGCAACCAGTGTCTGCTGCTGCTAGTGCCAATGGCCTCCAGGCCTATATTCTGTCTGTGCAAAGGGTTCTGTACCCTGGCAACCCACTGTCTGCTGGTGCCAATGGACCCCAGGCCTGGCCTGTATGCCATCTGTGCCAAAGGTTCTGTGCCCTGGCAACCAATGTCTGCCGGTGCCAATGGCCCCCAGGCCAGGCCTATATGCCGTCTGTGCCAAGGGACAACCCTGTGCCCTGGCAACCAATGTCTGCTGGTGCTAGTGCCAATTCCACCCATGCTGTCTGTGCCACGGGTTCTGGGGACCGTCATTCCTCGCACAGAGGTGATGTAGTTCTACCACATCAAGAAACAGTCACTCCAGCCCCAGGGCCCACCGCCAGGGTTCTGGGGCCAAGTTACAGGCAGTGAGGGCTGTGGCCAATACCCAGAAACTGCCACTCTTGCCCCAGGACCCACCATCATGGGTCTGGGGCCATCATTCCTCGCACCGAGAGACTTCAATCAACCACACCAAGAAACAGCCACTCCAGTCCCAGAACCCACCGCCAGGGTTCTGAGTCCAAGTTACAGGCAGAGAGGGCTGTGGTCAATACGCAGAAGCTTCCCCAGGGCCCACTGTCATGGTTCTAGAGCCATCATTCCTCGCACTGAGAGACTTTGTTTAACCGCACGAAGAAACAGCCGCTCCAGTCCCAGAACTCACCGCCAGGGTTCAGGGGCCAAGTTACAGGCAGGGAGGTCTGTGAACAATATCCAGAAGCTGCCACTCTGTCCCCAGGACCCAATCTCATGGGTCTGGGGCCATCATTCCTTGCACCAAGAGACTTCGTTCAACCACACCAAGACACAGCCACTCCAGCCCCATGACCCACCATCAGGGTTCTGGGGCCTACGTTACTGGCAGGGAGGGCAGTAGCCAATATCTAGAAGCTGCCACTCCAGCCCCAGGACCCACCATCATCATTCCTCACACGGAGGCGATGTCATTCCACTGCATCGAGAAACAGCCACTGCAGCCCCAGGACCTGCCATCAGGGTTCTGGGACCAAGTTACAGGCAGGGAGGGCTGTGACCAATATGTATCTAGAAGCTGCCAATCTATCCCCAGGACACACCATCATGGATCTGGGACCATTATTCCTCACACGGAGGCAATGTCTTTCCACAACATAAAGAAACAGCCACTCCAGCCCCAGGACCCGCCGCCAGGAATATGGGGCCAAGTTACTGGCAGGGTGGGCTGTGGCCCATATCTAGAAGCTTTCACTCTAGCCCCAGGACACACCATCATGGGTCTGGGGCCATCATTCCTTGCACCAAGAGACTTTGTTCAACCACACCAGGAAACAGTCACTCCAGCCCAAGGACTCGCCACCAGGGTTCAGGGGCCAAGTTACAGGCAGGGAGGGCTGTGGTCAATATCCAGAAGCTGCCACTCTATCCCCAGGACCCAACATCATGGGCATGGGGCCATCATTCCTCGCACAGAGAGACTTTGTTCAACCACACCAAGACACAGTCACTCCAGCCGCAGGACCCACCATCAGGGTTCTGGGGCCTACATTACAGGCAGGGAGGGCTGTGGCCAATATGTATCTAGAAGCTGCCAGTCTAGCCCCAGGACCCACCATCATGGGTCTGGGGCCATTATTCCTCACACCGAGGCTATGTCATTCCACCACATCAAGAAACAGCTACTCCAGCCCCAGGATCCACTGCCAGGGTTCTGGGGCCAAGTTACCAGCAGGGAGGACTGTGGCCAATATCCAGAAGCTGCCACTCTAGCCCCAGGATCCACCATCATGGGTCTGGGACCATCATTCCTCGTACGGAGGTGATGTCTTTCCACAACATCAAGAAACAGCCACTCCAGCCCCAGGACCCACTGCCAGGGTTCAGGGGCCAAGTTACTGTCAGGGTGGGCTGTGGCTGATACCTAGAAGCTGCCACTATAGCCCCAGGACTCAACATCATGGGTCTGGGGCCATCATTCCTTGCACCGAGAGACTTCGTTCCACCACATCAAGAAGCAGCCACTCCAGCCCCAGGACCCGCCACCAGGGATCAGGGGCCAAGTTACAGGCAGGGAGGGCTGTGGCCAATATCCAGAAGCTGCCACTCTATCCCCAGGACCCAACATCATGGGTCTGGGGCCATCATTCCTCGCACCGAGAGACTTCATTCAACCGCACCAAGAAACTGCCACTCATCCCAGAACCCACCGTCAGGGTTCTGGGACCAAGTTACAGGCAGGGATGTCTGTGGCCAATACCTAGAAGCTGCCACTCTAGCCCCAGGACCCACCGTCATGGGTCTGGGGCCATCATTCCTCACACAGAGAGCCTTTTTCCAAATGCCCGAACTGAACAGGACCAAACCGAATGGCTGAACCCGAACGCGTCAAACAAACCAAACGGCCGAACTAAATGGGCAAACCGAACCGAACCCAACAGCTGAACCCAAACTGCGATCTGTTTGCCCATTCCTATTAATTACTCTATTTTTAAAATTACCTACTGGTGGCCTTAACCTCTTGTCACCGGGAGGGGGGGGGAACACAAGAAGGGTTCCACACACTCTTTTCACTCGCTGGGTATCTCCAATAGTGGCTCTCTCAGCGTGGCAACACCGGGGGTTTTCTATGCCCGTCAGGATAGTGTGTTGGCCGTTACCTCTAATGAAAGAGAACAGGCCGCTATCATCATAGGGCGCATGGATTGAGAGAGTCCGCACGATACCCCCACACTCCCTAGCACACACCCGCACGGGATGGAAGGAGGGGTTGGAGCCAGGTGCGGGGGGATGCCCGTGAGGGAGGAGGGCCTGTACCCAGAATTGCAGGGAGGGAGGCAGGGTCACGCACACACAGTGCTCCCCAGGGAGGGGGTCTACCCCGGGCCTGGGGTGGGAAGGAAAGGGACTCTCACACCTCTCGCACTCGCTACTCACTCTGCACTCGCTTCAGGCACACCAAGGAATTTCGAGGTAGGAAGTCACACAAGCACACGCTCCACAGGGTTCCAACAAGCAGGGTTTCACAATCTCCACAGTCTCCACACAAGCGCAAGGGGGCCGGTTTCTAACAATCACCAGCGTCGCTCTAACTGCGGCGCTGGCTTTTATGCGACTGGCCCCGCCCCCGTACGTGCCCGCAGCCGCTCTGAGCGTCGCGGCAACGACGGGGGCGTGGCCGAGGGCGTGGCTGAGGGTGTACCCTGCTCGGCAGGGGGAATGCTCTGAGCGGCTTCTGGGGGCGTGGCCACGGCCCCCGCGTCGGTGGCCGGTGCGGCACTTGCGGGGGGCATGTCCCACAGCCCGTGTTGCGATCTTCCGCTCTGGGGCCCCTGATGGGTTAGGGATCTGCGGGGCAGGCGGCGGCGACTGACACCTCTCCTAAACTAGACCTATCTTGGATATGCAGCTGTGTGCAGATATAGACCCTTTTTAAATGGACCTGGGAGGTGCCGCAGTGTGGGGGAGATTGGTGGAGGAGGCTGCATGTTTGCTGTGCATGTGTGGCCTGTCACACAGACACACACACACACACCTCCACCCATCTCCATGCATGGATGCACCTCCATTTTCCCCAATAACTCCGTGTGTGGGCGATGGGTGGAGATGGGTGGGGCACGGAAGCATGCACATACACCTTTCCCCACTAGCAGTCACATGGATGGCCATTTTTACACGGATGTCACCCACCCACGAACACCCATAAACACCCATCTGATGGGTGGTAGAGTGCCCGTGTTAACGTCCATGAGTGGGTGCGTGAGCACGACCCACCCACCAACACCCACGGAGCAGGCAGGAAGGAGCCGGTATGCTCCATGGGCAGAGATGGGTGTTCAATATCTGCCCGTCCGTGTAAAACACAAAACACCCACAGGAATGGATCTGCCCTACGGGGGGGGGGCATAGATTGTGGGCCCCAATGCCTCCCTAGTGACTAGTGTTGCCCTGGGGACCTTGGCACACACGTACCGGGTTGTCTGGTAGGGGATACTCATTGGTTGGCCACCCCACCTGGGCTGCCCTACCTTTCACCGCTCCTGGCACCCACTGTTTGTTCCCACCATCTACACTGTTGACGATGGATGGGTGGCAGGAGAGATGGGATGCTGACCGTGAGTGTAGGCAGTGTAAGGGCCATTTGTTGGTCACCCGTAGTCCCCCTTGATCTGAGCGGGTGGGGTGCTGGCTTGGGTGTACCTGGCTCACTGCATGGGTTGTGCATAATGTGTGGTTACGCATTAACCACACTGCTGACCCACACCGTTTCTGCACCCTATCCCCTTCTCCCTCCCCCTTTTCCCTTCTAGATACTCTGGTTGTCATCCTGGCTGTTCTCTGCCTGGAACAGATGGCAGGCCAGCTCCAGCATGCAGCCTCAGAGATCCATGCTGGGGCATGGCTCTATGATGAGATCAGAGAGTGTGCAGCATATGTGCGGGGCCCTTTCCCCGGGTGTCTGTTTGGGGTTCCACATTGTTGAGGCCCAATGTCCCATCCTGATGGCACCTTCTCTCTATCCCTTAGTGGAGACGATGATATCAGAGCAGACCAGGGAGTGTCAGTGGGAGGGGGTCTAGAAGGGAGAAGTGCCACCCACTCACGCCACTTGCACACGAGGAGGCTCTGCTTACGAGGTGCGGTAGAAACGAAGCCCGTCAGGATAGTATTTGGGTCTGTTCGTGTGCTTACGCACTCTGAACATTGACCCCTATCATCATAGGGCGCAGAGCTGGGGGGTAAGGAGGGGTTCTCAGACTCTCGACGTACACACGACCAGGCAAGGATGAGGGGGATGCGTGGGGGACGTGCCAGGGCCACAGGGGAGGGGATCCCAGGTTCACAGGTAGGGTTCACAGGGCTCACTCTCTTGTCCGAGGAAGGGAAGGATGGACCCAGGACAGAGGGGAGGGGAAGCCCAACCGGGCGAGCCCGCAGGCTCCCAGCCACTCTCCTTGCACTC
>QEPC01011163.1:95936-113586 GCA_003113815.1 Sphenodon punctatus
TCAGTGGCGGCAGCAGCAGCAGCGGCGATCCCGGAGCGGCCAGAGAAGCGGCGGCTGGAGTTGGGTCCCTCGGCGGCAGCAGCGGTCTCAAGTGGATTCTGGACCACAAGTGACATGTGCTGATGTGACCTGCTTTATAAAGGCCGCGCAAGCCCCTGATTGGCTTGTGGCCTGAATAAAGCAGGTCCTGGATTGACTCACCGCAAGGAAGGGAAATTCCACGGGGATTTCCCCAGTTTCTGCGATAATCCTGCCTAAGGCAGGATTCTGCTAAAATTCCGCGAATCGCAGAAGCGCAGAAGACTCGGGGCCCTGGTCATGGAGCAGGCACGGGGTAGTGGGCCAGGGTACTGGCCCAATGGGACGAGGCCGCCTGGAGATCACACTTTCGGATGAACAGGCGTGTCCTCCTGCGACTCGCTGAGCTGTTGACACCCTGGCTGGAGTGGCAGCACACCCCCATGCGGGCCCCCATACCCATGGTCCAGTGGGTGGCCATCAGGTTCTGGGCCCTTGCAACACCCGACTCCTGCTGCTCCATCTTGCAGCACTTCGGCATTGGGGAGAGCACCGTTGCTGGGGTCCTGCGGGACGTCTGCGAGGCAGTGGAGGGCATGATCCTTGACCGAGCAATCCATCTGGGGGACCAGGAGGCTGTGATGGCTGTCTTCACAGCTGGGGAATTCCCCAACTGCATGGGCGCCGTGGACGGCACCCACATAGAGATCCTGCGCCCATCAGCTGGGGAGGCCTAGGAATATGTCAAATGACATGGGTACCACTCCCTGCATCTGCTGGTGGTCGTGGACCACCAGGGTCAGTTCATAGACATTAACATGGGCCACTCTGGTTGCAGCCACGATGTCTGGATCATGACCATCTCACCCTTCTATGCCCGGATGTACCGCGGGGACTTCGCTGACATGGAGACGACCCGGATCGAGGGGGTGATGATGCCCCCCTGCATCCTGGGGGACCCAGCCTACCCACTTACCTGCTGTCTGATGAAGGCATACCTTGTCACCAGGACCCCTGCGGAGGCGCTCTTCAATACTCGCCTGTGTGCAAGCCGGACCGTGGTTGACAGGGCCTTCGGGGCCCTCAAGCAGCACTGGAGGAGCCTTGTGGGCTGCCTGGACTACATGGTGGAGACCTCTTCCCTCGTGATTGGAGCCTGCTGTGTGCTGCACAATGTGTGCGAGACCGACGGGGCCTCCCTCGCCTACCCTGTGCCCGGCGCCCTCCCGGTCCCGTGTCTCTCTATATGAACACTGAGAACTCACGGGAGTTCCAATACGCAAAGCGCATCCGTGCTGCCCTAGCGAGGTGGATCAGCCAGGAGACTGAGGGCTGAGGCACACTCCCTCCCCACCACTCCAGGGCCCCCAGCACCACCCTGGCTGTGCCCTTCCACACCTATGCACCCCCAGCCCCGGTCCCATGAACAGACACACAGAGGTGACTTTGGTGCCCATGCATTTATTGTATCACCCTTCTACAAGTGATCCCACCACCTCGCCCATGCCCCACCTCCCAGTGGTTCCCCCCTCAGGCTGCCCTTCCCCCCTGTCTTCCCCTTCCCCCCCGATCTCTGGGGTCTCCCTCACAGCCACCCAATGGGAACCGTGGAGCACTGGGAGCTCCACTCCCCCCACTGTCTGTGTCCCCAGGAGTGTCCTGGGAGGCCTCAGTGTCCTGAGGGTCAGGTGGCGGTGGGAGAGTGGGCAGTCCCGGGGCCAGAGGGGATTCCTGGCCAGCAGGCCTACAGGGACCGGTAGGTGGAAGTGCGGCCCCAGGGAGCGTGCCGGTGGCTGGGACGGTGGCGGAGGTGGTGGGGCTGCCGAGGATCCTGGCATCAGGGCTGGGGCAGGCAGGTTGCCCGGCAGGGTGGCCGCCATCACATAGGCACTCATGGTACCTGCGTGTAGGAGCAGCGAGGTGCCAATGTCATGGGACCCATCCATTTTTAAAAATAAAATTTAAAATTTATATTCTGCCCCTCCTGCCCTCAGGGCAGCCCGGGGTGGTGAACAACATTCAATAAAAACAATACAAAAAATTTAAAACAATTTAAAAATACAATATGTGGGGTCCCCCCCCCAACCCCTCGCCAAAAGCCTGACGGAACAGTCAGGTTTTACATACACGCTGAAACAGCAGGAGAGTGGAAGCCAACCGAGTCTCCTTTGGGAGTGAATTCCACAGCACAGGGGCGGCCACCGAAAAAGAGTGGCTGAGTGCTCGTTGACCATCCGGTCTATGGCCTGTTCTAGCCACCCGAATGCCTCCACCTGCCTGCTGTGCTCCCGGCGCTCCCACTTCCATTCAAGGTGCACCTCCACCTGCAGCCTCCAGTCCCTTGCCTCTGCCTGCTGCACGGCCCTTTTGGTGGCCGCCTCCATGAGGTCGATGGCCTCGATCAGCCACTCGCCCTGCCTGGTGGTGGAGTGGACTATGTCCTCCACCTGCTCCTCCCTGCAGTGCCGTACCTGTGCTCGGTGCTCCCTCATCTGTTAGGCCAGGGGCACGGGGCTGCCTTGCTGGTCCCCAGAGGGTCACTCTGTTGGGGTGCATGGTAGGGGATGGTTAGCCGCCCAAGCCACTCTCCCCCATCCCATGCCATGGATGGGGGGGCACTAGAACCCCCCCTTCGGGAGGGCAGCTGGTGCCCTCTCCCAGCTGCCCCCGGCACCCACCCCCACCGCAGGGTCCGGTTCCCCTGCCCTGGCTCCCCGGGACTCCCATTCCCCTCCTTGTCATGTTGTCTTACCTAGGGCCTCTGGCTGCTCCTGGGGCTGCTCGCCTCCATCTCCCTCGCCAGGCTGTCACAGGTGCTGGGGTGTGCCATGACCTGTGCGGGAATGGGGCGGTGGACCGTTACCTCTGCCGGCCCCCGAGCCCCGTTTTAGAGGTCCAGGGTGTTGGGGGTGTGGGGGTGGCCCTGTGACCTGTGTGCCCCCTTCCCCCACCCTCAGGCCTTCCCCCCCAATCCGTGTCCCATCCCACCCACCTGCTTACCCTCTATGTTAGTCTCGGATCCCTCTGAGGCTGGCCCCTCAATGTGGCTGAGGTCCCCCTGTGTCCACTGGCTGATGGTGACCAGCGTGCCGGCCTTGGATCCTCCCACTATGGACATCGGCTGGGGGCTGGCATGCGATGGGGACTTGCTGGTCCCCGAGGTCCCGGGGCATTCCTCTTGTGGGGCAGGACTCCTGGAGCTGGTGTCTTCAATGGGATCAGTGAAGGGAGGAAGTACCTCTGCCCGTTCCCTGCCCTAGACTATGGCACTCCCCATGATGCGTGGGGTGACTATGGACCCCTTCATGTGCAGGATGTGGTCCAGGGTGGCATAGTAGGGGGCGGCCCAGGCTCCGTGCCCATACTGCCTGTTGTTATCTTTAATGGCCTTGTACCCCATCTTGAGCTCCTTGGCCTTCAACCGACACTGGGCCACTGTCCTGTTGTGCCCTGCCACCTCCATTTCCCGCATGATCTCCTTGAAGATGTGTTCGTTCCGCTGGTTGACCGCCAGCTCCAGCTGGTACTCCAGGGTCCCAGATCCGGATAAAGTCCTGGGTTTCCCTGTGCCCCCATAACCCCCCTCAGTGGTACGGACATCTCCCACGGACACTCTCCTGGTTGTGGTCTTCCCCCTCCTCCTCCTCCTCCTCCTGCTTCTGCTTCTCCGCTTGCACTTCATCCCTCTCCTCCGGGGACTTGGACTCCCGGGCCTGTTTCCGTGTCTGCGGGTCCTATGGGGGGGAAGATGGTTACTGGGTTGCCACAGCCCCTCTTCCCTTCCCCTTTCCCCCCACCTGCTGGCCCGCCCACCCACCTTGGTGCCCCTGTGCCTCTGCCCCCCCTTCGACCCCCTTATCCGTTTCCGGGGTACCTCGTTCCCTGGGCTGGTTGCTGCTGCTGTCCCTC
The DNA here is from genome assembly GCA_003113815.1 of Sphenodon punctatus. Classification (NCBI taxonomy): domain Eukaryota; kingdom Metazoa; phylum Chordata; class Lepidosauria; order Sphenodontia; family Sphenodontidae; genus Sphenodon; species Sphenodon punctatus. The sequence continues at coordinate 99,864 of QEPC01011163.1, forward strand.
CACCACCTCCAAGTGCAGCACAACCACCTCCTCCTCCACCTGCACCTCCACCACCTCCTCCTCTGCCTCCTCCCTTGCTCTCGCGCCCTCCTATCTCCTCTCCCTTCCGCCTCGCTCCATCCCGCCACATTCCCCTGCTGCTGTGTGCCCTTTAAATCTCCCTCCCCAGCCTGTGTTGTTGCTGGTTGCCTGGCAGTGATTCTGCATGCTTTGTCCCCGGCTGGGAATCGTTTTTCTTGATTCCGGCTGGTGGTTGCCATTCAGACATTACTTTTTGTTGTTTCCCGTTGTGAATCGCTTTGACCACACTAGGTATTTTCACACATTACAAGATCACGCTCAACCACGATGAATCCCCACATGATGATCGTGATCCCGTAATGTCTGTTGGGGGGAATGTAAGCTCCCCCCCAGATGTTCACCCCCGTGAATCACAGGGGCGAACCACATTCAACACGCAAACGGAGGTCCTGGCCGGATCATCTCCGTTTGCGTGTTGAATGTGATTCTCCCCCCACCCATGATGAAGGGTACCATAATGTCTGGCCCTCTACCATGGCCCAGAATCAGCGGTGGGATTCCAGGCCATGGTAAATGCGGGCAGGCGCTGTGGCCGCATTGGCCATGGTGCCTACCCATCTCCCAAGAGGGCAGGTGGGCAGGGGAGCGTGGGTGGGTGAGACTGTGCAGCCGCACATTGAGCCACGTGGTCCCGTCCACTCCCCAATTCCCTGCCGGGATCAGCCGGCACATCTGTTGGATGTGCCAGTTTGATCCCAGTGGGGGATCAATGGGTGATTCCATGATGGGGCCAATACAGGCCCCGTCACGTCTGAAAATACCCACTTTCGGAGATGGTTCGGGCCAGAGCTCCGGAAGGGTGGTTAATTTTGACCCCTGGTGGGGATTGACTGCGGTGAACATCTGGAGCCTGCGAAACAGACGTTCAGGGTGCTTTGACCCAGCTGCGGGATTGTGTGTGGTTCACTGTGGTTGACTGTGATCTCGTAATGTCTGAAAATGCCCATTGTCACTAGCACCCCAGTACACAAAATCTCTAAAGAACAAACAGTTACCATTAACCATTAGTTTTCAGTGGACAAAAAAAATTTCCTGGGGGTAACATTTTATCCCAGGCACGAATGGGTTTTCCCATATGAGATACAATGTTGGGGCACAAGCCCATGTTAACGGTTGGGGTAACTCTGTATTCCAATGCATTTTTAGGTTATCTTGCTACTCCAATTAGCTTTCTATAACAACAGAAGTCAATATTTGATGTGTGCCACCTACAGAATCCTTTAACTTCCTCATGGTGGGAGCTGTGAGGGGATGCTTCTTCAAGATTGGTGAAATCCCTTTGTTTTCAGAACCTGTTTGGCTGGTTTCAGGTATCATGCTCAGGGTTCACACCTACTCCTTTATCCCAGGTAGCAAACTATTTCCCTCCCTTTTGCAAAGTCAATAGTATCCCCAAAATTGCAGCCCTTCACCCCTCTCATTTGCAAAGCCAAGAGTGTTTCTCCACAGTTGCAAGTATTCAGAAATCCCTGGCAAAGAACAGAGAAGGACACAGAAGGTGCAGCAGAAATCACTAGAGAGGCTGCTACTACAGTAAGTATTTGGTTTTCTGCCACATTCCCTGCCCTCAGAAAGCCCCTAACTGAGTGGCTGACATCTGGGATCTGTGCCAAGCTGGCAGGGGGGGTGACTGGCATCTAGGCTCTGTGCCAGTCTGTGTGTGTGTATGTGTGTGTGTGTGTGCAGCCAGCTGTGCTCTGTGCCAGCATGGGTGAGTGGGCTTGCCTTTCACGTCTCTCTGTATGTATCCCACGGTAATCAAAACTGTATTTTCTTTGTTCTGGAGTCCAGTATGGCAGGAAAGGGTGCATTGATTTCTACTGCTGATGTGCCAATGCTAGAACTCATCCAAACACATTTCAACCATTTATCTGTCATTTGGGGCTACAAACATACCCCACAAGAAACATTTATCTCAGGTCTCTGTGGGGGTTTTGCATGGCATGGGGGGTGCATGTGTATTGTGGCACATACTGACTTCTGCCATCATATGAAATGAAAATTGATTGGGGTACATGTATACCCCACAGTAATATCTTCTGGGGTACACAGTTTCCTTACAAAAATAACAATGTTGTTATTTTACTGAAATTGAATGAGGGTTTTAATTGTATATTGCGTGAAAAAACACTTCCTAGACAATACTAACAGTAGCAAGCAATGCAGGTGTCTTGACTTATTTCTTTCTTTTATTTATTTATTTTTACAATTTATGACACCCCCTCCTGCCTCAGGCATCTCGGGGTGGTTCACAATATATTAAAACATTTAAAACATTAAAACAAACCATATTAATTTCAGTTAAAACAAGTAAGCAAGTAGAATAATAGAATAATTTATTAATGGCACTAGCTTTCGCTATGGCCAAAAGTCAAGAAATATATATAAAAAACTGAGGATTATAAAAATTAATAAAATATGGATAAAATAATCACCATTAATTATCTAAAGCTAACCAAAATCAGGTGAATAATAACTAAGAACCAAACATGCATATTAAATAGTATCCAGTTTAAACATCGATATATAAAAAACAAAAAAAAATAGTCAACCAACTAATCATCCATACTCTGGAAGCAATCATTAAGTCGTGATTGTACATAGGTTCTTCTTTTTGTAGCAAGACCTACAAAAGTTGCTACTGCCACCAGAGCCTCCATTACTGACAGACTAGTAAGGGAGTTAAAGACGTCTACTTAGTAAGTAAGTAAGTAAAACTTTATTTCCGGCATAGCCAAAGGCCATTGCCAAACTAAAACAAAGACATAAGAAAAAAGAGAAGAAAAAAGAAAATCCTTAGATCATAGAGTACAAAATGTAACCATAATAAATATCCAATTTAGTACAAAACATATCTCATTACTAATATTGAGTTAAAGTAGTCTCACAATTTATAACTTCCCACATCCCAGACTAAAAAACTTAATAAATCATTTATTTAACATAAAACAAGTAGAACTATAAAAATAACACTGATTGATATAATATAATATCAAATCCTAAATCAGTCTAGTTAAAAAGCAAGCAAAGCACTTCTAAGACAGTGCTTTAAAGTTGTTTTTTTTTCCCCTAAGGGCAAAAGCCTGTGTAATGAAACTGGTAACAGCTAAGGTGATATCCTGATGTTTATCCTCCAAAAAAAACCTCACATACTCAAAGGAGGTTCTACCTGGCCTGAATTCTAGATAAGGAGCAAGAAATAAAGATCGAATCTCCTAATAGAGATTACAATATGACAATATATGCTCAGTAGATTCAGCCTCCAGCATATCAAATGGGCAGAGTGTCAGTGAATATGGGATATTTGTGTATCTCCCTTCCAAAACCTTGGAAGGTAGAGAATTGACCCTAGCACAGAAAAAAAGATAGTTGGCTCTTTTAGACAGGTGCTTGGTAAGAAAATCAGCCAAGCACCCACATTTGGGTATTAGTATTATATACTGAAAGTGCGGATGTTGCGGTAATATTAGCTAAGTCAGATTGCCTGTCCAGGTCTTCTAATCTTCTAAAAACTTCTGTTTTGGCTATTAAAAAAACTCTTAGCCTGGAGATATTGAGGGGAAAAACCAATCTGGCCTATTTTCCGAACAAGTAGCTGATTCCATTTAGACAAATACCTATCCTGGCCCAAATAAATGTACAATCCAATGGGTTTAGGACAGTTCAACTGAAGCCATAATTTAATAGCACCTTTCCATATCTCTGATGACCAACTAAATTGTCCCATCTTTACTCTGATGGCTGCTGATGGAACACATCTGGGCACATGCAATAATGCCCTCAAAAATGAAGACTGGATAATGTTTAAATCCTGGGCACAGAAAACAGCCCATAGTGCAGCTCCAAAGTTGAACTGATCCTTAACCTTAGCATTAAAGATCGGGGTTGCAGAAGGGACATTACCTTCTCCCTTCCAAAGAAAAAAATGAAGAATTGCTGAAGCCACACCTTGCGCTCTGTTGTATGCCATGGAGATATAGTGTTTCCAGCTAAGCGAGGCTGAAAAATTCAGCCCTAGATATCAGTTTTAACTTGTTGGAGGTGCTGATTATTCAAGGTCCATTTATATTTCTTGTGATCGGCACCAAAAACAATGATCTGAGTTTTTTCAAAATTAAGCTCGATCTTATTTGAGGTGCAGAAAGCAGTCAGAGCTGACAGTTGTCTTTTAAGTCCTATTTGAGTCTGGGAAAGTACCACTGCATCGTCCACATAAAGCAAAACTCCTACTGGATAATGAGCTAATTTAGGAGGATGGAAGTCCGAATTTAAGAGTATCGGTACCAAATCATTCAAATAGACATTGAACAAGGAAGGGGCCAAAATGCAACCCTGTCTAACTCTTGAATAAACAGGATTGTGATCTGTCAGAAGCCCCTTTTGGTTCACTCTAACAGCCAGTGTGTTTTTTCCTATGGAGAGCCCTAATCAAAACCAGGAGTCGCTTATCTATAGTAGTTGTCTCTAATTTCTGCCAAAGTATTTCTCTATCAACCATGTCGAATACTGTGCAAAAATCAACAAAAGCAGCGAAAAGATGCTTTTGCTTTGCCACATATTTGTTAGCTAGATGGGCAAGTACAAGGCAATGATCTACAACTAAAACAATATAAAACCCCATCCCACCCTACCCCCCTACCCTAACCCAACCACCACCCCAGCCTCCCCCACAACCATCACCTCCGTCTTGTCAGGATTTAGTCTCAGGCAGCTCGCCCTCATCCAATCCCCTACAGTGGACAAACAACAGGTAAGCACCGAGACTTCAGGGCCTGAGTCAGAGGAAAATGAAAGATATACCTGTGTGTCATCAGCATATTGACAACTCACTCCATACTTCCTAACAACCTCTCCCAAAGGCTGCATGTACACGTTGAACAGGAGAGGGGATACGATGGAACCCTGCGGTATTCCACAAGTGAGGCCCCGGGGGGAAGATGAAAACTCCCCCGGCACCACATGCTGGGTTCTCACAGCCAAGAATGAGTGGAATCATTCAAGAACAGTCCCGCCAATCCCTGCCCAGTCCCACAGCCGAGTCACCAACAACTCATGATCAGCGGTATCAAATGCAGCCGAGAGATCTAACAAGATCAACAGGGTCGAACGACCCCAGTCTAACTCACGGGAGAGGTTGTCGGTCAAGGCCACAAGTGCAGTCTTCATGCCATAACCCGGATGAAAGCCCGATTGTGAGGGATCGAGAAAATTAATCCGGTCCAAATGCCCCTGAAGCTGCTGAGCCACCACCCATTCAATAACCTTCCCTAAAAAGGGAAGGTTAGAGACTGGCCAATAACTGGCAAGGACATCAATGTCCAAAGATGACTTCTTGAGCAGGGGCCACACCACTGCCTCCTTGAGACAGCCTGGCACCCTGCCCTCCCCAGGGGAGGCATTGACTATCCCCTCCAGCAACAGCCCCAATGTCTCCCGGCTAGCTTTAACCAGCCAGGATGGGCATGGATTTAATTCAGAATTGGAGGCTTGAACAGTCCAAAGAGCATTCTCCACATCTGAGGGCAACACCATCTGAAACTCATCCCACAAAACAGAACCAGATGGGGCTTCCACTGCCTCAGACCCATTCTCTGCTAAAAAAGTTGAATCAAAACCGTGGTGAATTTGAGCTATTTTATCCGCAAAAAAGTCCACAAACAAATCACAGTGAGCATTTGATGGTTCCACGTCCAGGAGGAGGGAGGCCAGACTGACCAGCCTCCTTACCACCTGGAACAGTTCAGCCAGGCGGGACTTAGTGGACGCGATGTGGGCAGCAAAGAAAACCTTTGCTGTCCGCACTGCTACAGCATAGGTGCGTAACCATAGGTGCGTATGCTGCAACGGGTCCACTTCAGTATGCGAGTGATGCCACCGCCACCCTTCAAGCTTCATCCGCCACAGCTCACCCATATACCATGGGGAGCTGCGTTGTTGGCATTTCAGGAACAGATGCCTGGGAGCTACACAGTCGATGGCCTCCATCAGCCTGATATTCCACCTAGACACGAGGTCATCGAGTGAGTGGTCATCAAGGTCAGATGAGACATCCCCTAGGGCTCTCTGAAACCTTTCAGATTCCATAAGCCTTTTGGGGGTGAACCAACGTAACTGGTTCCACACTCTCCCGAGGGCCGATATGCGCCAGGATATCTGCCCAGAGGAGATAATGATCCGTCCATGACAAGGGCACCATTGATACCTCCCCCACCAACGGATCCCTCATCTCAAGGCCTGTGTAAAATATCATGTCCAGGGTATATCCTCCAACATGTGCAGGACCCACTACTTTCTGAGACAGGCCCATGGTTGCCATGGTGGCCATGAACTCACGCGGTGCCCCTCCAAGACTGGCATCTTCATGGATATTGAAGTCCCCCAGAACTATCATCCTGGGGGACCACAAGATCACCTCCGACACCAGCTCAGTCAGTGCGTGTAGGGAGACTGTGATACAGGTGGGTGCATGGTATATCAGCAGTATCCCTACCCTGTCTCCGGCCAAATCCAAACTCAGATGGAGACCCTCTATACTCATGATAGATTGCACTTAACATTTCTGAGACAGTCCATCAAGACTCCAAGCCATTAATAAATTTTTTGAATTGAGAAGTACATCTCAGGGTCATCTAGTTGGGTCAATTAGATCTAAACCACACTCAACAGATCTTTGCCTTATTTTGACATTTCCAAGGGAGGTTGCGGAGTCCTCATCAATGGAAATTTGTTTTATTGTCCAGCTATTCAAATGGCTAGAAAATTCTTCCCAAGATTTAATCTAATCTATCCTCCTCGGTTTAAGCCCATTACTTCTTGCCCTGCCTTCAGTGATGCAAACAACAATTAGTTACCTTGCATATTTTAAAATATACATTCTCCCGCAACCTCTTCTAAGTTGGGCGAGGTGAGGTCATTCAGAGGTTTGGGATGAAGTGCCATGATATCGGCATACTGATGACACTCAGCTCTACCTTTCCTTTTCATCTGGCCCAGGCCCTGCAGTCTCAGTACTTACCCGATTCCTGGATGTTGTTGGGAACTGGATGAGGATGAGTCAATTTAAACTGAATCCAGATAAGACTGAGGTGATTATGGTTGTCCAGTCTTGTGACCTGGAGGGGTCTGGACTCCTGTTGTTGTTGTTGGAGTTTGCCTCTCCCCCTCTCCCCCCGATCAGTCAGGTTCACAGCCTTGGAGTGCTTCTGGATGTCTTGCTGCACCTGAATTGTCAGGTTGCAGCTGTGACCAGGAACACTTTTCACCAACTCCATCTGGTGAGGCAGCTGCAGCCTTTTCTCTCTGACTCAAATCTGGCCACAGTCATCTATGCTTTCATCACCTCAAGGCTGGATTATTGCAATGTGCTCTACATGGGGCTGTGCCCTTGATGACTATTTGGAAGCTGTAGCCGGTGCAGAATGTAGCAACTCGCTTCCTTTCGGGGATGAGTCACTGGGAGCATGTTAGGCTGGTCATCCAAAGTCTGCACTGACTGTTTATAGCTTTCTGGGCACAATTCAAAGTGCTGTTTTTGATCTTTAAATAGGGATGTGCGAACAGACCGGAGTTCGGATGTTTGGATGTTCAGACTAAAAACTTCGGGTTCATGGGTTTTGTCCCATGGAGTTCGAACCTCCCCCCCCCCCCCAATTTTCAGAAAGTTCAGCTGCCTGGAGGCTTGGGATGCTCCAGGGGTGCTTGTGGGGGCATGGCAGGCCATCGGAGACACAAAAGTAGCAGAAGCAGAGACTGGGAAGGCTTGGGGTTTGGCACCCCGGGTTGCCCAGGCAGGCAGACTCAGCGCTTGACCCCCGTGGGTGCCCGTGGGAGCATGGCTTGCCATCTGAGACCCAGGAGCAGAAGCAGCATCAGAGAATGGGCGTTGAAGGCTGCCAGGAGTCAGTGGAGAAGCGGCAGAGACTAGGCCAGGGCTTGGTGTCTGGCACCCCTACATGGCCGGGCATTGCAGGCTGGCATCGTACTCAACCAATCTCAAGAAGCTCTACTACAAATTGGTCAAGCCTTACCCAGTGGCGAATCTCGTGGACACTCATCCCCTGCTCACTGGCACACTCATCCAAGCTATGCCCATCTACAAGAGGGAGGAGCAAATGGCTGATGTGTAGTACCACCAGCAGCAGCATACATTGGATTGCCAGGGCACAGTAACTGCGGCTGGCACCCCTACTTGGCCAGGCAATGCAGCCTAGATGCCATCAGTGGAGTAGCGGCAGAAGCCCAGTAAGGGCTCGGTGGCTGGCACCCCTACTTGGCAAGGTATTGTAGGCTATCTGACATTGGTGGAGCATTGGCAGACAGTGAAGTGGAACAGCAGCCCTCCCTTACTGAAACGTAGGCCCCAGAACCCTGGAGCTGGAGTGGCTGGCTGTTTCTTGATGCGGTGGAATGAAAGATCCCTGTGAGCATAATGACAGCACCAGAATCCTGATGGTGGGTCCTGGGACTAAACTGGCAGCAGCTTCTGGATGATGTGGATGGAGAGCCCTCCCTTCCTGGAACATAGACCCTAGAACCCTGATGGTGGGTCCTGGGACTTGAAGCTTCTGGATGAAGTGGAACTACAGCCCTCCCTGCCTTGAATATAGGCTGGCTAGCATCGGTGGAGCAATAGCAGACACTGAAGTGGAAATACAGCCCTCCCTGCCTGGAACATAGGCCTCAGAACCCTGATGGTGGGTCCTGGAGCTGAAGTGGCTGGCTGTTTCTAGATGTGGTGGAATGATGGCTCCCTGTGAGTGGAATGACAGCCCCAGAACCCTGATGGTGGGTCCTGGGACCAGAGTGGCAGCAGCTTCTACATGACGTGGATGAACAGCCCTCCCTGCCTGGAATGTAGGCACCAGAACCCTGATGGTGGGTCCTAGGATGGGAGTGGCAGCTTCTGGATGAAGTGGAATGACAGCCCTCCCTGCGTGAAACATAGACTGGCTGGCATCGGTGGAGCATTGACAGACAGTGATGTGGAACGACAGCCATCCCTGCCTGGAACATAGGCCCCAGAACCCTGATGGTGGGTCATGGAGATGGAGTGGCTGGCTATTTCTTGATGCGGTGGAATGACAGCTCCCTGTGAGTGGAATGACAGCCCCAGAACCCTGATGGTGGGTCCTGAGACTGGAGTGGCTGCTTCTGGATGATGTGGATGGACAGCCCAATATGCCTGGAATGTAGGTCACAGAACCTTGATGGTGGGTCCTTGTGCTGGAGTGGCTGTTTCTTGATGCAGAGGCAAAGCAGAGGCAGCATTGGCAGCAACAGTGGAAATTGGATTCAGAACCCATGGCATAGCAGAGGCATCAGAAGTGGACATTGGATTTCCTGGACACAGAACCATGGCATAGCAGAGGCATCAGAAGTGGACATTGGATTTCCTGGACACAGAACCATGGCATAGCAGAGGCATCAGAAGTGGACATTGAATTGCCAGGGCACAGAACCCATGGCAGAGCAGAGACAGCAGTGGCAGCAGCATCAGACATTGAATTGCCTGGCAACAGAACCCATGGCACAGGAGAGGCAGCAGTGGCAGCAGCAGCAGACATTGGATTGCCGGGGCACAGAACCCATGGCAGAGCAGAGGCAGCAGTGGCAGCAGCATCAGACATTGAATTGCCCGGTAACAGAACCCATGCCACAGGAGAGGCAGCAGTGGCAGCAGCAGCAGACATTGGATTGCCGGGGCACAGAACCCATGGCACAGCAGAGGCAGCATCGCCAGCAGGAGCAGACATTAGATTATCCGGTAGCAGAACCCATGGCACAGAAGAGGCAGCATTGACAGCAGCGGAAGACATTGCATTGCCCGGGCACAGTACCCGTGGCACAGCAGAGTAGCAGCAGCAGCATAGATTGGATAACCAGGGCACAGAGCCTGTGGCACTGCAGAGGTGGCATTAGCAGCAGCAGCAGATATTGGATTGCCAAGGCACAGAACCCATGGAACAGCATAAATGGCAGCAGCAGGATTTGCCTGTGCATAGTTCCCATGGAGTTAGGATGGTAGGATTTTCCAGGGAAGAGCTCCCATAGGGCACCAGACAGAAGCAGGAGGACTGCGTGGGCACATTTGGATTTTCCAGGGCAGAACACCCATGGACCAGCAGACACCAGCAGCGGGATTACCAGGCCAGTGGCGCACATCATCCAGGGTTGCCAGGGCAGGCAGACAGTCACCTTGGCATGAGAGGCAGGCAGGCTTTGAGCTTAACAACCTGGATGGGCAGACAGGCAGAGTGGCATGAGCAGAAGGCAGACTGAGGCAGGCTTCGAGCTTGGCAACCTGGGCAGGCAGACAGGCAGCGTGGCATGAGAGGCAGCAGGGAAGGCACGCTGGGACCTTGGCAGGGCACTCAGATAGGCTGGAGAAGACTGTGCAGTGCAAGAGAGAGAAAGCCAGTCAGATAGGCGGGTCGGCACCACCCGGCATCATGAGATTAGTCAGATAAGTCAGCCATGGCCATCCAGTGAGAGAGAGAGGGGGGGCAGGGAGGGCATCGGGCATTGGGAGGGAGGGACAGCGCTTCAGTAGCAGCAGCCCAGATTGAGGAGCAGCTCTGTCCCAGGACTGCCCCTAGTATGGGATGGCGTGTGCCACTGCACCATCAATCCATGTCCAGGGGCAGCTCAGAGAATCCCAGAAGTGGAAGGTTCACATTGATGAACAGCAACTGCTCCACCAACTTGGCCCCCAGTCTCAGGCGGTGCAGCGAGCAAATATCCCTTGCCATCGGGAACACCCGCTCGCTGGGGACACTCGTACGTGGGCAGGACAAGGAATCCTTGGCCACTTTGGACAAGGCCGGCCACATGTTGCTCTTGCCGGCCCAGTAGGCCAAGGGATCGCTGCTGGGTTCTATGCACAGCTCCTCCTCCAGGTAGCTCTCCACTGCTGCTGAGGCGCTGTCATACTAACTCACGTAACTCTGCCTGGGCACCACCTCCACCACTGCCCTCAGTCACGCCACCTGCCCTGATGTGCACGAGCCCATGCTCACCAGAGTACCCTGAAAATACAAACTGCTGCTCGCAATAGGGGTGCTGCTGTTGCTGCTCAGTCTGCTGCTGGTGCTGTTACTGCTAGGACTGGGGGCAGGGATAGACCCCACCGGCTGAAAGGGATGGCTGCTCCCACTCCCACCATCCCCAGGGGTGTCCTGCTGCTGCTGCTGCTGCTGCTGCCACCCTGCACTCTCAAGAGCCCACTCTGCCTGCCAGATCCTCTCCACCAGATCACCCTTCCAGTGCCCATAGAGCTGTGTCTGGCATGCCACACTGCTGTTGAACCTGGAGTCCAGCATGGTTACCAAAATGTATTCCTCCCACTGTAGGATCTCATTGAACTGCACCTTCAGCCCTGCCTTCAGGTACCGCACCAGGGCAACTGCCTCAGTCGCCAGCTTCTTTCCCTGAGGGCCACAATCCTGCCCCTGGATAACCTCATCCAGCCTCCTGTGCAGTCTATGGACCAGAGGGGTCACCTAGCTGATGGTGGCTGTGGAGGATCTGATGGTCTCTGTCATGGCCAGGAATGGTCTCGACTCTCACCACAAAGACTGTGTGAGCCAGGATCTCCCATTCTGCCCCATTGTACCCTGGAGGTGCCCTGCTGTCCATCACCCATTGAACCTGATGCAAGGCGGCTTTCTGCTCAAGAAGCTGCTCAAGCATCAGAAATGTTGAATTCCACCAGGTGGACACATCCTGCACCAGTTGGTGCACTGGTGAGCCTTGCTCTGCTTCCTTCATGCTCCAGTTAAAGAAACTGGCCAGCTTCCTCCCCCACTCAATCAGGGACCTAGGGGTGCCTGGCCCAATATCTTTCTCCCCCAAGCCCAAAACGTCCCTGACCACCAGGTGAAGGGTGTGTGCGGCGCAAGGGATACTGGCGAAGCCCCCCTCATGGACTGCCCTCAGTATGTTGGCCGCATTGTCCGTCACCTTGCACCTCTTGGTGAAGGGCGCACCTGGCATGACCCATGAGTCAGGGCTGCCTTGATGTTCCGAGCGGTGTGGGAGCCGTCCATTACCTCCACCCAAAGCAGGGCCCACCTATACCCTCCTTCGGGATCCCTCCTGCCACTCCCAAAAGCTGCCTCCAAGTCCTACCACCGGTGTGCCATCACTGCCAGGTAGGCATGCTGTGCATTTCTGCTGGACCACAGGTCAGTGCTGAAGTTGATGGTGGCACCCCCAGCTCCCTCACCCGCTCCTTTAAAGCTCGGTACAAGGCTGGAACCACCTGCCGACTCAGAGTACTGTGTGAGGACAGCTTAAACTGGGGGGACAGGAACCCAATCAGGTGCCTAAACCCCATGTCCCCGACCACTGAGAAGGGCTGCCCATCAAGCATGATCATTTCCCCCAACATGCTTTCAGTTGAAAGCTATGCTGCCCTCCACATCCTGCAGCTGCCGATGGACTTGCCCCCACCCTAGCTCCTCCATGGTGCACTGATGCTGCTTCTGCTGCTTCTACTGCTGCTTCTACTGCTGCTGCTGCCACTGTTCTTCTCCCCTAGCAACAATACCACTCCTGCTGATAGAGGTAGCTTCTCTACGAGGATGCTTGCCCACTGATGGAGGCAAACAATTGGCCCCTGCATTCGGGAACCCGCTGGTATCCACTACCCCTGCCTGTCTGCTTAGCAGCACAGTGCTGTGGCATCCCTTCAGGTGCCTCGTCATGGCAGTTGTGCCAAGGTTGGTGAGCACCTACCCATGCTTCACCACCTTCTGGCACAAGGTGCACTGCACCTCCCTGGGATCATCAACCTGCACCGACTTAAAATGCGCCCGGATGGAGGATTTTTCCCCCCGCCTGCCTTCCGGCCTGCACTGGGTGATGGGATCAGGCTGCTGCTGCTGACTGCTGCCACTCTGCTGACATGGCCCCTGACACCTCTGCCACGTGCTCCATTTCCTGCCTTACGGGCAGCAGACCGACCTCTCCTGCTTTCAGTTCTCCATTTCTAAAACACAAATAATGCACACAAAGATTTTATATTATTTATTTACTTATTTATTTATTCAAAATTGGATTATATTATATATTAACCAAAACAAAAGACTTAACAGTTTAAAAAAACCTTAAATGCACAATACTTTTCTTAAAATCCAAAAATACCCCAAATTCAGTACAATTACATTTCAAAAAACCTTCCACTCCATACATTACAACAAAACATAAATGCCAAAAATCATGGAAATTAATTCACAATTTGAACAATATTTAATATTTTATCATCATCAAAATAAATGTAATATATGTACTTAATTCCTTACCATACATACTTTTAAACATTTTTAATCAAAAACTAAACTTTCACATTTTCCGTTATTAAACATTAATTTATTATCATAATTCAACAAACAATTTTTAACAGTGCATTAAGTCTGTTTGTACACAACTCCATTCTGTTGAACGAATTGCATAATGTCATGTATACTCAGATTGTTAACACTGTATTGTATGAAGTGTATACAATTTCTATACATGTAAAGCACAGACTTAATGCACTGTCCAAAAATCATTTGTTGTTGAATTATGATAATAAATTAAAGTTTAATAATGGAAAATGTGAAAGTTTAGTTTTTGATAAAAATGTATAAAAGTATGTATGGTA
>QEPC01011163.1:114963-160625 GCA_003113815.1 Sphenodon punctatus
AGGTCGGGTCAGAGGGATGTTGCGCGGGGGGTGGGGAGGCTTGGGCAGGGGTTGGGGGTGGTCCGGTCATTTGGATGTTGTGCGGGGGGCAGGAGGCTTGGGCAGGTGCAGGTTGGGGCAGAGTGATTCTGCATGGGGAGTGGGAGACTTTAGTGGGGATTGAGGGGTCAGGTTGGGGCAGGGGGATGTTGAGTGAGGGCCGGGAGGTTGGGGGTGGGGTTGTGGGGCTCGCCTGAGGTCGGGCTCGCGCCGAGATTGGGGGGCTGCCGTCAGCTGCAGCCCCACCACCACTCACCTCCTGGCTGCCCTGGAAGGCGATCATGGGTCAGCGGGTCCCTGCAGAGAGACAGACATGGGGTAAGGGACATTCTGCCCCAACCCAGGCCGGTAGCGAGGCAGAACAGCAGCTGTTCTGCTGCGCATGTGCCACCCAGCAGAACTGATTTTTTGATCACTAATAACTCTGTTTTGGCTGCATCAATCAGTATCATATTTCAAAAGCACTTGTTATTGATCTCATTCTCGAAGTCTGTGAAGTTTGGGGGCTCAACTCATCCAGGGGGAGGAGATATTGATGATTCAAATACGTGAGGATAGTGTGCATTTTGACCACAACCAATTAACGTTTAAGCAGTTATAACATTTTATTTTCCTAAGGAATCTTTTTCAAACTTTGTGGATATGATGGTCCTCACAACTTATAGTCATGGTTAAATTTTCATAAATGTAGGTCAAGCGGTTTCCTCAAAATTGGGACTTCAGCAGTCCTTTGTTTATAATGAACAGTAGCTGTGCATTTACCGCTGTGCTACCGCTGCCTGAAAATATCTACACTAACTCTAACTCCTACTAACTATTCTAAAAGTTATGGAACTAAATGGAATATTATATCTACAAAGGCCTAATTGTCAAACACACTATAAAATATTAAAACTGAATCACTACACACTATCTCTATCTATCTCTATAACTAAGCTAACTCCTACAACTATCTATACTAATATCTAATATCTATCTATATATATACACAGGGATGGGGGTGACACAGACAGCTCACAACAAACAACACAGGGAGGGGTACAAAACTGGAATGAAAGCTAAATCAATCTAATGCTACTCTAAATAAATCCAAAAACAGGGGAAGGGAATCAGGGATCAAATATATAAAGGGAGGAGGGAAGTATTCAATGGAGGGTAGGGAGAAAGAACACGGGGAGGGGTAAAAAATAAAAATAACAGCTAAATCTATCTAATCTAATCTAATATAAATAAATGAAACTACGGAGGTAAATGTGTGGAAATGGGTGAAATATGAGGAGAATGACAATGGATTGGGAGGTACACAAACTGCTGGGAGAGGGAGACTTCTGAAAACACCTGCTGACAGGATCAGTGGCTAGCTCAGAAGGAGTTGGAATGGGGGAGGGCAATGACTTTTGTTACTTGCTGCGCCCGCCTTACCACAAGCCCCATTGGCTCCGTGCAGCCTAGCCCGTGGCCAATCACAGACTGCGAAGCCAGTGGTCTGAGGAAAAGAGGGATGGTGATTGGGCAGGCTGGCTGCTAGTCCAAGCCTCTCCACCCCTGGCGCCATGAAGTCTGCTCCTCAGCTGCACTCCCTCCCCCGAGCCTGCCAGCCTTGTTTTTCGCAGCCAAACGCGGCTGAATTGTTTGGAGTTTTGGCATTTGGTTCGGATGTTCAGTTTGGGCATCCGAACTGGCTGAGTTTGGGCCAAATTCCGAATGTCCAAACCGCATTCGC
Organism: Sphenodon punctatus; assembly: GCA_003113815.1. Lineage (NCBI taxonomy): Eukaryota > Metazoa > Chordata > Lepidosauria > Sphenodontia > Sphenodontidae > Sphenodon > Sphenodon punctatus. Next base: position 116,726 of record QEPC01011163.1, read on the forward strand.
ACATCCCTACCTTTAAAGCCCTAAATGGTCTGGGCCCCACATATCTGAAGGAATTCCTGTCCTTCCATGCCTTATTGCAGGTTGCCCTGCAATTGACTGGGAGGACCTCCCTGTGGGTACTGCCTGTTAGTCTGTTTCGTATGGAAAGAGCTTGCAGGGGGGCTTTCTCAGTTGCTGCCCCATTGCTGTGGAAGTCCCTTTTCCTGGAGGTTGGGTTGAGCCAAAGCCTGAGTGTCTTTCAGACGGGGTGCAAGAATTTTTGTTTATAAAGGCATTTGGTATGCAAGGATACAGGTGGGGATAGGAATTGGGTGGGATGCTTCAGCAGGTTAGAGCTGGAGTGGTGGTTTTGGAATGAGAGTAAGGTCTTTGTATTGTATTTTAACATTATTTAACTGTATTCTGTTTTTATTGTTGTAAGCCACCCTCAGCCTTTTGGAAAGGGTGGGGTATAAGAATAAATAAATAAATAAATACACTCCTAGCTTTCAACTGTTCCTCATAGACTTTGCTGGATTCCAACCACTTTACTGTCTTTGGCTGCTTTTAGATGAGCGGCCAGGGAAGCTCGTTCCGCAATGCGCCACTAGGAAAAGCCGTGCAGGGTGCGTTTACACGCACTGGAAGTGGCCACTCGCCATAGGAATCAGTGGCACGTGCGGTGTCCCGCAACCTCTTTGAAGACGCATTCTGAAAACCTCGATATCGGGGTTTCCAGACTGCATCTTTAAAGAGGCTGCAGGACACAGCACATGTCGCTGAATCCTATGGCAGGTGGCCACTTCCAGTGCATGTAAACACACCCCGTGCAGCTTTTCCTACCCATACGTTGCAGAACGCACTTCCCTGGCTGCTTGTCTAAAAGTGTCCTTTGTTGTTCTCCTCTGAACCCTATCCACTTTGTGAACAGAGGTATTAAAAGGCTTTAATATAATTTTTTTGGGGGGTGGGGTTGCTCCCTCTGCTGTGCTGGGGAGTGGACCAGCAGTAGCCTGGGAGAGTGGTAGGGCTGAAACTCAACTTGATTGTCTCACCAGTTCTTGACGAGATTCCCATCTTGCCTCAAGCCAAGAAATCCCCCTCTTCTCATCGAGAGCTGGCAAGAATTTGATGGGGCAGAGGTCGCAGGCAGAGGGGCTGACATGAAGGCCAGAGGTGAGCAAGGAGCAAAGACAAGCCCCCTGAGTACCTCCAGCTCCACTTGGCATCCCCATCTGAGGGGGGGGAACTTGGGGGGGTCAGGGCCAGGGGTAGGGCAAGGGTTTACTTACCATCCGGGGGGGTCCCGAACACCCCACCCTCCCGTGCACAGTGTTTCACACTGCGCTGAGCCCCTTTTCAGGTCTTCAATTTAAAACAAAACCACAGAGAGAGAGAGAGAGAGCTGGAGCATGCTCAGAGTGCTGCTTGGCTCTGTGTGCCCTTTACAAAAATGGAAGCCGCAGGACCGTGCATGCTCAGAAGAGCTGCTTGGCCCTGTGGGTGCCATCTTTAAAAAGGGTATGCAGAGCCGAGAAGTGCTCTGAGCATGCTCATCCCTACATGCCCTTTTCAAAGATGGTGGCCACAGGGCCAGCCATTCATGTTCAGAAGAGCTGCTGTGCCCTGCGGGCACCATCATTGAGAAGGGCATGCAGCGCTCTGAGCATACTTCAGCTGTGGATTTTATTTTATTTTTCCTTTAAATTGAAGACCCGGGAAGGGGCCCAGCATGACACAAAGCACCGTGGGGGGTTCAGGACCCCCCCCAGATGATAAGTACACCCCTGTACCTCCCTGAACTTCTCCCCCACCCCCCAGATGCGGAGGCCAGGCAGGGGCTGAAGGCAGGGGCTTGTCTTTGCCCCCTGATCACCTCCAGCCCCCGTGCCACCCCCCCCCGGTGCAACCTCCTCCCGGGTAATTCACAAGAACTTGAGGGGGTGGCGAGAACATCCATCTCAATTCTCACTAATTTCTCTCAAGAATCCGCCCCCCCAGCCCTAGAGCAGAACGTTGGCAGCCCTGCCCACCAATGTGAAGAGAAGCATTCTCATGCGCCCAGTATACATTTATTTATTTATTTAGATTTTTATCCTACCCTATCCCCTGAGGCTCAGGTTGGCTCACAATAAATTAATAATAATAAAAAAAGAAATAACTACATATACAAAAAAAACATCCCCCTAACCCACCCACTTCAAATCTGTCCCATCCCATTAAATGTCTGGCCGAATGGAAAGGTCTTGCACTGCCTCTGGAAGACCTTCAAACTAGGGGTGATTTCAGACGAGATGGGGCAGCAGTCGCCCCGTCCCGGAATCATCCAAATGATTCCCCGCCGGGATCGCTCCGGCACGTCCAACAGACGTGCTGGCTGATCCCGGCGGGGAATCGGGGAGGGGGCGGGGCCGCACGGTGCAACGTGCGGCCGCATGTCCCATCCCATTAAATGTCTGGCCGAATGGAAAGGTCTTGCACTGCCTCTGGAAGACCTTCAAACTAGGGGTGATTTCAGACGAGATGGGGCAGCAGTCGCCCCGTCCCGGAATCATCCAAATGATTCCCCGCCGGGATCGCTCCGGCACGTCCAACAGACGTGCTGGCTGATCCCGGCGGGGAATCGGGGAGGAGGTGGGGCTGCGCAGCGCAATGTGTGGCCACTCGGCCCTGCCCCCCCCCATGCTCTCCCGCCACACGCCCTCTGGGGAGACGGGCAGGCACTGCAGCCAATGCGGCCGCTGCGCCCGCCCGAATTGACCATGGTCCAGAATCCCACCGGGGATTCCGAGCCATGGTTTCTGTCCAGATGAGATGGGCCCCTTCATCGCAGCGGGGAATCGCATTCACCACACGATCGGCGCTGGCCCCACCAGTTCATCCCGATCGTGTGGTGAATGTGGTTCCCTGCCGTGATTGACCGTGGCAAACATCTGGGGGGGAACTTCCGGTTCCCCAATAGACATTACGGGACCATTCCCCACCACAGGGTATTGACTGTGGTTGAGCATGATCTTGTAACATCTGAAAATACCCTAGGTGAACCTCCAGGGAAAGGTAGATCCAAAGCTGGGGAGCAGCCACTGAGAATGCCTCTCTGTGAGCCCGAGTCATATGAAACTCGGCCAGAGATTGAACCTGCAAGAGGGCACTCTCGGCAGATCTTAAGGGCCACAAAGAGACATAAAAAGAGAGGTGGTTCTTCAGATATGTAGGAACCAAGTTCTTTAGGGTTTTATATATCAATACCAGCACCTTGAATTGTGCCTGGAAAGCTATGGGAAAGCACTGGTGTAATGTGCTCCCGGTGCCCCACCCACATCAAGAGGCATGCTGCTGCATTCTGCACAAGCTGAAGCCCCCAAATAGTCTTCACAGGCAGCCCCACATAGAATACATTTCAATAGTCCCGCCTCAAGGTAATGAAGGCATGGATGGCAGTGGCCAAATCTAAGTATGTTGGAAAGAAAGGGAAGCAGACTTGTCACCAGATGGAGTTGGTAAAAGGCACTCCTGGCCACAGCTGCAACCTGACCTTCCAGGCACAGCTGAGGATCCATGAGCACCCCAAACACCTGAGCACCTGAGTAACAAGGGGAGGCCAGACCCCATCAATGATGGGAGTCCCAATCCCCGCTAGGCCACAGGGCCAGACAACCATCATCAACTCAGCCTTGTCTGGATTCAGTCTCAGATGACTCACCCATATCCAGTCCCCAATAGCAGCCAACCAGGCATTGAGTTAGCACCGAGACTGCAGGGCTTCGGTTATGATAAGTACATTTGGGTACTATTCATATATTGAAGACAATGAACCCCAAATCTGTGCATGATCTCACCCAGGGGCCTTAGATACACATTGAACAGGAGGGGATACAGGATGGAACCCTGCGGGACCCCACAAGAGAGGGGGCAGGTGGATGAAGAACATCCCGCTGTCTGGCTGGAGAAATAGTCACCAGGGTTTGAGGCAGCAGCAGTGGGCAGAGGTGGGAGTGGTGATAGCCTACACGGTTTGGGCAGCGCATGGCTTCATTCCTTCAGAGAAGGGGAGGGTAGGGACCAGCATACCTTTTCTCTTCCTTCTTGCCTGTTACAGGTGGGGAGGGAGGGCCCATGGGCACTGGGGGGGGGGGTGGGTGGAGTTTGAGGACTGGCTTGAGGGCTGTTGCCCAAGTGAGTTCCAGCTGATGGCTGGGCCACAACGGGAGCGCTGAGCTGGATACTGCAATTTGATTAATTGACTTAATAAAAGGTTGCTGACTGTTTAAATTCCATCTCTTGTGTCTTGCCTCTTTTTCTGCCAACAGGGTAGCAAGCATAAGATGGAGTACTCCTTTTGCTTCCAGACAATAAGATCTCACATATAATGGTGGAGAACTAAGGAAAAAAATGTAGGGCACATGGATTTTCTTCAACCGCTCCAGAATACCAGGATTTTATTTTTATTTTATTTATTTAAAAAAAAAAAAAATATCACTGGCTTACAACATTCTTTTATTTGTCTTGTCAGATTTATTGTCTCAGTACAAGAATTCCCCTAGTAGATTATGAAGCCTTGGAGGCTCTTGCTCAGACTAAGCAGTGGCTCTTACTGTAAGCCTCTTATTCTCAATGTTTCTATCTTCCCTGCTGTCCACATGATTAGACAATAAGTATATTATATCTTTCAGTACATCTGTCACTTTAAGTCTCATCAGTTTCTCTCAGCATATTTCTAACAAAACCCACTGAATGGATACTTTGTATCTGTCTTTCACATCCAAGGGGTTTTTAGTCTAGCTTTCAAAGTGCAACCATTGAAAAAAAAAATCAAAAAAAATATCTTTCCTATTTTGCTAACATCTGGTAAACAAAACTGCAGTTTTGCAGTCTTTCAGTGCCAAGGTCTGTAATGAAGTGCCAGGCAAACCTATTACTGAAATTACAAGTGACGTTAGATGGATATATTTAGCCAAGCAGAATATTCTACCTTAAAGTAAACACAGGATCAATCTTCATTTTACTGTCATTACTTTTGGATCCATTACTTTTAGGGTTCTGTGCTGCCATGGAAATTAGACATGATCCCATCCAAAAAGGACGTTCAATAGGTTTCCAACATAGCTAAATTAATGAAACAAACCTCCACTGTTTGAGCTCAAGAGTTACAGGCCCAAGATAAAAAATGAAACTCTGTAAGTGCAGTCTGATGTATCACTATTATTCTGACTTATGCTGCCAGATAACCTGCAGCTGGATCAAGAGATTAGGGAAGGAGTAGTACCAAAGAATATGCTTTGGGGACATTTTATATCAATTTGGTAGGGACAGTATTAACATTTTTTTATTTAGAAGAGATGAATTCAAAAATGGCAACATCCAATTTTTTTCCTCTTACATATATTCAATTGTTTGTTTTATATCATTTGTATTGGACAGAGAATAAGAAAAGCACAGACCTTAGGGGACACGCACCTGTGTTGCTGCTGTTAGTGAATCAGCCACTTCTGTTGCAAATATGCAGCAACTATGGGACAAATCCTGAATGGGGGCTAGACACTTTCCGGGAGAGAGGTACTGGGGCCATGGGTTATCCTGTTGAGAGGAGGCTTTGAGGAGATTTAGGTTCATATCTAACGACTGGACTACTGCAACACGCTCTACGTGGGGACCCTGATGATGGTCCAGAGGTTGCAGCTAGTGCAGAATGTGGAGGCCCGCCTCCTGACAGGGGCTGGACGCTGTGAGCATATTAAACCTATGCTCCACACTCTGCACTGGCTGCCTATTGTCCACCGGGCCCAATTCAAGGTGCTGGTTATGACCTATAAAGCCCTAAATGGCTCGGGTCCTGGTTACCTGCGAGACCACCTCAGACCCCGAGTTCCATCGCGACCCTTGCGGTCGACTGGAGATGCCCAGCTTGAAGTCCCCCGGGTACACCAGGTGGCAATGGCACAAAGGGCATTCTCGGTGGCCGTGCCTCTGCTGTGGAATTCCCTCCTGCTGGAGGCTCGCTTATCCACGGATCTCCCCTCTTTCCGTAGATGTAGTAAAACCTGGCTGTTCCACCGGGCCTTCGCGGAGGTGGGGCAGGAGGGTTTATATTGTTTTATTGCCTTGAAAATCACTGTGCCCATTATATTTTATATTGTATCTTAATTGTTTTGTAGTATTTTAGATGATTTTTTAATTTTATTATTATGATGTACGCCGCCCCGAGCTGCAGTTGTGCAAGAGGGAGCGGATTATAAATATTCGTATAAAATAAAATAAATATACAACCAAAATTCCAAGTGAATAAAGCAACAGTCAGCTCACTGCCAAATAATGAATGGATCCTAGAAGGGTCAAGAGACTGAAATTTCAATCCAGCTCTTAAAGAACCCCTACCCCTCCACCTCCAGCAATTCTTTAAGCACTATTAAAGCCTTAGTTTAGATCAGAAGTTCAGAACCTTTTCTTTCCACTGGGACACATTGAAAATTAGTACAAGTTCCATGGCCTGCATAGGATTTAGGGGGGTGGGGATACTAAAGCGGTTTGCTGAAGACAGAGGAAGGAAGGGACATCCAGACCATGTATCAATGCCATGAATCCATCCCCTATTCTTGAATGCATGGCCTCATCTCCAGTCCCTTCCCCTGAGCTCAGTCTTTCAGTGATTGAGGGTAGGGACTGTATCCATCGGCCAGAATGAGGAACTGGAAAAGGGGGCAATAAATAAATAAATAAATAAATAAATAAATTTAATTAAATAAAACAGTTACCGGTCAGATTTGGCCCATGATCCGCAGGTTCTCCACCCTCTGGTTTATGTAATTCTGATAATTTGATAGTCTTGGATATTATTTATTATTTATTTAACATTATATTCACAAACAATTCCCATGCGGACAGTTAGCCAGCTCATTAAGGCATCCAAGTTATTCTGTTCTTAGCAAGGTATTTCTGTGGGGACAGGAGAACTTGGGTACCCAACAGCAGTGAGAGTGTACACAGCTTTCCTAGTCCCTGGAACTGAACACCCAACTCCAATATACTAGCAGAATCCCCCAAACAAGTTTGGTTACCAGGCTTTCCCCATGTTTGTTACCAAAATACACCTTTTGTGAATGTGAACACCTAAATCTTGCCTTATGTCAAAAGGTGCAAACCCCAAGAACCATGTACCAAAATATTCATATAGCTGGGAGCACAAGACACACACAGGGTATTTTTAGACGTGACACAACAGGCCACCAGCGGTGGTGTCATGTCTGCTTTCACCTGTCAGAAGTTCACCACAGGCAGGAGCAGAGGTAACCCCAGGGCTAACCCGGAATGTGCACTGGGCTCCCTGCCAGCACATCCCGGGTTAAGCCCTGGGGAAGCCTACACCCAACTGTGGTAGAGAAGGTCAGCATGTCTGATGGTCCGACCCACCTAACCCCAGCCAATGGCTGGAGAAGTTCTGGATGGGCACAGCAGCTTCATAGGCCACCGCATTCACCCATTAGGGAGGAGGCAGGGCTGCGCTGAGGAACACTGGGGGCAGGGCCATGCAGACCCACGTCCGCACATCCTCTGCCCTCTCCCAACCTCATCCCCATCTTCGGCTGCCAGAACATTTGTTCAGTGACTGGGCAGACTCCTGCCCAGGGTGAGGGGTCTCACCCTGGGGCATGATTTGTATTTATGTTTGTTTGGATTGTTAAGGTCTAATGGCCAACAATAAATTCTTACCATACCATACTATACCCTGGGGCATGACTGCTGAAAAGCCATAACGTATAAAAATACCCACATATGCATGCACACACAAGCCTCTCCTGCTTTGTGATTGGCTGTGTTTTGCAGTCCTAGTTGCTGAGATTCTGAACAGCATCTGTGATACAGCTGCTGGGACTCAAGACAGTATGGGTCCCAGGACCAGCCCTGTCCAAGAAGCACACTTGAATTGTCCAAGAGCCAAATGCAGATCCTGAGCCACAGTTTTCCCATCCCTGCCCTATGCCTTGGCTAAAGTGCTAGCCTTAGAGAAATTTGATCTTCATGCAGGTAGGCTTGGAATTATCTGACCTTTTTAACATAAGAAACCTCAGATCCTGTCTATGTTGGGAGACTGGAATGTGGATATGTAATGAAACCACAGATGATGCCACAGAGCTCTCAATGTGAATTCTGAGCCACTTGGTGAAGAATGGATTTGTAGTTAAAGAGTTTTAAACTTTTTGCTTTTCTGTTTGTTTGTGCTCATTTGATTTAATGGACTAATTAACATTTTCAGCAAAGGAGGCTTTTGTTATAGATTCTTCTCCTTCTCCTTTCAATTAGCACTTCAAAGAAATACTAGAGGTCTTCTGGCAAAAATAACCCCAAAAAAACAGACTTGATTTATTTTTTTTAGCAGCAAGGTAAAAACAAGTGGAAAGACATCATTTCCCAGCCCTGCTCTATGTATCAAAGCGGGGGGGGGGGGGAGGGGGAGGACACAAGACCATTTGGAGGGAGGGTAAAGGTATCCTTTACACATTTTAAAGACTACAGTTCTAGACCCTGTAGCCAAATCCTGCCACTTCTCCTTCCACAACATTGCCAAGATCAGTCCTTTTCTCTTTGATTCCTCTGCCAAAACTCTCATCCATGCCCTAGTCATCTCATGCCTCAACTATTGTAACCTTCTCCTTGCTGGCCTTCCCCGCTCCCACCTCTCTTCCCTCATCTCTGTTCAAAACTCTGCTGCCAGGTTCATCCACCTAGCCCGTCGCTTTGACCACGTGCAGCCTCTCCTCTCCTCTCTTCACTGGCTCCCTCTTCCCGAGTGTATTCTGCACAAGCTCCTCATCTTCACCTACAAAGCCCTTCACAACCTCACTCCCCTCTACCTCTCTGCCCTGATCTCCCTCCGAACCCCTGGTCGTGCACTCCGCTCCTCTTCCATCCCCTCCCTCACCCTCCCACGCCTCCACTGCTCCCCCAGTCACCTTTGTCCCTGTTCCCTCACTGCCCCGCATACCTGGAACTCCCTCCCTGCCCTCGTCTGCCTTGCCCCCCACGCTCCACATCTTCAAGTCCCTCCTCAAAACCCACCTCTTCCACTCCGCCCTTCCTAACTCCTGCTAAGCATCCCCACCCAGGATTATCCCCCATTTGCATACTCCCAATTACTGTAACAAAGCCAAGAACGTGTACCTGAGCTCTCGCATCCTCATGAATGTTGCATTCCTTGTCTCTCCCTCTGTTCTCCCTTTTCTCTGTTCTCCCCTGCCCCTGTCTTTAGATTGTGAGTTCTCGGGCAGGGACTGTGTCTATCTTATTCTTTGTAAAGCACCAGGTACATTGCTTGCGCTATATAAATGCTCATAATAATAATAATAAAAATAATTAATTATTACATTTTGCACATATGCCTCTCACGCTGTCAAGGTAGCTCCATCTTTCAACCTCAGAAGACAAGAGCGTGCAACTCCTTTGCCCTGGAAAAAGGGTGTTTTTAGATTAATGCCTCCTCACCCACTACTCACCGCTCACCCACCTATCATGCATGTTGTGGGGTTGCAAGGAGCACCAGTGTGGGTGGATGGGTGGGTGATTGGTGGGTAGTGGGCCGAGGTGCTTGACTAAAAACACCCAAAGACTTGAGATCTTTGAAGCAAAATTTTAAGTCTTCTTTTCTTCTCCTGTCTCCCACCCCTTTCAATCTACTTTTGGTATTAACAACATCATTTCTTCAATTTTAATATTAAAACTAATATTAATTTATTTTTAATACTAAGTAATTTATTAAAATTAAAAAGTGACTATAGCATCCAGTTCTGCCTATATCATATCCTCAGATAGGTACATGAGCTCTGTTCAGAGAAATCCTGCTAAGTCAAACTTTGTGGAACCCATATTAATCTTTGACTTATCAAAAATTCAACTTATTTAGAGCTTGATAAATGAGACCATGTTTTACTCAAGCACTACTTTACCCTCCCGACTAAAAATATCAGTGCCTTTGAGTAAATTAATTGTTTCTTTTCAGTGTATGGTTAAAATACCCTCCATGCAGCAGTACTCTTGTTGCTTCTGCTCACCAAAGCAGCAGGGAACAGAAGTGCTATGCCTGATTACCTGGACTGCAAGCCCCACCGTGGACTTAAGGTTGCAAAGCAATGCACAACACTCCTGTTCCCTGCTCTTCATCTAAGCAGGAAAGCTTGTAATGCAGACTGGGGATGGGACACTGTTGAACTGCACTGCAAGCTTGGAAAGTATATAGTACCATATTTTAACCACATGCTGCCAAGGAATCATTGCTACACTTAAATGTACATACATTTTTAGCTGGGTAAGCATACGCTATACAGCTAAAATGTTTGTGTTTTCAGAGTACAGAATTTGATTTATCCAGTTCAAGAAGCAACGCATTTATTGGACCTGGAATCAGGAGGAAAAAAAATCTTCAATTTAATCAGAAATTTGAGTTGTGCTCACACTATATATTATTGCCATTAAAAGTCAAACATAGAGCTGCACAAAAACCAGGCAGACAATTTGCAACACATCTTCAAATCGACCCAGCCAGAGCTTTCCAATCAGCACAGCTGCTATTGCCAATGCCTGTCATTTCTCCATACTGTAATTATACTTCCCCCCATAGATAAAGTCTGCTTTTATATGAGTGCTGCCCGCTCACGCCTGTAATCATGTGGCATGTAAAAGTGCCGCAGTCAGCGTTTAGACTGTTGATATCGAAGTATTTAATTTGCAGTCTTAAAGAATGCGCAACCAGAAATACGGCACATTCACATCTAAACGCTGCCTGTGGCACTTTTACATGCCACATGTTTACAGGTGTGAGTGGGTGGCACTCATATAAAAGCAGCCAAAGATCCAGGGAAGGTAAGCAGAAAAGCCATGCCAACAGCACAGTTTCTCAATGTAACCACAATGGCAACAATGGCAATGGCATTGGCCAGTGTTACCTGTGTCTATGGCCACAAGATTGCTAGAGATCATCCAGTTAGAGAAGCACTCAGTACCGGCAGAGGTATAGCTAGATTGTAATGGGCTGTAGTGTAGAAGACAGAGGGTGTTTTTAGACAAGTGCCTCGCCATCCATTACCCACCCATCATGCATGTTGCAGGGTTGCATAGTGAACCAATGTGGGCCTGCAGCCTGCATGATGGGTGGGTAAGGCTATTGTCTAAAAACACCCAGCATGCACCCTCCTTGACCTTCATCACAGTGGTAGGGGATGCAGTGAGAGTGTTGCAACAAAGGAGGTATATTAAGTAGTTAGAAACAGTTTTGAAGATTGTTCACTGGCAGAAACATTTCCCCTTCGACTGCTCAGAGAAGATTATAACAGAGATTAAACCTAATTCCCACATGTTATGCTCTAATGTAGTCCTTGTAAAATTGAAATATGTTCATTAGCTTCCCAACAAGAAGACATTTCTGGAAAGATGACATTCTAGTAGTTAGAAAACTAACTGCCCATTAGGTAAATGAGATTATACGTATTAGTTGAATTAAAACAGTCACTTGCTCCATATCCCAGAATCTGGATCTTATAGCTTTAATAAGTACACCTACCACAAAGCTGTTGGTTTTGGGCTTATATTTTCAATCAATTTCACACTTCTGGATTTGCATGCATTAAGTTTGAAGTGTTTAATACCTGAAGTACCTAAACTTTGTAGTAGAGAAACAGAAACCTCTATGTATTACATTGATTGCTATTTATAAAACTTGAGAGGCTTCTACTTTGGATGGAAGTAGAAATTTAACATGAGCCAGGAAGCAATTATATTTACAGACTTCATTTTAACTATATGTTAAAATTCTGAGATTTTTTTTAACCAGTGTTAAGTAAATAGTTTATGAATGCTTGTCAGAACATTATCCAAAACTGCTTTAGCTGCTGACATACACTACAGCTTCAAAAATAGACACAATATCAAAAGAACTTGCAAACAATGACTTTCCACTTCATATAGTAAGATTATAACTCTTTCCTCAATTCCTTTCCTAATTATAAGATAGTAAGAGAAGCATTAAATCAAATCAGGGAATGATATAAAACTGTCCTCTGAATAAGCAAAAAAACCTGGCAGTGAAGCATATAAACGCATATGCAATTATCTCAACGAGGACAATGGAACTTAGACAGCAACCTGATTGATTTCATTTCTACAACAACGATCTTCAAGAAATATGTGATCTCTTAACCTATGTCTTCTTTGATTGCCAATTAAGGCCCTTTTTACACAGAGTGATTTCAGACGTAACGGGGCGGCATTCGCCCCGTCACGGAATCACCCTATTGATTCCCTGCCGGGATCAATACCGGCACCTCAACAGACATGCCGGCTGATCCCGGCGGGGAATCTGGGGAGGGGGTGGGGCTGTGCAGTGCTAGGTGCGGTCGCACAGCCCCGCCCCCCACGCTCCACCAGCAGTCCGCCCACCCCCAGGAAATTGACCACAGCCCAGAATCGGCAGTGAGCATGGCCACCGATTCCGGGCCGTGGTCAGGGAACAGACGTGATGTTGACACGCTCAACCACGGTGAATTCCACCGTGGTTGAGCATGTTAACGCCATGTCTGTTGGGGGGGGAAGTGATTCCCACTGGGCGTTCACCCCCGGTGGGAATCACTTTGACCACGCTTTCGGAGATGGTCCCCGGACCATCCTCGAAAGCGTGGTTATTTTGATTCCCACCAGTGGTTCACTGTGGTGAACATCTGGCAGGATTCAAACAGATGTTACGGGACCATTCACCCCCACTGCCGATTGACTGTGGTTGAGCGTGGTTTCATAACATGTGAAAATACCCACAGACGCTCTAACACCCATAAAAATGGGTGTTACATTTTATTATACAAGTTGCAGGGCACCACTGCTGCCAATCACCATAGGCCCTGTGCACACATGATGCCTCCACCCAGTTTCTCTGGGTGGAGATGAGTGTTGGCCGGTGGGTGGGGAGCATTTCCCTGGGTGGAGATGGGTGGGGGAGTCTGTGTAAATGCCACTTTCGGTGGGTGTCGGTGAGTGTTTGCTCCCGGCCAACACCCATCGCCACCCACCCCCACCCATGGAGCAACCAGCAGTGACATCCATTGCTCCGTGGGTGGGGGTGGGTGGTGATGGGTGTTGGCTGGGAGCAAACACTCACCAACTCCCACCAAAAGTGGCATTTACACGGAGGCTTTGAGGTAATGAAAGAATGGATGATGGTGGTCAAATCTGAAACAGAAAGAAAGGACAACAGCCTCCTTACCAGATAGAATTGGTGAAAATCACTCCTGGCCACAATCACAAACTGATGTTTCAAGCGCAGCAAGGGCCAGCCCCCCTCAATGACAGGGGTCTTAATTCCCTCGAAGAGACAGGGTTGGACAATCATCATACTTCAGTCTTGTCTGAATCCAGTTTCAATCGGCTCACCCTCATCTAGTCCCCAACAGCAGTCAGGCATTGGGTAAGCACCAAGACTGTAAGACCTGGACTGGATGAACAAGAGAGGAAGAGCAGGGTGTCATCAAAATACTGATGGCACTTCACTCCAAACCTTTGAATGATCTCAGCCAGAGGCTTCAGATACAACAAGAGGAGACATGATGAAAGTGGAACACAGAAGGACACCACAGGGGAGGTCCTGAGGGGATGACAAACAATCTTCCAACACCACTCACTGGGACCTCCACAACAGGAATGAATGGGAAAACTCAAGAGCAGTCTCCGAGATGACATAGGCATGAGGGGGTGGCCAATAAATTTAATGAAATAATTTTTAAAAAATAAAATAAAGTCCCACAGTTGTGTCAATGATCAACTGTATCAAATAGAGCTGAAACATGGTCCTCGGAAAACTTCGGAAATCAATGGGGATTCTGGTACTCAATTCCAAAATTTCAAAGTCCGAAGGTCTGGGTACCAAGGTCGGTCCTCAGAAAACTTTGGAAGCCTCAATCGAGTGCTGGTGCCATTGCACGTGTGACTGGAGTGATCCAGATGGTTGACTCCCTAGCTGTGCATACAGCCATTTTCCATTCCCTACTGAATTTGGCTGTACACTACCCTGCTGATCTGTAAGTAATTGGCTTGGGGGGGAGGGGTGCCTGGCATGGCATGGCATGGCCTGTCCATAGGGACAATTCTGGGGGACAGGGGTTAGTTGTTTCCACCATGACATGATTTTTTTTTTAAAAATAAAAAAATAAGTGGGTGCCACACTACTGCTGCCTGCTGCTTGGCACCATGGAGGCCAGAGGGTTCTCTGCCTTCCTCCACTTCCCCTGGCCTGGACTGTACAAGTTACCAGTGCTACACCAATGCTATACCTTTTTTAAAAAAATAAGTGGGTGCCACTGCTGTCTGCTGCTTGCACTGCTTGGCACCATGGTGTCCAGAGCCTAGCTTCACTTCCCCTGGCCTGGGCTGTCCATATATTAGGGGCAATGCTGGGGGTTGCCACCAGTGCCAAATATACTTAACGTTTGGCTGCTGCCGCTGCTTGCACTGCCTGCTGGCAAGTTGGCAGCACCCTAAAGGCCAGAGAGGAATCACTTTTGCTGTGGTTTTCGTGGGCACTGTGACTGTACTTTGTCTGTGGGTTCAACTTTGCCACAGATGTGACTGACCATTGGGGCACACAGGAGATATACTTTCTTTCTGGTTAAAATAATACGGTGTGTGGGGAAGGGGCATAGGTGGGCACTGGGCAGGCACAATGGAGGCTTTTTTGTGTGTGGGTGGGGGTGAATGTCTGGTTTCTTTCTTGTAGGTGTTGTTATTATGCCTGCTGGGCTGGCTTTTTTTGGATTTCTGCCCACAGTTGTACTTTTATGGGTTTGTCTTCTTGAGCGATTGTCCCACTCTTGCTAGCCTGCTTTTATGGGCACTGCTTGGTTGGCATAATGACTTTAAAGTGGGTACACTGATGATGGTGGGCCATGCTGTGAGTACACTAATGTAACTAAGCCAAGCATGTGCACCTGGAACGTCATGAGTTTGTGTATGTATCCTTGTCTCCTCCTCTGTTTCCCACTCCCTTTGTCTCCCCTCTCCCCCGCTTTGTCTCTCTTAGATTGAAAGCCTGTGTCTCTTTCTTACATTGTAAAGTGCCAGGTACATTGCTTGTGCTATATAAATGGTTAAATAATAATAATAATAATTAATAATGAATAATGCTGTTTTTTGTTTTGGATTTCTGGCCACAGTTACACTTTTGTGGGTTTGTCTTCATAAGAATATAAGAACATAATAACAGAAGAAGTGCCATACTGAGTCAGACCAATGGTCCATCAAACCCAGCATCCTGTCCTCTGACAGTGGCCAATCTTGATCGCATTGGAAAAGAACCAACAGTCACAATGGGCAATCCATTCCCCGTTGTTCACTCCCAGCTCCTGACAGTAAGAAGTTCATCCCGTAAGCTACTTGGTTAATAGTCATTAATGGACCTACTCTCCAAGAAACTATCCAGTCCTTTTTTAAACCCAGCTATACTACTGGCCTTGACAACGTCCTCGGGCAACAAATCCCATAAGTTAATTATGCGTTGAGTGAAAAAGTACTTCCTTTTATTTGTTTCAAATCTTCCAGCAGCTAGTTTCACGGAGTGTCCCCTAGTTTTAGTACTATTTGAGAGAGTAAATAACTATTCCCTTTCGGTGGGTGTTGGTGAGTGTTTGCTCCCGGCCAACACCCATCCCCACCCACCCCCACCCACGGAGCAACCAGCAGTGGCGTCCATTGCTCTGTGGGTGTGGGTGGGTGGCGATGGGTGTTGGCTGGGAGCAAACACTCACCAACTCCCACCGAAAGTGGCATTTACACGGAGGCCTTGAGGTAATATACTCATTCCACATGACTCAAGGTTTTATAAACCTCTATCACGTCCCCGCTCAGTCTTCTCTTCTCTAAGCTGAAGAGACCCAGCTTGTCAAGTCTCTCTTTGTATGGAAGCTGTTCCATACCGTTTATCATTCTCTTTGCCCTTCTCTGTACCTTTTCTAGTTCAGCTATGTCTTTTTTGAGATGGGGCGATCAGAACTGCACACAATATTCCAGGTGCAGTCACACCATTGATTTTTATAGAGGCATAATGGCATAATTATGAGGCATAATGGCAGCCTCAGTTTTATTCTCTAACCCTTTGCAAATAACTCATAACATTCCGTTTGCTTTTTTGACTGCTACTGCACTGAGGATTTCAGTGTATTGTCCACAATCACTCCCACATCCTTTTCCCGAGTGATAACTCCTAGCTTAGTACCCAGCATTGTGTACTCATAGTTTGGGTTATTTTTCCCTATGTGCATCACTTTGCACTTGTCCACATTAATCTCATCTGCCATTTTTTCATGAAAATTTTGGCTAATCCTTAAGTTTCATGGGCTTTAACACAATGAGTGTAAACAGATGGATGTGGAAACTTGTGGAAGCTGCCTGTCCCCAGAGATGCTCTGGGGGTGCACCCTGTATCCACCCTCTTACAGCCCTGCCTGCGTCCATTTTATATGGATCTGGTGGTTGCTCTGGCCCATGGTCCACTTGAACAGTGCCCTGTCCACATGTACACACACCAGACAGTTGCAAGTGGATCTCCTGATCTGCTAGGCTGGTGCCTACAACTCTATAATATTGCCCAGAGCAACAGCCAGATAAAGGGGGAGCTGAATTGTAGGTCCTCTTAGCAGACAGACAGCAGCTCCACTTCAGGCGAGTGCCCAAGGTTTGGTGGGCTTGCTCCACAGGCAGTGCTCCAGGATGTTCCAGAGTTCTGCAATCGGGGCTGGCCCAGAGCAGGCAGAGACTACTAAACATCTGGTGAAGTGAGTGTTTTTAGACAGATGGGCGAGCCTGGGGGTGAAGTGGGCTGGCACGGCCAGCACTGGGGCAGCCCAAACGTCTAACAGCCCTCAATGAATATTCAGGAAAAACTTGATTATAGGAAGCATGTTGATCATTCCTTACACTCTGTCAAGGTGCAGAAATAATGCCACATCACTTTGGTGACTAACAGACATGAAAAAATAGTCAATTTCAACCCTATTTGATGACTGAGTCACTATTATTCTTAATTTACAGATAGGGAACTGAAGCTTGCTAAAGGGCACACAGTGAGCTAAAATGGGGTTTGAATCCTGGTCTCCCAGATTAATAACTAATATGGTTTGAATCTCATTTTGTTAAAAGTAAAGTAGATTAGTATCTACTGTCTAGCGGTACAGGTACAAAATTTTCTTTAAAAAAAAAAAAGATTATAATGTTCTACATATTAAAATCTGATTAAGATGGATTTTTGAGCCTTAAAGCTGAGGAACTAGAAATAATCTATGCTGAGACTGTTCAGAAAATTCCTGTTTGATAATATAACATGAAATTCCTGTTCTGAAGAGAACATCTTCTAAACATGCCCCTGTCAATGGCACCAAAGTAGTCGAAGTAAAAATATAAAAAGCCTCCTCCCTGGATGTAACTAAACCAAGTGCATGCACCTGCAACTTCTGTCTCTATGAGCCCCTCCCCTCCCTTACTCTTCCTATATACCCCTCCCCTTTGTTGTCTTTTTCTTGTCTATTCTCCATTGTAAGCTCCTCAGGGCAGAAACCCATTGCTTATCACAACTGTTTAGCACCAAGCACATTGCTGACACTATAAAAATAACAACAGCATTTAAATTTTCTCTAATGTGTATAAATTAGTACTGAAATTTGGTCCTCAGTTTTCCTTGGAAAACACCGAGGACTGGGGCATTCGAACTCAATTTACCAAGTTCCAAAGTTTCCAGGAAGGGGCCCTGAAACTTTGGAACTCAGAAAATGTAGTCCAAGTGCAGGAAGGTGGAGGCCAGCACTAGGCCCCTGCTCCCTCTTCCCTGGCGGCTGTAAGGGTGGCCAGAATATGTCCATAATTATTCCGGACAGTCCTCTTTTTGAGACAATTTGGGCTGTCTGGGATGGGATGGGAACCAGACCCTCTGTTGTTTGTAATTTGCCCCCTGCCTTGCTGCAGGGCCACACTGATGCCTAGCCCTTCTCTGCAGCAGCCTGAGTGTGTCTTGTGCGCAGCTGTGGGGTGGTGGGAGGCAGTGTTAAGCAGAGTTCAGTAGTAGATGGGCATTTTTGGTGCATGGTGTGTGGTGGCATTTCACATGATCCAAGCTGAGTCACTGCTGCAAGGCTTGTGTGAGTTGAGGCAGGAAGGTGAAGGCAGCAAGCAGGGCACTGCAGCAAGGCAATGTTCAGACAGAGGCAGCAGCAGCTGAGCAAGCAGTGAGCTATCCTATCCGGTGTGCTGGCTGGACAGGGGCTCCTGGATGGTGACCCATTGTCGGAGCAACTAGCAGCACATCTCAGTCAGTTGTGAGTGTCAGTCAGGGCTGAGGAAATGGGGCAAGTTAGCCAAGGAGGGAACAAGGGGCGATGCCGACAAAGGTCTGATAGGGAGGACTCGGATGGCATCCCTCTGAGGGTAATATTCGCTATCCTCTTGGAGCTCTCCCCCCATGGTTCTCTTCTCTCTTTCTCTCCTGGAACCATCCTGATCCCCTGTTGGGGCTCTCTCCCCATGGTCCCCCACCCCCATGGAACCTGTTTGTGGGGTGCACAGGTTGATTAGTCATGTGCTGGTTTAGCCTCTGTCTCCACAGCATGTCCCCTTTCTTTGACTATTCTGCACAATTGGATCCTCTCTCGGGAGGATTAGGACTTTGGTGAAATTTCATTTTGCTGAAGAAGGAGGTGGGGGCTGAGGCCAGCAAGATAGCAAGAATGCCAGAATGGTGTGATGATGGAGCTTAAAGTGCTTCTGTTTTCTCAGCACTGCACCTTTACATTTCTATGGACTCTGGGAAGACACAAGTCATCTTGTTCCCAGAGCCTGTAACAGAGCCTTTCTTAGAGACAGCACAGGGCCACTTCTTGTCAATCTAAAAGTACAGTTGCTTTAGACTGAGATTCCTATTTGGCTCTTTGTATTTAGAAATGAAGAGAGATGAGCAGCAGCAGCACCAGAGCTGTCATAGAACCCTTAGGAAGGTTCAAAGAAGGATCAGACATTATGGAAGACCACAATACCCAAAGCAATAGATAGTTAATGCTATAAAATATGGTATTTGAGGGCACTGGAGCTGCCAGTTCTTGTGGTTTCACCGTCAGACTCCCATTTGGCCTATGGGAGTCTCAGGGTGAAACAAACTACAGTAGATGGAATCTGGAATTCCTCCTGTTATTGCATGGCACCCCTGTTGGGGCTCTATCCCCTTGGTCCCCCATCCCTCTTGAACCTGATTGTGGGGTGCTTCAAATCACTCAGTGAGTGAGGATTGCATCCTAAAATGCAGTGCTGACGACTACACTGAGCTCTACTAAGGATTTCATTTTATTCCATGTTGATTGCTTACACCTAATGTCTCCTGTTTTCTGCTAATGGCAAGTTCTTAGTGAAATGTTTTGGGGGGGATTGGTGAAGGAAGAATAGGCTGCTGATGTGAGAGTCAGCCTGATCATAACTAGGGATGTGTGACTGCAGTTCGGCCATTCGGTGTTTGGCCCAAACTTGGCCTGTTCGGACGGCTGAACAGAACGGCCGAACTGAACGCCCAAAGCCCAGAACAGTTCGGCCATGTTCAGTTGAGTTCAGACGCATTCGGACGGGAAAAACGTGACTGTCAGGCCTGGGGGGGTGGCATATGAGGAACAGACTTCCTGGCACCAGGGGTGGAGAGGCTTGGAATAGCAGTCACCCTGACCAATCACCATCCCTCTTTTCCTCAGACCACTGGCTTTGCAGTCTGTGATTGGCCATGGGCTATGCTGCACAGAGCCAATGGGACTTGTAGTAAGGTGGGCGCAGCAAGTAACAAAAGTCATTGCCCTCCCCCTTTCCAACTCCTTCTGAGCTAGTCACTGATCCTGTCAGCAAGCGTTTTCAGAAGTCTTCCTCTCCCAGAAGTTTATGTTCTGCCCAATCCATTGCCATCCTCCTCATATTTCACCCATTTCCACACATTTACCTCCGTAGTTTCATTTATTTAGATTAGATTAGATAGATTTAGGTGTTATTTTTATTTTTTTACCCCTCCCTGTGTTCCTGGTGTGGAGGGTTAGAAATTGCTTCTGCTGCATGACAAGGCTCAGGGTGGTTTACATATCTATCTATTTATCTATCTATGGAGCAGAGTCAGACCCCTTAGTCAGACCTAGTGTTTGTGCATGGACTGGAAGGGAGCAGCTGCAGGGAAGCAGCGGAGCTACAGTACTAGCCGGTGTTCTCAAAAGCTAGTCAACGCCACTGGCAGCCTGTGGAGGAGCGGAGTCAGACCCCCTAGTCAGACCTAGTGTCTGTGCATGGACCGGAAGGGAGCACCTGCAGGGAAGAGGCGGAGCTACAGTGCTAGTCGGCGTTCTCAAAAGCTAGCCGATGCCACCAGCGGCCTGTGGAGGAGGGGAGTCAGACCCCCTAAGCAGACCTAGTGTCTGTGCGTGGACCATAAGGGAGTGCCTGCAGGGAAGGTGTGGAGCTACAGTGCTAGCCGGCATTATCAAAGGCTAGCCAACGCCACCAGTGGAGCTGGAGGTGCGTGCCCGGGCAGTGCACCTACTGTCTCTTATACACATCTAGATGTGTATAAGAGACAGGACCGGAAGGGAGCACCTGCAGGGATGGGGCAGAGCTACAGTGCTAGCCGGCATTCTTAAAAGCTAGCCGATGCCACCGGCAACCTGTGGAGGAGGGGAGTCAGACCCCCTAAGCAGACCTAGTGTCTGTGCGTGGACCATAAGGGAGTGCCTGCAGGGAAGGTGTGGAGCTACAGTGCTAGCCGGCATTATCAAAGGCTAGCCAACGCCACCAGTGGAGCTGGAGGTGCGTGCCCGGGCAGTGCACCTAAGGGCTGCACATGCAAGGGTGCACTGGAGGCCGGTGAGGAGACCCTGAGTAGTTCTCCTGCATTTAGTTCCCAGGGTTCTCGAATGCTGGCTAAGTTGAGAAGAAAGCCCCATTGGGAGAGGAATGGGGTCCCGCCACCACATAAACTGGACAAATTTCTCCATCTGCTGGCAAATAAGAAGGTACTGTTGCCCAAGGAGGCGTCTCCCCTCTTGGATGTCCCTCTGTCAAATCACTTTGCGGTTTCGGGTCAAGAGGAGGGGCCTGTTGAGAATGGGGTTAGTTGGAAAAGGACTACTGATGGTTCTAGGAAGAGGCAGATAAGTGAATGGGATGGGTCTGTGACTTCTCTTGGTTCAATTAAGTCCCCTGATGCTGACCCTTCTCAATTTCAGCTTGATAAGGAAATTCCTGATCCTAAATGGGCTCATGTTTTGGCTGAGCAAACTCTTTTAATAAGTAGGACTTTGAGGCATATTTTTACTCAGCTTTGTATGCTTACCTGTTTGGTTGAGGGTCATAGTGAGGCTCCCAAGAGGGAGCCCGAGAGATTAATGCGGTCACCGCATTTGGAGTTAAGGAATACCCCATGTAAAGCTGTTACTGAAGGGCCTGTTAAACCTCGGGGTGACAATATGATTAGGCCTCCAGCCTCTTTGGGACCAAGGGGGGTGGGTATGCCTCAGGGCAAGCAGGATGACTATCTATATTTTAGATATTGCAGGAATGCTGTGGACTTTTCTGTGTTTCCGCAACCATCTCGTTTTGTTCCTCAGTGGTCTTCTCCATATTTTGTGGCTAGCCACCTTTGTTCGTTGCTCCAGGTCCCTTGTTACCTGAGGGATATTAAAGAAATAAGGGTATTGTGTAGATGTAGGAATCTGTTTAGGGTTGTGGTTTCATTCAGGAATAGAGTACTTCCCGACCACATTTGGAGGGCAAATGAATATCTATATAACAGGGGGGTATACTTGGCTAAAATGTATGTCAACAGTCATCTGTCCACTCCAAGGTCTGATTCTGAGGAGGGAGTGGGTCAGGATACATGCCGGCCAGTATCCAGTCAGGCCACAGTGGCCTTGGATTCCCTCCCCCTCAGCCAAGATAGCCCCATGCAAGTTAATACCCGGAAGTCTCCAGAGGTTAGGATGTCTGCCGAGAAGGGGACACCTCCCCGGTTGTTATGGAGGGTGGTCAGGGAGCAAGTGTTTCCAGTGCTATAGGCAGTATAGTGGCCCTTAGGGATAGTTCTAGGCCAGTAGCCTTACAATATGCCCTCCAGACCCAAGGGCAGGGCTCCTAGTTTATGAATGGGATTGATAATTTGGCATCTGCCCTCCCGCCTGTCTTGGGGGCGAGACCTGCTGTTGGGGAATAGGAGCTGAGGTAATATGCCATGATTTGGATACCTCCCAGAGTTTGCTATGTATTGAAGAGGATAGAGAGCCCAGTTTTGTCTTGGATGCCAACCCTGGAACAGGTATCCCAGAAGAGACTAGCCAGGAATGGACAAGGTTCCAAGAGCTGGGTGACTGGGAGCTTGGTGAGGTATCTATTTCCAATTCTGGCAACTTGCCACTCGGGTCAGTCAACCAGGTGTCAGAGGGCAAATGGAATGTTATAGCTTTGGAATTGGGGCCTGTATAGTCTTCTATAAGCAAAAAAAGGGGCTGTATCCTGAATTTTGATCAGCTGTAACACTCTGAGGATTTATTCTTCATAGAGTGCTGTTATTTTCAACCTAACGGCTTTTGTTGGATGTATTCTTATTCATTTTGCCTAGTGAGGCTTTGTGCAATTTTGAATTTATGCATATTATGTTTTCTTTGACCGAATGGTCAACAATAAAATGCACCCTACCTTCCTTACAAAGCAAATTCAGGGGTCAAATACTGCCACCATAAACCCTGGGAAGGGTAAGGCAACAGCCTTTTAAAAGGTTATCTATAAGTTAATTATGGGGCCAAATGTGTCGCCATCTATCCCGGGAAGGATAAGTCATTGTCCTTCATAAGGATGTTTGTGGGCTAATTCAGGGGCCAAATGCTGTCACCACACACCCCGGGAAGGGTAAGACAATATATGATAATGTAACTGACAAATTTAATTCTGTTATTTACATATATATTTTTTTCCTGTGTGGTTGGATATTTTGGTGTATTTCTTGGTTGATTTTTTTAAACTTTGTGTTCTATGTAATTCATTATTTTGTATTTGTTTAATTTTTGTTACAGCCTATGGCCAAATAATAAACGTACTACTACTATAGCTTCAGAAGTCCAGGAGGGTAACAGGGGCAAGGTGGGGGAGCAGTTAGTGGAGGACATGATGGGCTGTATCCCCTCCCCAGTGTTAGAAGAGTGGAGGGTGGTACCATCTGGAGGGGGTGGGGAGGAAAACATAGCTTCAGAGATTAAAACCAAGATTGATTGACTCACCAGGGGTGGCAACACCATCTTTGAATGTGGTATCCTGGAATGTAGCGGGTTGGAACGCTAGATTACAGGACCCAGCATGTCTCCCTTTTCTAAAGAACTTTAATATAATATTAATTCAAGAAACTTGGTGTGTTAGTCCACCTGTTTGCCCTGAGTATAAAGTATATTGGAGCAATGCTGTTAAAACAGCCTCAAGGGGTAGGCCAGGTGGGGGGACAGCCTGCCTGGTCGACTCTTTGTTGGAGGCCGTGGCCTTGCCTCTCTTATTGGATTTTCCCAATGTTAGTGGGTGCCTCTTAAAGTTCCCAAATTGGACATTGTTGGTTATTACGATATATGTTCCACCTAATAACTCTGTTGGGTATGAAGGGGATGTTTGGTTAGGCCTTTCAGATCTACTGTTAAGGATTCAAAGGTTGTACCCCGAGGTTGCCTTTCTTTTGACGGGGGACTTTAATGCCTGCATGGGCTTGTGTGACCAGGATATTGCTCAAAGAGGGGATTTTTGGACTGAAGAGGATGCCTCCCCCTTGCTCCACCACTGTGGGAAAGATGGGCTCCGTAATCAAAATGGCTGTGAGTTGGCTACGCGTCTGCGTGATTTATATTTATATTTGCTGAATGGTGGAGGTTGAAACGATTACCCAGGCAATTTTACATATTTTTCTAGTAGGGGATGTAGTGCAATCGATTATGTGGCTGTTTCAGCTGATATTATCCCATTTGTCAGGGATTTTGAGGTGGGGGGGTGGCAGGGTAGTGATCACCTACCACTCCTTTTTGCTTTGGGGGGTCTTAATGCTTCTCCTATAGAGATGGCTACGGGCTGCAGAGCTATGGCAGTGGATGCCTTTGGTGTCATGGGGACTATTAAGAGAACTTGGAACAGGGTCCTGGAGATGGAACTATCATCAGCTTTGAAATCCCCAGATGGAATTTGGTAGGAGCGGATTCCACCGAAAAATGTTTGCTTCTCTATCAGCACCTAATGGACTGGCTCTTCCCCTTTCTAGTCTCTAGGCGGAGTGCGGCTTCTCCCCCTGTTAGGGGAGGCCAACCCCAGTCCCAGTGGTTTGATAAAGATTGTAGGGTGGCTAGGTCAAGGGTAAGACGTTTATATAGGCTACTCAGAACTTGCAACGGTTTAGAATTGTGGTCTGAACTGGCAAAGGCAAGGTTTGACTATAAGAGCTTGATAAGGACTAAGAAAGAAGAATACTATAGATTGGCATGGGAGGAGTTGGAGAGGGCCTTTAAGGACACCAACTCCCTCCAATTCTGGAAGTTAGTAAGGGGAATAAAGTGGGACCCGAGTGTGAGTAAGTCTGACCCGGGTAAGATGATGGTTATGGAGGAGGTTTGGATGGGTCATTTTCAATCCCTGTTTCAATTCAGGCCCCTCAATCTTCATCCTAGAGGCATCGGAGGACATCCCACAATGGTGTCTAGTGACTACTGAGGAGGTATTGGAATTCCTATCTTTTTATGTTCTTTAGATCTGCTTCAAAAGATTAAGGAGGCAGAGTGAGGGGACCACATCGGGGCTAATCGCCCATATTGAAAAGCTCCACGGCCTGACGGTGATGTGGCAGGAGGACTCTGGCATGGCCATGGAGCCCGAGCAACAGTGCCAGAAGAAGGGGGGAAGACAACCTGGAAGCACCGGCATGTAAGCCCTTCCCCCCCCCTGCAGCCCCGATGTGGAGTCCCCCATGACCCGGGAGTCTGCTGAGGACAAGGCCTTTTGGGCGGAGGTGGAGAAGCCCACCCAGGACTTTGTGGCTGCCCTAAAGGTGCAAGCAGCCACCATGGAGAACCGACTAGTGGAACAGTTCCAGGCGGTCAAGGTGTGGGAACAGAAGGTGGAGGTGTACACGGAGTACATCTCAAAGTACGTCTCCACCAAGATGACCGACATGGAACACTTCCACCAGTCAATCTCCAACTGGCAGACAGCCATGACAGGGACAATTGACTATGCCGTCAAGCACAACTATGAAATGCTGGCGGGTGTGATGCCCCCTGCCCCTACCTCTCGTGCACCCCTTCTGCCTTTCCCCCAACTTCCGGGGAGCAGGCCCAAAGACTGAGTAAATAGATAGATACGTTTCCTTTCTAGTTTAAAATGTTTGGTTTTTGTTTTATAATGTTGTTGTTGTTGTTCTTGTTTTGTTAATAAAAGATATATTTGTTGTTATTGTTACAAGCTTTATTTGAACTTTCCAATCTTTTATCCCTCTGTGCGGAAGTCCAGGCTGGCAGGTGGCAGAATCTCATACAGCTTGTTGAGCCCTACCAGCAGCACCTGGTGCCACATGTAGCGTAGTTAAGGTATTAACCCAAAGATGTGCCAGTAGCAGGGTCTCAACTTGCAGACAGACCCCCCAGGAGGGGCAGGGCTTGTGTCTGTGTGGGTGTGCCAGAGAGAAAGAGAGACAGGCTCCTTGGCAGTGGGCAGTAGGCGGCGGGAGCTTGTGGTTGGTGGGGCTTTTATTTTCATCAGCTTCAGCGGGCATCCACGGGTGGGTGAGAAGGAGTAGGCTGTTGGGGGGGGCAGGCTGGCATATGGGCACTGGGCTTCTGGATGCAGTGGAATGGAATGCAGCCCCCAGTGACTGGAATGATGGTCCAAGAATCTCGTTGATGATTCCTGGGATTGGTGGGCATGACTGATTCAGGTACAATGGAATGACAGCCTATGAGTTTAATGATAATATGTCCCTAGAATTAGTGCATGGTTGGGCACACTTCATTCAGTCAAGCAATAGGTGGTAGCAGCAGGTACAGGAATGCACACAGGCAGGCAGACAGGCAGGCACTGAACCTCATACAGCTTGACTTGTCGATCCCTACACTACCATGTAGTGTAGTTAAGATACACTGACCCCAAGATGTGCCAGTAGCAGGGTCTCAACTTACAGACAGCCCCCCTGGAAGGGCCCCCTGTCTATGTGGGTGCTGCAGAGATAAACAGTGACAGGCTCCTTGGCAGCGGGCAGTGGGTGCTGATGGTTAGACAGTGGATTGCTGGTTGCAAAGGGTACAGAACCCTTTGCACAGACAGCATATAGGCCTGGGGGGTGGGGGCCTTTGGCAGCAGCAAACATGGGTTGCCGGGGCAGGCAGGAAGCATGGCATGAGTGGCATTCAGGCAGAATTTGAGCTTTGCAACTTGGGAGGGCAGGCAGGCAGTCATGGTAGCTTGGCATGAGAGGCAGGAAGGCAGGCAGGCTGAGGCAAGCTTTGAGCTGGCAATGGCAACCTGGGTGGGCAGGCAGGCAGCGTGGCATGAGTGGCAATCAGGCAGGGTTTGAGCTTGGCATCCTGGGTGGGCAGACAGATTACATGGCATGATTGGGAGCAGCAGCAGCCATTGAGTTTCCAGGGTACAGACCCCTTGGCTGGCACAGACAACATATAGGCCTGGGGGCCATTGGCACTAGAAGCAGCAGACAGTGGGTTGCCAGGGTACAGAACCCTTGGCACAGACAGCATATAGGCCTGGGGGCCATTGGCACTAGCATCAGAAGACATTGGTTGCAATGGCAGGCAGGCAGGTGGTGTAGCATGAGCAGCAGTCAGGCAGACTGAGGCAGGGGTCGAGCTTTGCAACCTGGGCGGGTGGGCAGGCAGACAACATGGCATGAGAGGCAGTAGGGAAGGCGGGCTTGGGCAGGCTTTGAGCTAGGCAACCTGCGTGGGCAGACAGGCACCTTGGCATGGGATGCAGGAAGGCGGACTGAGGCATACTTTGAGCTTGGCGGCAAGCTGGGCAGGCAGACAGGCAGCATGGCATGAGAGGCAGTAGGGCAGGCAGGCTGGGAAATTGGCACTTGGGGACTCAGATAGGTTAGCAAAGACTGTACAGTGCAAGAGAGTGAGAGTCAGTCAGTGTCACATAGGTGGGCCGAGATCATGTAGCCATAGACCGGCTGGCAGGCTAACAGTTTGTTTCCCAATGCCACCCTGCATCATGAGGTCAGTCAGATAAGGCAGCCGAGGCCATCTAGTATGAGAGAGAGAGAGAGAGAGAGAGAGAGAGAGAGAGAGAGAGAGAGAGAGAGAGAGGCAGGGCGGGTGCCAGGCATTGGGAGGGAGGGACAGCACCTCAGCAGCATAGGAGCAGTAGCCCTAGCCCAGATTGAGGAGGAGGAGCCCCATCCCAACTGCCCCTATCCAGGGGCATGTCAGGGAATCCCAGCAGCAGAAGGTTGACCTTTAGGAACAACAAATGCTCCACCAACGTGGCACCCAGTCTCAGGTGGTGCGGGGTGCAAATGTCCCCTGTGATGGAGAACACCCTCTCGCTGGGGACGCTGGTTGGTGGGCAGGACAGGATACCCTTGGCCACTTTGGACAGGGCCATCCAAAATTTGGCCTTGCCGGCCCAGTAGGTCAAGGGATCGCTGCTAGGATCAACGCATGGCTCCTCCTCCAGGTAGGTATCCACTGCTTCTGAGGCACCATCATACTCCTTCTGGTAGCTCTGGGTGGGCACCACCTGCCCAACTGCCCTCAGCCATGATTCTTGCTCTTTTGTGCTGGGCCCCATGCTCCCCAGAGTGGCCTGCACACAGGAGGAGCTGCTGGCAGTAGGGGTCCTGCTGCTGCTGCTCATCCTGCTGCTGGTGCTGGTGCTGCTACCGCTAGGGCTGGGGGCAGAGATAGACCCCAGATGGCTGGAAGGAGTCACTGATCCCATTTCTACCATACCCAGGGGTGTCCTGCTGCATAGCCCACCCTGCCTGCCGGACCTTCTGCACCAGTGCACTTTTCTCATATGCCATGCTGCCCTTGATCCTGGGGTCCAGCATGGTTGTCAGGACATATTCCTCCCGGTGCAGGAGCTCGTCAAAGCATGCACTCAGCCCGCCTTCAGCTTCCGTGCCAGGTCAAGCACCTCATCGGAGATCTTCCTGCCTGGAGGGCAACAATCCCACCCCCCAAGAATTTCACCCAGGCTCATCTTGAGACTATGGACCAGCGGGGTCACCTGGCTGAGGGTGGCAGTGGAGCTTCTCACGGTCTCCGTCATGGCCAGGAATGGTCTCAGGATGAAGACCGTGTGAGATAGAATCTCCCATTCCTCCCTGTTGTACCCTGGAGGTGCCTCAATGTCTGTCTCAAGTTCCACCTGATGAAGGGTGGCTTTCTGCTCAAGAAGCTGCTCGAGCTTCAAGAAGATGGAATTCCACCTGGTGGAGACATCCTGGATGAGCTGGTGCACCGGGGACCCTTGCTCGACCTGCTTCTCCCAGAGGAGCTCGCTGCCCTTCACACTATGGTTGAAGAACCCCGCCAGCTTCCTCCCTTGGTCAACCAGGGAGCTAAGGGTGCCTGGCCCAATCCCCTCTCCCCCAAGTTCAGAGCGTCCTTCACCACAAGATGGGGTGTGTGTGCGGCGCAAGGGATCCTTGTGAAGCCCCCGTTATGGACTGCCTTTAGTATATTGGCCGCGCTGTCTGCGACCTCACACCCCTTGGTGAAGACCGCACCTGGCGTGACCCACTCCCTCACCATGGTGGCCAGGGCTGCCTCGAGGTTCCTTGAGGTGTGGGAGCTGTCCATGACTTGTGCCTGAAGCAGGGCCCACCCCTCTTGCCACTGCCAAGCGTTGCCTCTGGGTCCTGCCACCAGTGTGCGGTCACTGCCAGATAGGTGTGCTGGGCGTTTCTGGTGGACCACAGGTCAGTGGTGAAGTGGACTGTGGCCCCCCCAGCCTCTTCCAGCTGCTCACTCACCCACTCCTTCAAAGCCCTGTAGAGCTGTGGCACCACAGTCTGACTCAGGTTGGAGCAGGAAGGCAGCTTAAAGTTGGGGGCCAGGAACCCAATCAGCCGCTGGAAGCCCTTGGCCTCCACAATTGAGAAGGGCTGCCCATCCAGGGCATTCATTTCTGCCAACATGCACTTCACTTTCTCTTGGAAGCCAGTACCATGGCGCCCTTCCAATTACCTTGACAGAGCCCCCCACCCCAGTTCTTTCATGGTGGAGTGACAGCACTGCTGGGGAGGCTCCTGCTGCTGTTCTGCCCCCCTAGCAGGAGGAATACTGCTCCTGCTGCTAGAGGCAGTGGTTGGTGCTCATGCAGGACGCTTGTCTGCTGAAGGAGCCGGGCGCCTGACCACTGAATTCGGGAACTCGCTTGCATCCACTTCCCCTGCCTTCCCACTGAGCAACAGAGCACTGTGGCATGACTTTAGGTGCCTTGCCATTGCCGTTTTCCCCAGGTTGCTGAGCACCTGCCCACGCTTTACCACCTTTTTGCACACACTGCACTGCACCTCTTTTGGATCATCTGCCCACACCTGCTTAAAATGATCCCAGACAGGATTTCTTCCCCCCTCCTGCCTTCTGGCCCGCCCCGGGTGACGCACTGCTGTCAGCACTGCTGGGAGGGGAGAACTTGGTGGCACCAGCGACACAGCTCTGGGAGGAGACTCAGCCATTGCCTCAGCTACAGACATCTCCTCTGTGGCACTAGTGTCTGCCTCTGACTCACTGTCTGCAATGACGGTGATGTCCCGTGAACGGGAGTACTGGGATCCTGAGGCTAGACTGCCCATTCCCGCCATGCTGCTGGCACTCTCCCTGTGCCCCCCTCTATAGCTGCTAGTGCTGCTGCTGCTACTCCTCTCCCTACTGTCATTGCCTGGGGATCGGGCCCTGCCTCTAGCAGCCTGGGTGGAATCCACCCACTGCTGGGGATCACCTTGACAGTCGGGGTAATTGGTAGCCCTGTAGGAACATCACAAGCAGCCCCAGCACCTGCTCTAGCACCACCAGCAGCAGAGACAGACGCAGCCTGAGTCTCAAGTCCTGCAGCCCTTCCAGTGCCCTGTGTGGCAGTGGAGGAGGGCACTGCGAGGAGGCGACACTCACCTGCTGAAGCCTGTTGCCCTAAAGCAGGCCTGCAGAGTTTGGGGCATGGTGATGTGCTCGGGCTACTGCTGCTGCCTGCTGCCACACCCCTGGCACGGAACCTGCTGCCTCTAGCACGTGCTCCATTGCCTCCCCTACGGGCAGCAGACCGGCCTCTCCTTCCCTTCTCCATTTCTCCCTCCAAAATAATGTTTTTATATTGGGTTTTTTTTGTTTGTTTTTGTTGGGAAGAAGAAGCTGTACCAGCTGTTTCGTTATTCTGGGCTATTGTGATGCTGGGAGGTGGTCCAGCATGAGTATTTGGTTATGTGCAGAGTGCACAGCCAGTCCTAGTCAGGCAGCTTCCCAGCGCTTTAAGCTGTTCAAAGCATTTGGCATGTGGTCTGCAGACTTTATGGATGCCTCTAACACAGCCACAAATCCCCAAAGCTTCAGGGTGCTTGATGAGATTTCTAAGCACAGATGGGCAGTTGCTTGATCTGTGGCTATGGTAGTGGACCACACCACAATGTGCAGGCAGCTCCTACTTCAGTGCCATAGACTTGCCTTCCTCCAGTGACAACAAACTGCGCTGAGGAGGAAACCACAGACTGGTGGGAGAACATATTGTCCTCTTGGGGAGATGTCAAATGCATCTCCAAATTCAGGATGTCCCAGTGCCTCGTCCTCCAGATAGTCAAGATCTTCAGGTCTCAGCTGGAGAAACAGAACACAGTGATGTACTTGTCCATCATAGTGGAAAGGTGCATCGTCATCGCCATCTGGAATCTTTCCACTTTAGACTCTTGCTGCTCAGTCACCCAGTGATTCAATATTGGAACCTACATGGTGGCCACCATTCTCGTCGAGGTCTGCCCACCTCACAGCAAGGACCGCTATTGAACTACAAGGGGTTCTTTTCTGTGGTTTTCCAGGCCAAAGTGGAACACCATGCTCAGTTTGTGGAAGTGATGGATGCATGTCTTCTGTAACCATTTGGTGTGATGAGAATGCAAGGCACAAATGGGTTCTCTCTCAATCTGTGGCTGGAGTGCCACAATGCAGAGGTGGCTACAACTTTGGTGCCCTATACTTGCCTTCCTCAAGTGACAACAGACCATGCTGGGGAGAATCGAAGCCCTGCAATATATGTCAAGTGGTACTTGTCAGGAGACATGGCTTGAGCCACCAACACCATCTGTAGAGCTGTGCCCACCATAGGCTTGTGGGGGTAAAGGTGAAAAGCACAAACTTGTGGGAGAATGTGCTGTCCTTGTGGGGAGATGCCAAGTGGAGTTCTAACTTTAACTTAAGGATGCCCCATCACCTCATAGCCAAGAACCTCAGTCTGTGACTGGAGAAACAGAGCACAGTGATGGAGTCACCCATCCTGAGGGGAAACGCATGACCATCGCCATCTGGAAGCTCACAACTCCAGACTTCTACCACTCTGTAGCCCAGCTCTTTTGCATTGGAACCTCCACCGTGGGCACCATCCTTGAAGTCTGCATGGTAATAGTGGAAGTGCTGCTTGTGTGATTGATGCAGTTGACAGACCTTTTCAGATAAGCTGGTCATGAGGAGCTTCAGCATGGTAAAAAGGTAGTGGAGGGCTTTTGTTATGAGGGGTTCCTGAACTGCATCCGGGTGATGGATGGCAGTCATATCACCAGAACTCGCCCACCCCATAGCAAGGATGGATACTTGAACCCTAAAGGGTTCTTCTTAGGGATGGGAATTTCGGTTTCGGATAAAACTGAAAGTACCCCAAAATGGCCATTTTGGATTAATCCAAAATTTTGGTTCTTTTTCAGTTTTGGTACTATCGGATCTTTTGCATTGATTTTTGTACCGGATTTTTAACACTGTGCTTTGTCCCCCATTGAAAAACTGCAATGTTAAAAATCTGGTACAAAAATCAATGCAAAAGATCCGATAGTACCAAAACTGAAAAAGAACCGAAATACATGAGAACCAAAACCGAAATTGAGTGAAACCGAAATTTTTCCCAGCGTCCCATCCCTAATTCTTCTGGCCATAATGGACCACTGTGCCCGGTTCATGGATGTGCTAGCTAGGTGGTCAGGGAAGAACCACAATGCCTGCATCTTCCGCAAGTCCCCCTTCTTTGGCCACATGTACACCGGAGACATTAGACCCAACACTGAAACCTGCATCGAGGGGGTGCTCATGCGGCCTGTTGTCCTGGAGGACCCCACCCACCCACTGAAGCTCTATGAAGGCCTACAGTTTTGTCCACACTGTGAAGCAAAGGTACTTCCACAGGTGGCTCAGTGCCACCCGCTCTGTTGTAGAGAGGGCTTTGCAACTTTTGAATAGGGGTGTGCAGGAGGGTCCCCTTTTGTTTTCATTTTAGTTTATTTTCCCTGTTTTAAAAATTATGTTTTTTCATTTCATTTTAATTTTGCATTCTGGTGGACATTCCATTCATGTTAATGGACATTTGCTCGCCTGCATGGCTTACCTTTCATTTTGCTCCCAGGCTGGCTGACATATGACTGAGATGGAAACAATGTTGCAAAAAGCCAGAGGGGAGGGGAAAGGGAAAGCAGGAAATTGGAGTCATGATTGGCATCCCCACTGGCCACTAGGCATTGCAAAGAGAAGCAAGGGAAGCCAGAGGGGAGGGGAAGGAAGGGGAGAGCAGGAGACTGGAGTCATGACTGGCATCCTCGCTGGCCAATAGGCATCTCAAAGAGGGGCAAGGAAAGCCAGAGTTGAGGGAAAGGAAGAAGAGAGCAGGAGACTGTAGTCATGATTGGCATCCCTGCTGGCCAATAGGCATTGCAAAGATGGGTGAGGAAAGCCATAGGAGAAGGGAAGGGAAGGGAAAGGAAGAGAGAGCAGGAGACTGGAGCTATGATTGAAGTGCCAAGTAACATGCTTCTGTGACATGTTTCTGTCTCCAGTCCATGAAGCACCATGTAGTTCTCCTCCTGCCATTCTCACCATCTCCACCACCATCTCTACTTCCACACCTGGCCTCCATTTTGGCTTCCCCTGCCCCCCCTCCCCCAAATCAGCTTGCCATCCCACAATAGTGCCTTCTCCACCACCACAAGCCCATGGGTCCATGGGCCAGATCACTGTAGAGGAACTCCCACCATTTGTGCCATCCCCCCAGCTGCCATTTTGGCTTCTTCCCCATGTCAACACATGGACCCAGCAGGGTGCCTCCGCCCCCCCCCTCCGCCCCTCGCATACCTTTCCCATCCTGTGGAGTTGTTTCCCAGTGATTTCCCTGCTCCTCTTCTGCATTCTCTTGGCCACTGGGCAACACAGTAAACATAAAGAGCATAGTTAGATAACAACAAATGGAAGCCTTTCTCATGCAGCCGTGTAAATGCGAACCGCCCCATCCCACCAAACAAAGGCAGGCTCTTAAGCCTGAATCCTTAGCAGCTCTGAGGCTGCCATATTACAGAAGAGTAGTGCCATAAGTTTTGTTCCTTTTCAAGCCAGGAATGGATGTCCTTGGATAGGCATGAAAGAATCAGGTGCTTATCTTTTGCCAGAGTCATTCTCCTGGCCCATCAAGGTCACTTGTACATTGTTCCCACATGTAATTATTATTAAGGTCATAGTCCTTTTGTCATTATTATTATTATTTATCATTTATGCAGTATTTTCAGTGTTCAAAGTGCTTTGCAATCTTGACCCAGTTCACCTTCACCAAAACCCTGTGAGGTAGTTGATTATTATTCCCATTTTACAGGTGGGAAACCAAGGCTGAGAAATAATCACTTTCTCAAGACCACACGGTGAGTGAACAGCTAAGATGGGATCTGAACCTTAGTCTGTCAGTTCTAAGTCCCACACTTTATCCACTAGGTGACACCTGCCACCCAAGACTCGTGGTATATAGGACAAAGTTAGCGGAAGGTGATAACAGCACAATTATACAGCAATAACACACATGCTCGCAACTAAGCAGCTTGCAAGTTGTGTCTTACTGCAGCAGAACTTACATGCATTACTTGCAGCTAGCATTCACATATTCTACTGGAGGATCATACCAGGTCTCTATATAATTTATTTATTTGAATTTATATGGTGCCCCAAGCACCTCCCCACATCATTTATCGCCCCAAACAGCTCCTTGCATTGGTGGGTGATACCAACTGAGAAACCAATCCAAATAAACAGGACAACAAGACTGAGCTTTCATAACCCCATAGTCTGACTCTGCAGTTGAAATGGCAGCATCCATTATGGTGAATATGACAGCATTAGATGACATTTCCTGGTGGAGACAGGCCAGAATTATCAGGCCCCTCACCACCCTGAACTGCTCCGCTGGATGAAACTTTGCAGACTCTATGATAGTGGAGAAGAAAGCTTTCTTTGCCACCATAACAGCCAGGGCATAATCCTTCAAAAACAATCTATGCCACAATCAGTTGACATCAGTGAGAGATTAGCGTCACCTGTGCTCTAACTGCCTACCTTCCCTCTTCAACTGCCATATGTCCTGCGTATACCAGGGAGTTCTGTGCTGATGAAGCAGTTGTGGAAATGCAAATGGAGGTATTTTTCCTTGGTATATTAGGGTGAAAACAGACATGACGCTAACCACCCTTTAACCACCCTTGGTGGTTATTTATGCATGTTGCAGGGTTGTATTTGTGCCCTATGCAGCCCTGAAACATGCATAAATGACCCCCAAGGGTGATTAAAGGGTGGTTAGCGTCATGTCTGTTTTCACCCTTAGAGATACAAGAAAGTTAGGTGTACAGTGTTATCACAGAATATATATAAAACATTCCAAATTAGGTTTAACGGTTAATTTTTCCCACCTAACTATATTTTCCCCTAATCACTGAATGTAAGGGACTTAATTGAACTCTCCTTTGAACGTTGAATGGACTAGAAAGTAGGTTTCTCCAGTCATTTTTTACTGTCCAAGACTGAGGTTCAAATGTCAATTAGCAAACTAATGGCAACAGTACTTATCACAATTACACTGGAATTGCACCTTTTTTATGGTAACAGATATAAAATGGTTTTTGAATCAACAGAATATTTTCCATGTTGGTGCTAGAGCCATCAAGAAATCCTTCATGGGCTCTATTTTTATTACCCTCTCCACTTGCTAATGATATTTTGCTACAATCATCTCCTTCCACATTTAAGAGACTCTTTAAACACCATTAATGATGTGGAGTGGCTGCCTGTCTGCAGTGTAGTACAAAAGCCGTAGGAAACCTGTGGTAGCCCAAGGAGATATATAATACGTATCATTAGATAGCTAGCCTACAAATCAGCCAAGAGTGCTCTGCTCCGCACTCTATGGAAGAGTTCTTCTGTGGTAGACTTGGTAGAACTGAGAAGGATCACTCTTGCCCATCAACGAATGGCAGCTTTACAGGAGATGGCTGGGGAATCCCCTTTGATGCCAGGGGTGGAGCATTAATACCTAAGGCCAGGTGCAGGCCCACCCCTCACTAGCCGAGGATCAGCTGACCTATAGCCAGGTCAGATTGTAAGATAGGGGCAGTACCTGTGCTGGCTGAAATAGCCAGAACACACCTGGGTCACTCTCCTGCCCCCTTTTTGGTGGTGGATATCCACCGGGAATTATGGCTTATTGAATTTTGGCAACTAAACAAAAGCTAAAGACAAAGTTCTCGAGATTTCGCATTGATGGGTCAACCGGGGACAGGCAAACACCAGTAGCTTAGTAGTCAAGTCAATTTGCCTATCCCCTGCACCCTACTCACAAAGTATGAGCTTTCTAGGTTGGGAACCTGCCTATTTCATCTGGCTGGGTTACAAGCAAGGCAGAAGTCACCTGCCGACATCAACCTTTTATAAACAGCTGTCCATGGTTCCCCTTGCTTATATTGGAACTAGGGATGCCCAGAAGGGCTTGTAATAGCTTAAGCATCGGTAGAAAGCATGCTCTCAAGGAGGTGCTGAAGGTGATAACTGGTGAGCCAAGAGAAAAGGGCCACCTGCCGTAAGAATAAAGTTGTGGCCTATGCCCATTTTACCAAACATTGAGTCTGCGTGATTCCTGGGTCGTGTCCATGCAAGTGGGAGTTTTTAGTGGGAGCAATAGAGAGTAAGAAACTGGGGACCAAAATGACATTCTTCCAGTCCTGGCATATGTTAATTCATATGGCCTAGATTATCATCATATGAGCAGGAGCTAAAATATAAATAAAGGTAAGTCATATTTGAAGCAAAAGTTAATATCATCTTCTCATCTAGTGTTCCACAAAATCATGAAAGGGGCCTATAAACATGAACATTGGCTCACAATCATTTACATCTGGTGACATTTAAAATAATTTACAGTGGTAAAAGTGCAACTCTGACTCCATTGAAGTCAACATGCAGTAGACATCCATTTTCAGTGGAATGAGGATTATACTCTTCCTCCAACTCCAATTTGAAAACAGTCATGAAGAAGTCAGTAAGCCTGATCCCAAACTCTGCAGAACTGTGCATATGCGGAGCCACATGCAAGTCACGTGGATCCCTATCGCAGGCAAATGGAGCCCCGTGGATCCCTCACGCATGTATGCGTGTGGGATCCACAGGGTTTGGAATCGGGCAGACTGGACTGCTTGTTTGGGTTTAAGAATTTTTGTCTGGCTCCAACACCTTGAGAACACCTTGGTTTTGGCAAGGCATAAATCTCAATAGTGGGAAGTCCATTCTTGTACACAAGGAGAGACTCTTCCTTTCCAATGTGCATGGTGGAGGGTGGGGGGAGAGAGGAAGTGCAATTTGACAGGAGAGGACATATGATGATGGTGGCAAACAGAGGTACCATTTACAGTGTGATCCTCCAGCTCTGCCAGTCTTTAGGAGAAGCACAAGTCCCATTACATGAATAGGAAATTGTTCCTGTGTGAAAGGGCCAGTGCTAAGACGCTGAAGAATCACACCCATAAGTGTTTTATGTGTGTCACACTAGGTTAGATTCAAGCATGCCAGATATGTTATTGAGGGCCAGCCTTAGCATTTGTAGGGCTCAGGGCGAATATAAAATGTGAGGCCTCTGGTGGCCCCACCCCATTGGGACCACACTCTGCAGAGCCCTAAAAGTGATCAGGTTTGGGGGCCCCACACCCTGCCCTGGTGAAAACAGGGACCAGTGTGAGGCCTCCAGAAAACGTAGGGTCCTAAACCTGGTCTCCCCAGGTCACCTTGTGGTAAGGTCAATGATCCTGTTGCTATGTACAAGTCTAAAGATATGCAAGGAAGCAAGTCAGCAGATTTTCTGCTGCACCACTGAATGCTTACATTTGGCCATGCCAACTAAACATATTTAAAATGTATTCTGCAGAGAGAGCATTCCCTGCAACAAGTTTCATCATCAAGTGTAGAGAAACTGAATGTTATCATTGGGCAATAATAAATGAGCAATGAACCAGAATGTGCAAAATGAGATTCTAAAGGGGAGTTACTGACTTGTGAAACACAAAGCAAGCCATGGCCAATGTAAATAAAGAAAGGGGGAGACTGAAGAAAGGGGTAAATAAAGAAACTGAAGATGGATGCTTCCATTTCTCGGCAAAGGAATTCTGCTTCAATAAACAGCAGGAAAGTAAAGTGCACCTTACTGAATTGGAATGGATTTCCTAGAGTACAGCATTGGCAAGTTAGTCAACTATAGATTATTGAAACAAACCAGCCAGACTTTTTTCCCACTCTGCAAATACGTCTCTCTACTGGTACAGTATAGTATATAGGTATATTTATAACAGTATATAGATACCAATATGGTTAGCTCAAACCCTGTAACATCCATTCAAAGGAAATGGCAGCAGACATCCACGGTAGAATAATTCGATGTCCAAAAACGTCCTATCACTCTGATCAAACATAGCTGTCAGTGCTAGAATAACAGAGCACCAGATATTTGGAGATAAATTTTTCCATGATCTATTCCAGGTCCTCTTTTTCTTTGTTGTTTTATAAGCTAGAGACATAGGGTGAAAACAGACATGACACTAACCACCCTTTAACCACCCTTGGTGGTTATTTATGCATGTTGCAGGGCTGTATTGGTGCCCTATGTAGCCCTGTAACATGCATAAATGACCACCAAGGGTGGTTAAAGGGTGGTTAGCGTCATGTCTGTTTTCACCCATATTCATCTAACCATATGTCAATTGTTCAACCATGGGGGAAGCACATGTTTTTCAGTGTCAAGAATCCCCAAAATGGAGTGCTTTGAAGTTAAACATGTTTGACACTAAACTGCCAAAAAAAAAATTCTTTTAAAAAATGAACTAAGAACTTGTTAAATCTAGTCATTAGCTGATGGGGTAAATTGGCAGAACTCCTTTGTAGTAGGGAAGTGCATTTGTTTTAGTTAATATTAATAACTAAAACAAAAAAGTCATTTTCATTTTAGTTATTACAATAACTAAAACAAATGGGTTAATAACTAAAAATGAATAAATTTTAATATTAATCATTACCTCTGCTCTGCTGCATGCAGGGCTAGAGCACATGCCATAGCTCCAACCTGCCTGTGCCTTTCTGTAAACAAGAGTTCAAAGGAGGTCAGAAGGGTGGTGGAACCATGAGTGACTTCTTCTCTGTCAAGTTGCATACACTTTAACACAGAATAATCCCTCTGATAGGTCATTCTTTCGACATGCTGTGTATGCTTTCTGTAACTATCACAGGGACTCAGGATGGCTTTGAGGGGAGGGCATGGTGAGTGTTCTTAACCTTCTGACAAGCTGAGGAACTTTGCCAGTGTTAGTTCAGATTCAGACAGAACTCTTGCTGGTTTTTCTCAGTCTCTGTGTGGTTGTTGTAACTCAGCCTCACTTAGACAAATTGACAGTTAGAAAAACAGATTTATTTCTCTGTCTCTCTGTGTCTCAGTCCTTCCTTCCCATTATTCCCACTGTTCATTTTCGTTGTCTGTAATCCTTGTCTGTCTGTCTGTAATATTGTAATTATTCTTGGTCAGCACGGTCTTGTGCACTGCAGTGCACTAACTGCACTCATCCACCATCTGATTCAGTATGAAGGGAAAGGGAAGAGGAATTTTTACATGGATGATTCCTTGGGAAAGGGGAACAGTATGTCCAAATTTTGTCCAAATAGTATGGAAAACAAAGATGTTACCGAAGGAAATGTGTCCTGAAATGACAAAATTAAAATTTGCTTATAAAATTGGAACCCTTTATCCACTATTTCTGATGCTCCCCTGGGTAAGGGGTACAATCGTTACAAATTTCATGAAAATTGGATGACAAATGAAGACGTTGCAGTCAGAAATCCATTTCCCATTGAATCCAATGGGATGAAAATAACTAAAATAATAAGTAAAACGAATGGGAATAAATAAACTAAAACTAATGGGATTTTAATAACTAAAAATAAAATTAAAATTAAAGCTCTTTTTTTTCTGCACACCCCTACTTTGAAGTCAAATTAACTACACCAATTTACAAAAAACATACATTTCAGTCTATCTAACCCTTATTCATGAGAATGTTCCACTGAGGCTCATGGGACAATTTTAGATTGGAGCAGCCTTAAACTTTGGGGTTATCAGGCTTTTTGATTTCTCAGGAATAATGCAATTCTGCCTTCACTGAAGTCAATGTCAAAACTCCTATTGACTTCAACCGAGTGAGGATTATAACTGTAGTATTCAGAATACTGCAGTCAGTTTTTAGACTATAGAAATAATAGTATGATAAAGTGCCCAAGAGATAAAGAATAAATGACTTCAGAGCCTACCCCATAAAAACCTAACACTTCCACATAATAATAAATAACATATTCATGCCATTCTGGAATCATTGTCTCTTTGTTTAAAGCTAAGAGACCAAATTTCCTATTATTTCATAAATCCAGTTAATGAACTTTCAGAGTAGTCATTAGAAACAGCAAATGAGCAAAGAGGGATGGGTTACAATTGTTTGAAACCAGTCTCATGTTGTGGCTGTTATTGCCAACCACTCAAAAGTACTCATGCAGTTTATGTTACCATCAGAAGAATCCTGATTCCAGCCTTCCACATTCATTATCATGAAGTGGGTAATTGGAATCATTAACATTCCCTCTGGCCAGTAAAAAATGAATTGGTAAACTGCAGCTAAAACAGCACTATGTTTGGCAGTATTTGTTCTTTCACAATCTGATCTATCCCAATTCCTACAGCCGAGACACCCAAAATAAATTTATAACACCCTGCTGATGTACTGAAAACCATCTGCTTCTTTTCAACCCCCCCAGTGTGCAAAACATCTAAATCAAATCTCCTCCTTCATGGAAATTAAAGGATCTGATTTCACTGATGCTGCATTCTTTAAAAGATAAGGGGGGGGGGGGGAAACAACCCTATGCACAGTCTAGTGGTGATAATCCAGGTCTTTGTGCCCAAAGCTTCAGCCATCCTGCTGCCCCAGAGCATTAAAGATATTTTGAGAAAATGCACTTATTAACATCATTAGGAGGCCAGTCTTTTACAAAATCAGGAATATAAACCTCCTTATCCATTGAACACATAGTTCAAATTAACAGCAAATGATAAAAAATCACTCTTTGCAATTTCTTTTTTGCTTGAGAAAGGATTTGAGCCCACTGTGATCTGTATGTGTGTGTATCTTCCTGTGAAAAGCAAGTTCTCTTTATATAATTAGCATTAAACAGCACTTGAAGCAGAAAGGATGTAATCCACAATAATTACTTAAAACAGAAAGCCTTACTGTAGTTATTACCACCTCCCAGCCTAACCAAATGGCTTGAGAACAGTTTTGCTCTTACACAGCACAAAAGCAATTTGGGAGAGGAGCAGTCAGAGATACAGACATTTTCCCTGTTTCTTGGCTGTGTTGATAAATGGTTGGAAAGTTGACAAGTCCTTAGAGGGTGACTGAGTCCAATCCTTGTCTCAGAATTAAATGAGGTGTGAGGCCTTGGATAACCGAGATCGACGATGTGAGAGAAAATTAGTATTAAATTAACAGCATTGTTTATGTTCATGCAAAAACACACCTTTGAACATGCAGTAATTGGTGACAACAAGTGTTAATTGTGTGGGTACTGAACCTATGTCATCTCGAACTAATATACATTGTGTATTCAATACTATATATGCAGATTTCCCAGCCACAAACTAACAGTCATAAGTCAGGTCCCTGAAAGTCATGAGTTTGACTTCACAAATCATTTTTT
This sequence comes from Sphenodon punctatus, assembly GCA_003113815.1. NCBI lineage: Eukaryota > Metazoa > Chordata > Lepidosauria > Sphenodontia > Sphenodontidae > Sphenodon > Sphenodon punctatus. The sequence goes on from QEPC01011163.1 coordinate 158,044, forward strand.
AAAACTAATTTTTGTGGGGGGGGTCTTCTTCCTGATTTCTGTCTGTGATCCGCACACTGCATTCATGTTTGCAACTTTTTCCCCACAACCACGACATATGCATTTAAAAATTGCTTTCAAAACAATGAATGCTGAAAATGTCAACTGACTCATGATAAAATTACAACTTTATTATTATTATTATTATTATTATTATTATTATTATTATTTTATTTAGCACTTTTAGTGTTCAAAGTGCTTTAAAATCCTTATCCAGTTCAAACTTACAACTACCTTGCTATGTAGCAAGCTGGTTTGGTGTAATAGATAAGTATGCAGTACTTGGACTGGGGTGAACACTAGTTCTAGTCTCATCTTAGCTAGAAACTCAGTGAGTGACTTTGGACCAATCACAATATTCTCTCAGCCTGACCTACCTCATAGGATTGTTGTTAGGATTAAAAGTTATGTTAAACTGTTATGTGTAAAGCACTGAGTGCTATGGTGTGGAGTCACTATATAAAGATTATTATTCAATCTTTGATTGATAAAGATTATTGTTATTGTTATTGTTATTGTTATTGTTATTGTTATTGTTATTGTTATTGTTATTATATTATTTTATTTTATTTTAAACACTTATATAGAACCAACCATGTGCCTGGCGCTGTACAGAACATAGACATAGACACGGTCCCTGCCTGTGGCTTACAATCTAAAAGACAAGGAGGGGGAGACTGGGAGAGGGGACAGTGGGAGAGACAGGGAAGAAGACAAACAAACATTCAGGCGGATGTGAAGTCTCAGTTGCGTGTGCTTGGCTTGGTTCCAATCAGGTTAGTTGCAGCAGCCTGCAGAGGAGGGCACACAGTAAGTATATGGGGAACAACTAGCAGCATTGGGAAAGGCGGCGAGGAAAAAGTGGGTCTTGACGAGGGATTTGAAGGAGCGGAGGGAGGGGGCAAGGCGGATGTGGGTAGGGAGTGAGTTCCAGGCATGGGGGGCAGTGAGGGAGAAGGGTCGAAGGCGGTTAGGTGAGCAGGAGAAATGAGGGAGAGGGAGGGAGGGGACAGAGGAAGAGCGGAGAGCACGTGCAGGAGTGTGTAGGGAGATTAGGAGTACGTAGAGATCTTTGCTATTCCTGCTTTACTGATGAGGAAATGAGTCTGAGAAAGGGAACCCCCACTGGCACTGCATCACTGTTGGCAAGGGGCACCTTTAGACACAACAGAAATTGGTGTCTGGAAGTGTGTTGACACCATTGTTTAGCCATGCTTATGTCCCCATATTTATTGCATTGCAGTACTTACACAATTACATCTACCGGTGCTTACTTAAACACTGGACATTGACATTGATGCGTAGCCCACCATAGCTTCCCTGGCTGATATCCCATGATGCACTGCTCCCTCCCCTCACTATACAGTGCTGTCACTTCCAAATCTACTCCTCTCGCTAATGGTGAATCTTCTAAAAAACACAAAAGGTTGCTTTCTTGTAACCAAGGAAGAGTGAGGGTGATCTAAGCACCCAACTGTCTGGGATTCCCTGTCACTGGCCAACTAGTTAAGAGTAAGAGAAAAGTGGCTTTAGTTTTGCAGGAACTTGCAAGAGAAACTCAAGCCACTCTGTTGTAAAACTCTATAATAGTTCACTGCCACTGGAAGTAATGGCAAACACATGAACACACCACCCGATATTGTTAGATGCAATTCTGGATACGGGCAGTGGGTAAACTTGTTAGTTCTGACTGCAATACTTCCTGGAAGCAAATATGGGTTTAACTGGGGGCTATTGGGGGACTAAAAATGTGACAATGCTTAAATACAATGTGCAGTCATGTGCCAATGCCATAAGCTCCTGTTCATCATTGCGTCTAAAGCAGTGGTAGTGGGCCTCCTAGGGAGTATGGGGCAATGCCCCCCCTGCCCCCCCCAGGTCTTCCCCGGCCGGCAGCAGTTTAAATTTAAAAAACCCCAAAAATCAGTCGTCGGTATCGCGGTGAACCTTCTGAAGGTTTCTGCCTCTCTAAACAAAGTTCTTCAAGATGACTCCACACATTCTCAACCGGTGACTCCCACCCCCACCCCGAAGGCTTCCTAAGGAAGCCTTCACAGTCAAAAGGGAGGCATTCTCCCTTTATGAGGAGTGGGCAGCTAGAAGCACCATCCATTCTGCATAAAGGGACCCTGCAATTAAAGAGTGTCACAGGGGGCACTCTTTCATTGCAGGGGCTGGGCAGGGGAAAAGTTCATATGGGGGCACCCAATAGAGGTGCCCCAGTATGAACTAAGAGCTGCACGTGCGTCAGCAGCTCCCAGACCCCTGCACAGGCTGGGTCCCAGCCTGTGCAGGGGGATGGGAGCTGCTGACACACTCGCAGCTCTTAGCCTCCCCAGATCCCTTCCTCCTTCCAGTCCCTCCCTGGATGGAATGAATGCAGAAGCATCAGCACTGAGGAGAGGAGCCGATGGCCCCACCATGGTAAGTAAATTGTGGGGACTGGGGTGGGGGAAGCGGGGGGGCACATGGGGGGGTAAATGCAGGCACACAGGGGAGGGGGAGCAGGGGGAACATGGGGGGCGAGTGCGGGCACACGGGGG
>QEPC01011163.1:161061-189512 GCA_003113815.1 Sphenodon punctatus
GGGTTTATAAATTATTTATTTTAAGATTGATGTGCATGTAGACTGTGTTTTCTTCCATCCGATGTTAACCCTGGGAACTCCTTGCTGATGGGTTTTGCCAGTGTTATGCCAGTGTTTTGGGTGTTTCCCTGTGTTTTGGGTTTACAAATTATTTATTTTAAGCTTGATGTGCATGTAGATTGTGTTTTATTCCATCCAATGTTAACCCTGGGAACTCCTTGTTGCTGGGTTATGCCATGCCGCTGGCCTACCGTCCCCCTGGCTCCACCTACCATCCCCCTGGCTCCGCCCCTAGGCCTGCCGGCCTTACTGACCCAGTGCCCCTCCAACATCAAAACCCACCAGCCTCCCCTGGTCTAAAGGCACCCAAGGTTGCCTCAGTCCACTGGTAGCATCTTACATCTCTTCCCAACAGGGGATGCCTGGGGTTGGAAGAAGGACTATCAGCAGAGCTGTGGGCATACAAATATGTTTTGCAGCACATAGGAACTCCCACTACAGGAGTTCACTTGCGTTGCTATTCATCCCCTTTCTATAGCGGTGTATGACATGTAGAAATATCCAAAGCTGCACAAGGGGCTCTTTACAGGAAGATACTTTCTGCTTTGTGTTTCCCAGATATATATATATACACACACACACACACATGCAAAAGAGAACAGTTGCTCCAAACCAGTCCTATTTCAATCAGCCCCTCAATGTTTATATGTATGACCTTCCTCTTTCAAATTTCCCTCTTGAGTAGCATGACTCTGAACTATCTCCCACTCCACAACATGGGATTTGTGACTAAATGCTATGCTAGGTCTGAACTGTTACTAACACCTATTACCATTCTTAATAACGTAAATAAGCATCAACTGAGGGGTTTCTCTATGATTTCTCCATGAGCCTTCTCCACCTCTGCTCACTTCTTTATTCTCCTATGCAGAACTGCAGTAAAGGTTCTTGCACTTCCCAAACTTCATGTTACCCACGGGTAATACCCACAATTTCAGGTACCATATCAGGTGCTCGACAGACTAACCAAGTGCCCATGAGGAACCCAATTATTGGGAAATGCCAAGTTACCAATATTATGGTCAGCATATCAGTAAATTGGTAAAAAAATTGGGATAGGAAGTAAAAAAACAGTATCGTAAGTCATTAAATTGGGTGAAAAACAGTATTTGGGTACATCGGGTAGCCTTTCGGGCACTTATTGAATACCGATTAGTACTAGTTGTTATTGAGTCGGGTCAAGTACAGCAATTTCAACAGGTTTACCCATTTTTTCAGGTATGCGTTTCAGCTCTTGTCCTAACGTTAACATCATCTGCAAAAAGTGCAAAGCTTGTTATAGTCCTAGAACTCAAACATCCATAGGCATCTTTAGACATAACAAAGATTGGGTGTCAAAACCATTAAACACATAACAATTCCAACACGAATTTGTCCACCCACTGAACACACAATGTGAACACCATTGCATCACAAGGACAATTTGCTTGTTCCGGCTGAACATGTGGCCAACGTTGTGTCTAATGATATTGTGTGGTGTGTTAGCAGGTACAACACGGGGAATGAGGTGGCAGAGCTTGTGTGCTGAGATCGAGTGGTGAGCAAAACACTGATTCGCCCCAAGATGGGCTTATATCTAAGCAGCATCACATGGTGAACACAGGGCCAAACTGGTGTTCATATCAAGGTCAAAACATGCATTCGAACACCTGTTAACATTATGTCTAAAGACACCCGCTGAGTATGACCCCTTGTTCATATGCCTGACCAACATGTCCATCCTTCTTCCTGATGATGGGATGACAGAGCATTCAGTGCAGCAGAGCATCAGATAGAAAAGAAGTTTCTTGTTCCACTTCCTTCCAGTTTTCTGTGGCCCCTACATGACTATGGGTTACATAAGTGAAACCCTATGTCAGGGTCTGAGTTAGGGGGAAGGCCTGCAGGACCAGGTCCCTCAGAGTGGTAGCAGGAGCAGACCAGGACTGGGTTAGAGGCAGAATTGATCAACAAGTCTAGGAGACACACTCTTTACTGCCTTGACTTGTACAGAAATGGGCTAGAGGACCAAGCTTAGACATTGGTCTGATCAAGCAACTAAACAGGAGGAAGATCCAGGAGGTGGAGACCAAAGACAAGCCAGAGGGTCAGATGCCAGGAGGACCAGGAAAGGAGTTTGGGGAAGCAATCTAAAGGAAATTGGCAAGACAGAGGCAGAATGCAAGGAGAACAAGGCTAAGCTGGTAGGCAAGGTGAAGTGGGGGAAGCAGGGGAAGCTGGCAGGCAAGGCAAGGCTATAGAACAAGCAAGGCTAAGGACAAGGTGGAAAGACAAACAAGATGAGGCGGAGCAAGGATGGGCAGTGAGGCAAGATTGGAATGCCGGAAACAAGGCTGGAAAGCAGGAAGGGATGGGCACAGAGCTGGGAGGACCTATATCTAGAGGCAATATATCTATATTGCTTATATCTATATTCCCTATATCTAGAGTTGGGAAGCAATGACTTCACAGCCAGGGGCAAGCTAAGGCACTGGTGTTGGAGCGGTGCTGGTTCAAGCCCCCTCCTTTTCACGTGCCATCTGTTTCAGTCCATTTTAAACCTTTAAATGTGTCTGAAAGCCCCACAAAAAGCCAAATTGCTAGATGCCTTTCAAAGCTGTTATTTATGTTTGAAATACAGAAATGCATAAATCAACTGTTGGTTGAATATCAACCAGCAAAAGGATCAAAACCAGAGAGAATTAAAAGTTTAGTTTAAGTAAAATCCTAAATCACTAGTCACAATAATAGTCTGTTACCTCATACCCACTGATAACCCAGGCATAGCATGGAACAAACCGGCTACTAGACCTGATTAACGTGACAGTTCTCACTCTGCAAACATTAAAGTGCATGTGTAATTTTACCCACAGAAACAGTCCTCCAGCAACTTTAATGAGACTAGTCGTACAAGTAAAATATTTGCAAGCTCAAGGCCTTTGTGGGTGATACATTTCACATCTGGTTCTTTATTCCCAATTTATTTGTCTGTATTTGAAGGAGTTTTGCAGCTACACAGTGACCAGTTTTTACCAGGAGCCTAAAGAGGTTTTCCCAGGAGAGATGGATGAAAGACAAAACCAGTGACCAGGCCCATCTATTACAATTAGACTTTTGTAAAGCATGATATCTACTCAGCCTTACTCTAGAAAAACAGCAAAGGGAAAATATGGTTCGGAAAAGAAAACTGGAGTTATGAGCCATTTGAAGCAACACGTCAAAAAAACAGTGGAATTATGAGCAGCTTGTTCGCTGAGGTCATGGCCATGATGACAGACAGGAATAGCTATGGGAAAATGTGGATTTAAAAACAAGTTTAGTAGAAAACACACTAGTGAAAAAGCAGGAGGCTGAGATAGGGATTCAGAGGCAAAATGAGCATGAAAACACAAGAAGGCGACTTAATTTTTAAGGCTGAGGCCATTTTTATACATGATATGGGTCTTAGACTGTTTTTAGACGTGTGCAGCGAACATGCTGCATAAAATCATGCTGTGTGTAAATATCCCATGTGTGGGATTTAGACCACTTTTATACAAGCAGGTCGCCGTCACATGACCCGCTCGCGTGATATTTCAAAATCCCGCGACATAGGATTACACGAGACGGCTGGCGAGGATCATGCGCATAGAAGGCGGTCGCACATTCTTTGCTGACCATGAATTAAATACCTTGATTGTGAGGTATTTATTTCGCGGGCGGCAAAGAATGCGCAACCGCCTTCTATACGCATGATCGCCGCCGGCCGTCTTGTGTAATCCCGCATCGCGGGATTTTGAAATATCACGTGAGCAGGTCGCGCAACAGCGACCCGCTCATCTAAAAGCAGCCTATGACATGACATTTTGCACATTAAAGCCTGTCATGCATTCTTTTTCTTTCTTTCTTTTTTTTATTGATGAATAGTTGTATATTTAACAATGCAATGAAATATCTACCAATGTAATTTCTTCAACCTTTCTATACAATAACAAACGTGCAGAACTCAAACTTATGGATTCATCAGCATCCCAGGGCTGGGATTATACTGACAGATGACTTTAATGCCTGCCTGGCCCAGGAGGACAATAGTTTCACTCTTGAGGGTGATAGCAGGGAGACTGGTGTTATGGGTCCTAGGAGATCTAAGGACACTACTACCAATAACTCAGGCCTCCTTTTGGCCGAATTAGCAATGGAATTTTCTTTCTTCATACTGAACGGATCTGACTTTGGTGACCCGGAGGGTGAATTCACCTATGTGGGCCCAGCTGGCTCCAGTGTCTGTGATTATTGGCTGTTTCTCAGAATATAATCCTAGTCATCAAGAACTTCGCCGTGGGTAACTGCCATGGCAGTGATCATTTTCCTCTGACACTGTGGCTGTATTTCCAGGGCCCCATAGTAGCCCCTATGATTGAAGGAACAGTAATCTCTCCCTCAGGCCCCCGTCATTTTCCCACCAAATTGTCGGATTACATGTGGATGAAGGTGAATTCCTTCATGATGAGGGAACCGGCAAATTTTGGGGTTGTGCCCCTCCTGGGTGGGGATCCTGATAGTATGGCGATAGATCAATTTCCCAGAATGATTGAGAACTTGAGCCAAATCTTGTTGTCCTGTGGACCCAAGCCCGGAGGATCTTGCCCTTTAAATCAGCATGCTAAAATCTGGTTTGATCAGGACTGTAGGGATCTCAGGCGGCAGCTTGTGTCCCTATATAGTGAATATAGGAAGAGCGGAGCAGGTGCCCTGCCCTTGCAGTACCTTAAAATCAAGAAAGCATATAAGGCAGCAGTCAGAAGGAAAAAAATCCCAGTATTGGGACAATTACTGGGACAGGCTTGTAGCTGCTGCAACTTCCAGAGATGGCAGGAGGTTTTGGCAGCTGGCAAATGCTCTGGGTAAATCTTCAGTGGGTGTTTCCCATGTAGTGATCCCTGAATCCCGTTGGGTCTCTTATTTCCAAGATCTTTTTGGTGAAGACCGGGTTCCAGGCGATTCTAAGAGCTGCTTGGAGGGGGTATCTTTTTTACCTCTATGGCCCCCGGTGATGGTTACCGAGGTGGCCAAAATTATTGGATCTTTCAAGAGTGGCAAAGCTCCTGGCCCAGATCTGATTTCCATTGATTTGATCAAGAAGTCAGTGAATTGGTGGGCTCCAAGGTTGGCTTTGTTGTTTACTGCAGTAAACAACACAGGTAAAATCCCCTCCAAGTGCGGGTCGGCCGTTGTAGTACCCATTCATAAGAAGGGACATTGCACGCTCCCGGCAAACTATAGGCCTATTAGCCTGCTTTGCACCACTAGAAAAATTTATGACAAGTGGTTGCTGTTTAAACTAAATGAATGGATAACTCAGGAGCAGGTGTTATGCCCTGAGCAGGCTGGTTTCCAGAGCGGGCGCTCGACGGCCAAGCACTGCCTTATCCTGCAACATCTTGTGGAGAAATACATCGCCAAAAACGGCCAGTTGTTTGTGGCCTTTCTTGACCTCCGGGCGGCTTTTGATCTTGTTGATAGGGCTGTTTTGTGGGATAGGCTGGCTACAATGGGCATAGATAAGCATCTCCTTTTTTTGCTGCGGCAACTCCACGTTAACACTTCTTTAGCTGTCAAGTTAGACCAGTCGGGTCATTTGTCCAAGGAAATTCCAACAGGGTCTGGAGTCAGACAGGGCTGTGTCCTGGCACCCACTCTTTTCAATCTTTTCATCAATGGAGTGGTGCCATTGCTGGTCACGTTTGACCTCTTCCCTCCTAAGTTGGCCGATCGTGCAGTGGGGAGTCTGCTATATGCAGATGATATTGCAATATTATCACAGACCCAGGTGGGCTTAAACAGGCAGTTAGCCTGTTTTGCAGACTTTTGTCAGCGAAACAGGCTACAAATAAATTATGGAAAATCTAAAACCCTGATCTTCACTAGAGCTCGTAAGTTCCACCAATGGTCTATTAATGGCCGCAGTGTTGCCCAGGTTAAATCTTTTCAATACCTGGGTTTACTTTTCCATGCAACTGAGTCATGGAAGGATCATTTGGAGAAGGCCCTGTCCCTGGCAAGGGGAGCTTCCCTTTCTCTATTCAAACTATACTGTCGTACTGGGGGGAGGGCGATATTGCCAACAACAAAGGTCCTGAATGCCAGAGTAAGGGCCCAGTTACTTTACGGGGTTGAGGTCTGGGCACCCTACCTTCCCTCAAAATTGGGGAAATTGGACAGTGTTCAGACCTGTTTTTTTCAGAGGCTGCTGAGGATTCCAAGAGCTACTCCATTTGCTGCCATTAGACAGGAGTTGGGGCAGATGAGATGGTCCACTTTGGCGTGGACTGGTGCTCTTAAGTGCTGGGCAAAGTTATATCATTCTGGACCCAGAGGGTTGGTTCACTACTGGATTAATGACTCATTTAAGAGCTCATGGCGGCAGGCAGTGGAGACTTTCCTGTGACAGCTGGGGTTTAGCCCGGACTACTGGGCAGGCAAGGAGTTGGCAGTAGTGCTCAAGGAGCTTTTAGCCAGGATTGAGGATATGGAACAACAGGAAGAGATGGCTTTTATTAGAGCTACTTCCCATCTCGCGAGTTATCTTCCTTATATTAGGCCCTGATTGTGTATGGCCTCCTATTTGCTCTCCACAATTTCACCCAGGGGTAAGCACCTTTTCATGTCTGCCAGGTTCAATGCCTTGCCCACTCGGGTTTTGGATGGGCGTTTTTCTGCTGTTAGTTTTTCAGAACGACTTTGCCCTTTTGATTGGCAGCATGTGGAAACCCACCCATGTTATGTTCCACTGCCGATTATATGATCTAATCCGCTTTAAATTTCTTTCGATTTTTCTCCTGAAATTTCCCGGGCATACAGAGTATAACCTATCTCTCCTGGCTCTGGATGATGATGAACCATCTACTTCAGAAGCGGTAGCCCAGTTTTTGGTAGCGGCTATAAATCGCCGTACTCTCTATCTCCAGTTTAGGCAACCCTTGAGTAGTGAGTGATGAGTCATGGCACATGCTTGGCAATTGTTAGAAGCAGGGTAACCCGAACCTTTAAAGCCTGGTATATTGGGGTATTGTATTATCATGGGTTAAAATTAAGTTTTGTGTTTTTAAATTTTTTTAAATTTTGTTGTTACATGTTGTATTTGTTTGTTTTTGAATTTTTTGCTTCAGCCGTAATAAATTATTATTATTATTATTATAACTTATGGATTCAGGTAAGAGTCTTATTTTCTTGCCTTTCTAGAGGTAATAATCAAACAGGAATGCTCGTTCGTCTTCCGGTAAGTCCACTTTGTTCATAGCACAGACACATGGATATCATCTTCTCGTATACTCTTCTTTTTTATCCAATAGATTGGCAGTTATTTTTTCCATGGTTAGATGGTACCAAAGCCTGTCCATCCATTTGCCCTCAGTAAGTTCTCTGTTTTCTTTCCAATGTAGGGCAATAACTTTCTTTGCAACCTGAATGAAAGCTGCACACAAGTATAAGTGATTCCGAAGCACTTTTACTTCCGGGAACAAGCCTAAAAGTCCTATTTCTGGGCAAAAAGGGATTGTCACTCTCATCATCTCTTCCATTTTCTTCCAGACGCATCTCCAGAGTGGACTTATTCATGGACAATCCCACAAACAGTGGACGTAAGTTCCATCCTCCCTGCATCCTCTCCAACAGAGTCCCCTGTGTCCTTCATTTACATGCTTAAATTGCATCGGGGTCAAGTAATACCTAGTCACCAACTTAATTTGACATTCCTTAATCTCTAATGAGTGCGCACGAGTATGCATGTAATTAATCCTTCTCTGTTATTTCTATCCCCAAGTCATTTTTCCACTTTTGTATATATGTGAGCCCTTTGGGATACCATAAATGCTTTATATATTCTGCCAACCTTCCTTTTATTGTGACTCTTTCAAAAAGAATTTGTTGAAATAACTTGGGTCCTTGGCATAATTTTCACCTTTTTTTACTTTTATTAGTGCATGTTTGAGTTGCAAGTAACCAAACACTTCCACTTTTTCTCCAAATGTTTTTTCTATGTCCTCCCTTTTCAACATCTCTTTTCCTTCTAAAAGTTGATTGACTTTTGTTAACCCTTTTTTATTCAATTTTTCTCTTAGGGTTTTGGCCTGTAGGTGCTTCTGGAAAAGAAGGAGATCTATTGGTGAGTATGGGAATTGGTTTTTATTTAACTCAGCCTTTTTAATTGTTTTCTGCCAATTTAACCAGGTTATCCATGCAAAAGGGTGTTTTTTCCAAGTTTTTTTATCCGGGATCCTTTCATCTGTTATTATATTTTTCAGCCTGTTTCTGGCCAGGTTAAATTGCTCTATTTCAGCCCATTTCACTTAATCTGTTTGATGATACCATATGTTAAGGGCCCCAAATGTTGCCGCCTTGTGATATAGTCTTATATCCGGAAGGTTAAGCCCCCCTTTCTCTTTTGTCCTCATTAGGGTCTGTTTATTGATTCTAGGTTTATGCCCTTTCCAAATTATCTCTACCGCTAGCTTATCACAGGCTTTGAAGAAGGCTTCCAGTAGATTAATGGGCAATGCCAATAGTTTGTATATAAATTTAGGTAGGATTATCATTTGAACAGATTCACTCTGCCCAACCATGAGCAGGGTAAACCCTGCCGCTTCCACTCAGCCGCTTCTATGGTGAGTTGTTGTGGCAGGTTTATAAAATTTGCTTTATAAAGTTGGTCTAATTGCTTAGGCAGTATGACTCCTAGGTATTTAACCGCCTCTTTTTCCTTCGGGGAAAGGTAGTGCCCTTTTTATTTCCTCCTGTTGTCTGTCATTTTTCCCATAAATCCACACATATGATTTTGAGGTGTTTATCTTATAACCTGAGATAATGCCAAAGCTTTGAATCAGTTACATAAGCGGTGGGGTAGAGTTTACTGGGTCTCCTAAAAACAGAACTGTGTCATTCACGAACATAGCGATTTTATGCTCCCGCTTACCAATGTGAATGCCTTTAATTTGCTTCTCTTGCCTTATTGCAATTGCCAAGACTTCCAACACTAAATTCAACAAAAGCGGGGATAAGGGGCATCTCTGTCTCGTCCCCCTAGCGAGATTAAACACTTCTGAGTAGGAGTTATTGACTATCAGCTTAGATTTTGGTTCTTTGTAAATTGCTTTCACCCCTCTAATGAAGCGCCCCCAGAAACCCATTTTAGCCAGAATTTGAGTGAGACACCTGACCTCTGTCCTGTTAAAGGCTTTTTCAGCATCCAGCAAGATAATCGCCGCTTGCTCCCCAGATCCCTCTAGGTGATGCATTATGTTGACCACCCTACGTATATTAACTGTTCCCAGTCATGTGGGAATAAAGGCCACTTGGTCTGGGTCTATCAATTCCCCTATGATATCAGCTAGCCTATTTGCCAGTGCCTTAGAAAAGATTTTGAAATCTACATTCAGGAATGAGATAGGTCTGTAATTTTCACATCTGTCTGATGATTTTCCAGGCTTTGGGATTAAGGTAATATTAGCTTCATAAAATGAGCATGGCATTCTTCCTTCCTTTAGGATTTCATTGTATGTATTTACTAGATGTGGGATCACTAATTTTGCTGTTTTTTTTTTTTTAAGTCTGCTGGCAGCTCGCCAGGTCCAGCTGCTTTATTGTTAGATAGACCTTTAATGATATTAGCTATTTCTTCATTATCTAGGGGTCTATTGAGATAACCTATTTGATCTTGATTTAGTTTTGGTAATTTATATTTTTATAAAAATTCTTTTATCTTTTCAGGATCAGAGTTGGATGAGGAATATAAAGACTGATAGTACTTCAGAAATTCTTGAAGAATCAGCTCATTCTTAATAATTTTGGTGCCGTCTGCCAGATGCAAGGAGGATATATGAGACTTTTTATGTTGCTTTTTAACTAGCTTGGCTAGTGTTTTCCCCATTTTGTTGCTATATGTAAAATAAAACCTTTCAATTGTCTGATTTGCGCTGTTGTCTTTTCAATTTGTTTTGAATTAATCTATTCCCTAATATGGGTAATTTTTCTCACTATCCTTTTTGATGGGTTACTTTTGTTCAACATTTCTTGGGCCTTCAACTCTCTATGTAGCTCCTTTAAATGCTCCCTACTTTTTTTGCATAGGGCAGCCTTAGTGGCTATTATTTCCCTCCTAAATACTGCCTTAGCCGCTTCCCAGAGAGTTGCCTGAGTGTCCACTGTTCCTGCATTTAGCTCAAAGTAATCTTTTATCCCATCCAGAGTTTGTTCCAATCCCTTGATCGTTGCCAAATAGGTTTTTGTGTGTTGCTTATGTTTTCAGTCCATTTCAAGTCTGTGATTACCGTATCATGATCGGATAAAGTAGTGGTTTTGATAAAGCAAGCATTACTCAGCTTTAAATCCCCCTTAGACCTGAGGGAGTAGTCAATGCGAGTGTATGTATTATGTACTGTGGAGTAAAAGGTGTAATTCCTTTCACTCTGATTCATATATCGCCACACATCCTCTATTCCGCAAACCTTTAATAAGGAACCTAAGTTTCTTTGCCATTTCCTGGGGATTTTGTTATTGGAGTGGTCCCTTTCCTCCCAGCATGTGTTGAGGTCCCCCTGCATTATTAGTGTCCCTTCCAAATGCTGCTCAATTAAAGGTAAAGCCTGTCTCACAAATTCATATGTCCCCTCATTGGGAGCATAACTATTGACTAAGGTGACTTCTTTACCCTCTAGTTCTCACACCACTATAAGTAGTCTGCCTTTGGTATCCTTGTACTTGCTTTTCAGCTTGAAAGTCTTATTAGTTTTAATGCCTATGAGAACTCCAGCTTTCTTTTTATGTGGGTCACTAGCTGTGTAGACTTCCCCGAAATATTTATCTTGAAATCTAAAATTGTCTGGCTCCTTGAGATGGATTTCTTGTAAAAAGCAAATGTCTGCCCCTCCTGCCTAATTAACTGTTTAGTCCATTTACGTTTAATAGGATTGTTTAAACCCCTAATGTTAAGGGATACCACTCTGATCAGCTCTGCCATAGTCGCCTGCTTTTCTTACTTAAGCCTCCTGTTTTCTCTTTAATCCTGAATTCATATATTAACTTTTGAACTGTAAAACTATGTACAAAGAGAGTGCCTGCTCTTGGCTCTCTCCCCAGGACTGGGTCGTGGTTAATGCTGTTTTCCTCCCTCACAGTGTAACCACTGTTCCGGTTCTCAATAAATTTTCTGACTTACCCTTTCCCTCCTCCTCCCCCCTATCACATTTGTATAATGCCTTTGCATAGGTCCCCTGACAGAGAAACTTTATAAACATAATAGTAATAATACCAGGTTGACTCAGCTTAATCACATAAGTTCAGGCATTATAAATAATGATTTCCTCACTTCCTATTGAAGAAAATGTTGTGGATCTTGTCTACTCCTTTTGATTTGGCTGAGGCTGTCCTCTCACTTTCTTTTGAAGAAAATCCTCCAAATCACTGGTCTCTGCAAAAAAAATTCTTTTTCCCCTCCATAAAATTGTCATGTGGGCCAGGAACCAAAGCTGGGGTCTGAGTTCATATTTGTTTAATTCAGCAAAATATTTTGCCCATTTTCTCATTCTAACCATAATATCTGAGCATAGTCTGGGAATATTCTAATTTTGCTTTCTTGAAATATCAGGGATTTTTTCCCCCGTGCAGGTCTCAGGATTTTTTCTTTGCTATGGAACTCCAGGAATTTAACTATAATTGCACGGGGGGGCTCACCTTCTTTGGGCTGTGGCCTCATGGCCCTGTGTGCAGGTTCAATCTTGGCATTATGAACAGTGGGATCTTCAGGGAAGGAGACTTCTAATATTTTCCAGATTAATTGAATGGTGTCCCTGCCCTCCAATCTCTCAGAGACACCCACAAATCTTAAATTGGATCTTCTAGTCCTGTTCTCTTGGTCCTCATATTTAGTCTCCAGTGCCCGAATTAAGTCCCACATTTTTGTTTGTTGCTCTTGACCGTTTAGAGACCTGTCCTCCAGCTCCAATATTCTGTTCTCTGTTGTCCCAACTCTTTTTGTTAGGGCTTCTGCCCTTTGCTTTCCCAGCTGCTCCACCTGCTGTAACTTTACAACCTCAGAGCAGTTGCTCTCTGGCTTGATCTGCTGCTGTGAGCCCCGCTTTGATCTCCCCCAGTGCCGCGAGGATTTTGTCCTCCCTATTAGACTCTGCAGGGGGTCCCTCCTCCGTCTGGCAGGAGACCGTCACTATGTTGCCCAAGATTTTGGGTTGGGGGAGAGGGGACCCCCGCCAATCTCACCTGGCAGAATTTATCCATCCCAGCTGCTGCTCTGCAGTTTTCTTGAGCTCCTTTCATTCTCCCCATGCTCCCCTTGTCGGGGTTTTTCTTTTGATCCTTTCTAGCTATTTTCTTTTGCCAGGTTTGTAAGTCGGGGGATCCACTGCCTAGTTGCACGTGAGCATGTGCAGTCACTCCATCATGCATTCTTTTAAAGCCGCAAATTAAATACCTCGAGGTATTTAATTAGCACCTTTAAAAGAATGCACGACTGGCTTTAACACGTGAAATGTCGTGTCTAAATCCCACACGTGGGATATTTACAGGCAGAATGTTTTTATTTATACTATTTTATTTTTATATTAAAATTTATATCCCGCCCCCTCCCATCAACAAATTGCTCAGGGCGGCGGTTCACTGCATACATCTTAAAGTGGTCTTACAAGGCTGCATGATCTTACTGCATAAAAAGATAATAGTATGTTCACACATTACAAAACTCCAGCATTTATAACACCCGATATTATCTCTAGCATATTATTATAAGAATCCATTTTTGTCATGTTTAAAGTGGCCTGAGAATAGAACTGAAATGAGTACTCTCCAAAATGGGTATACCCATTGAATATCCACTAATGGATTTGCCATTTGTAGGGGTACCTCTTGGCCTCAATACTTTTTAATCTTTTAATTAACGATTTAGTGGCTAAGGTTGCCTCTTGGACCTGATACTAGTTTTTAATCTTTTAATTAATGATTTAGTGACTAAGGTTGTAAAGAGTCACAATACCCCTCTGAATATCCAAGTGAGACCCATATTGATCCTCCTCTATGTGGACAATGTGATCTTGGTATCTCAAACCAAGCAGGGTCTGCAACAATGCCTTGATGCCCTTCACCTCTTCTGTGCCAAAAACGTCATGGCAGTGAATGTAACTAAGTCTAGAACTATGTCTTTTGTCACACCCCTCATAAACCATACCTGGAAAGTAGACTCTCAGAAACTACTCCAGGTTTCTAATTTCCAGTATCTGGGGATAGTTTTCTCTGCTACTCGATCCTGGAGAGCCAATAAAATCTCTTGGGCTGCTAAGGCTTAGCAAGCCATTACAGCAATATTAAGATTGTTTGCCTCTGCTCCTGCCCCCTCCTTAGATCTGGTAGTGGATGTTTATAGAACTAAAGTGCTGCCTCAACTCTTGTATGGGTCGGAGCTCACATTTTATGAGTTTCAACCCAAATGGGAGGTTCCTCAAAATAAATTCTTGTGGAGTATCCTTCGAGCCCCTAGGGCGACGCCACTTTCCATGCTTAGGCTGGAGACGGGATTTCTATCTTTACAATCTCAATGCAATCTTGGTGTCCTACAGTTTGCTCGTAGGTTATAGCAAGGGAAGGCCTCCCCTTTGGCGGTTTTATGCTATATGGAGGAAAAATTACATCAGGGCAGTGTGGATTACAAGTGGGGGAAGGCCCTTAAGAGTCAGATTGAAATTTTGTTTCCTCCCTCCTGTTCCTTTAATGGAATAGAGGGTAACTTACTGTGACTGAGCTCAAACAGAAAGTTAATGATGCTGCTGAAAGAGACGATTTGCAAGCTGTTGCTTCCTCTAGGATTGCACCATTCTATGCACAGGTTAAGTTCACTTCTGCTCCAGAATATTATCTCCTGCACTTGGTTGATCCCAATTTGAGGAGATTGTTTACCCTTTTTCATTTCAACCTGCTGGAAATGGCAGTTTTTAAGGGCAGAAGAACTCAACTTCCCTTTGCAGAAAGACTCTGTGATTGCGGTATGAAGGAAGTAGAAATGGTCCAGCATGTCCTGTTTTCCTGTCTGCTTCACAATGATCTTAGGGAGATTTGGTTAATGCCACTGATTTTGAATTCTCCTCTCTCTCCTGAGGAGCAAATGAAAAGTTTGTTTGCTTCTGTAAATCTCGATACTATCAAAGCGGTGGCCTTTTTTTTTTTAGAGGAGTTGAAAAAGTCTGGGAAGCAGCTAAAGTGTGAACCTGGCAAGAATAACTTGGCTTTTGCTATCCTCTTTGCTTCCTCTTGGAATATTCCCCCATACCTAAGGGGATTATTTTATATTATTTTATTTTTATTTTACTTTATTTTATTTTCATTTCATTTAGACCATTCACTTTATTATTATTGTTATAATTGTTATTATTATTTTCAATTTTAGACCGTATCATTGATATTACTATGACCATTACTATGTAATAATTATATTGTATTAATGATTTCATGTTGGATGGTTGTTATAGCAAATTGCTGGAAACAATAAACTGAAACTGAACTGAACTGAACATTTGTAGGTCGAGTAATAGACACTATTTGTATAGGATCTGACAACTACCTGTTTTGGATTTAAAATGTGGGGAACCTGTTTGTGTTTATAAGCATGTTTATTTGTTTTATAAGCATGTTTTGTTTATTTATAAGCCAACTGTTAGGCTCTTTTCAGATGGGTCGTGGTGCGGGGGGGGATGGATGTGCGCTTCGGTGGGTGTGCAACACGTGGACAGCTGTTACACAGATGCACACCCATCTCCACCCACATCCACCAATCTCCATGCACAGAGCCATCGCTGTTTTGGCTGATGACTCCATGCATGGGCGATGGGTTGAGGTGGGTGGAAGCACGGGAGCATGCATGCTCCCATCCCACCCCCACCCACCACAGCAGTCACATAGGTGCCCCCCCCATTCCCACATGTGGGCATGGGGGGCATCTCATGTGAAATGGGCCTTAGAAAGGAGCTTGGGGAAGCAGAGGGCAGCATGGAGCCTAGGATCCTTGGCTCAGCTGTCACAAAGCAAAACAGCAGAGTCACACCAATTAACTGCAAACTCTTTACAAGACCAATATGCAGTGTCCATTCTCATGACCAGGGACCTATGTTTACTGTGTTTTCCCCACTGGTGGCAATGATTCTTGCTCATCACCAAAGTAGATAGGCACAGCTAACTATTGCTGTGGTAGAGCTTTGGAAAGGAAGTAGAAAAGTTGGAAGTTCAAGGCTCCTATAGGCATGGAAACATCAGAGAATCCACCAGACAGAGGGTGAGGGGAAATCCCCTCTTACTTTTGTTTTTAATAATGAAGGAGCAGCTCAGGTTACATCCTACACCCATTAGGGTCAATAAGAGCTGAGAGTTTATTTTGTTTTTAAAAGGTAACAGGAAGAAATCACAATGCAGACTAAAAACCCATGACCCTCGGCTCTGACACAGCAAGCACAAAATTTAGCTACCAAGCCATACCACTACTGCACCTATAGCACCCTTACCAAATTTATATTATGTTTTAATTATGAATTTTGTGAGACTCCACGAGTTGCTTGTAGCAAGAGGGGCAGGGAAAAAATGTACATATAAATTAATACATATAAATAAATTAATTAAATAAAAACTATCAAGCTTTCTGGGCACTATATAGAGGCTGGTAGGTCAAGAGTTCAAATTTGGACTATGTGGTAAGCTGAACATGTGATTTCTTGCATTTATGTTTACTTTGGGAAACAATAGTATAGGGTTTGCCTGCTGTGTGGTGGGTTCTCTCATGTTTCCATGCTGTTTCTTTGCCTATAGGAACCTTGGACCACTAACCTTCCCACTTTCTTTCCAAAGTTCTTCCAGGGGGACTCCCAGAGCAACTGTTAGCTGCTCTATCTACTCTGGTCATGAGGATGGGCTATATAAATAGACTATATAAATAGTTTACAATTAGTGCCTTCCAAGAGTCCTTCTGGTATGGCTCAGCTACTCCACTTTGGGACAGTGTGCCAAGGATCCTAGGTTCTATGTTGGCCTCTGCTTGCCCAACCCCTTTTCTAAGCTGGTTTATAAAATTAGTGGGGGCACACTGTATCTCTTTCTCTCTCTCTCTCTCTCTCTCTCTCTCCATCTTACACCCCAAACAGGTAGGCAAATACTCATTTCCATTACAGGTATAGAGTCAGATACTGAAAAGGCTACTTGGAAATTGGGATATTACTACTACTATTTATAATTTCTACAGCACTACTAGTCATGTGCAGCACTGCACAGATACACATAACAAAGACAGTCTCTGTTCCTGGAGCTTACAATCTAATCAAGACACAAAGATATAGACAACTACAAATAAGAGTCTTCCTATGAATAATGGATCACAGGATGCAGGTATTCAGTAAGTTTATTTATTTCAGTTAAAATGGTTGAAATTCACAAAGCTATGACATGGATAGGGTCTGGGTTCATGATTTAAAAGCCATCCCAAAGAAGTGGGTGTTTAGATGGAACTTGAATATGGACAGGGAGGCAGCCTGATGCACCAGCTCAGGAAGTTTGTTCCCAGCATATGGTGCAGCAAGGTGGAAAGCGCCAAGTCAGGATTTGGCAATGGAGTAGAAAGGCACAGATAAGAGCATCTTTCCCAGTGAATGGAGGTCATGAGTAGGAGTGTAGGTAGAGATATGAGAGGAGAGGACTGAGGAGCTGCAGAGTGAATACACTTGTAGGTGAGAAGGAGAAGCTTGAACTGTATGCAGAAGCGGATGGGGAGTCAGTCTAGTGACTTGAGGAGAGGGGTGACATGGTCATAACGGTGTGCAAGGAAGGTGAGTCTCACAGCTGAAGTGGAGATAAGTGACAAGGATCAGGTTTCAGTAGTGTAAGCGGGATGTGATGAGATAATAGATTTGAGTTTTAGCAGTTTGTTCAGACAAGAAGGGACGGATTTTGGCATATTATAGGGAAAGAAATGACAGGTTTGGGCATTTTTGAATATGAGCAGAGAAGGAAAGAGAGGAGTCAAAGATGACCCCCAAGGTTGCAGGCTCAAGGGACTGGGAGGATGACTGTGTTCTCTACAGAAATGGGGAGTGATGGGAGGAGAGAAGTGGATTTAGGAGGAAAGATAAGAACTCCTGTCTTCGCCATGTTAAGTTTAAGGTGGCAGTGAGACATCCAGGCAGCAATGTCAGACAGGCAGGCTGAGATCTGGGATTGAATTCTGGGTGAGAGTTCCAGTACAGAGAGGTAGATCTGAGAATCATCAACATAAAGATGGTACTGAAAGCCATAGGAGGAGATCAGAGTTCCAAGGGAACAAGTGTAGAGTGAGTAGAGAAGAGGGCCCAGGACTGAGCCCTGGGGTACACCAACTGATAGTGGGATAACAGTAGAGGACGATCCACCAAATGCTAAGCTATATGTGTGGTGGAAGAGGTAAGAGGAGAACCAGGATAGGACAGAGGGTAATTTTAGATGTTACGAGACCAGGGTCAACCACAGTGAAACCCATGTGGTGACCAAAAGTTCTGTAACGTCTAAATTATTTCCGCCAGAAGTTCACCACTGTGAACCTCCATTGGGAATCATTTTGACCACGATTCTGGACCTCCGGCTGCCTGGAGGTCCACAATCCTGGTCGGATTGGGCCCAAAGCGTGGTCACGGTGGAAATGGTTAGGAATCAGTGGAAAGTAACGTCTGTTACCTTCTGCCGGCCAGATCGTGGCCCAGACAATGATGCAGGATCCAGCGCAGCGGCCACATTGACTGCTGTGCCCGCCCATCTTCCAGAGGGCAGGCGACCGAGGGAGTGCTGGGGGTGGTGGGGCTGTGCAGCCGCACGACATGCCGCACAACCCCGCCCCCTCCCTGATCCCCTGTAAGAATCAGCTCGGTACATCTAAAGGACGGCTGGACTGATTCCTGTCTGGGATCCGAAACGGATCCCGGACCGTGGTTCAGCATGGGTGGATCATGGTCCCAACTACGGTACGGGATCGGGCGCAGCGCCGCCCATCTCCCGGAGGGCGGGTGGCCAGGGGAGTGCGGGGGGGCAGGGCTGTGTGGCCGCACATTGCGCCGCGCAGCCCCTCCCCAATCCCTGGTGNCAGACTGATTCCTCTCCGGGAACCGAAATAGATCCCGGACCGTGGTTCAGCATGGCAGACCAATCGGCCCATCACATCTGAAATTACCCAGAGTCCCAAAATCCAAAGCAGGACAGAATGTCAAGGAGAAGATGGTGGTCAACAAAAGCAGCATAGAGGTCAAGGAGGATGAGGATAGAATAATGGACCCTGCCCTTTTATTTTTAATTTTTTAAAAATTTAAAAGCATTTTTTAGCTGCGTCCGCATGCCTATGGCATCTCGGGGTGGCTTACAAAAATACAATAACAATAAAAAAAATCAAAAGCCATCAACAAAGAAATTAAAAACAATCCCCCCACATCCCCAATATCCCCAACTACCCAACCCTCCCCATCTCCCCTCTGAAGGTCTGGGTGAACAGCCAGGTCTTGCAGGCTCGATGGAATGCCAGAAAACCTGGGTCCAGGCCAGCTTTCTCTGGGAGGGAGTTCCAGAGTCACGGCCCAGCCACCGAGAACGCCCTCTTCATTGTAGCCCCCCGTCTCACCCAGGGCACCTCCAAGAAGGCGCCCCCAGCAGACCAAAGGAATCCCTCTGAGGCACAGAGGGTGAGGCGGTCCCTGAGGTATGAGGGACCCAGACCATGCAGGGCTTTATAGATCAATACCAACACCTTGAGTCTGGCTTGGTACACTATAGGCAGCCAGTGCAGAGCACGGAGCACTGGTGTTACGTGCTCCCATCGTCCAATACCCATAAGGAGATGGGCCGCCACATTCTGTACCAGCTGCAGCCTCCAAACCAGAAACAAGGGAAGCCCCATGTAGAGCGTGTTGCAGTAGTCCAGCCTTGAGGTGATGAAGGCATGGATAAGGGTGGCTAGGTCAGTCCTGGAAATGTATGGGCACAGCCTCCGCACCAGATACAGCTGGCGGAAGGCAGTCTTGGCCACTGCCTCCACCTGCCGATCCAGATGAAGACGCGAGTCCAACACCACCCCAAGACTTCAAACCTGCTGCCAATAGGAGGATGGACCCCCTCAAAAGGGGGGCCAGAACCTCTCCCGCCCTCCCCACCACCATCACCTTTGTCTTATCGGGATTCAGTTTCAGTCTGCTCTGCCTCATCCAATCCGCCACGGCCTCCAAACACTGGGAAAGCAATGAGATGGCAGGACTTGGGTCAGTTGAAAATGAGAGGTACAGCTGAGTATCATCAGCATATTGGTGACATCACACCCTGAACCCTCTCACAATCTCCCCCAGGGGCTGCATATATACATTAAACAATAGTGGAGACAGGATTGAACCTTGTGGAATGCCGCAGGATAAGGCCCGGGGGCTTGATGTTTCAACCCCCAGCACCACCCTCTGGCTTCTCCCCGAGAGGAATGAGCGGAACCACCCAAGGACAGTCCTGTCCAGGCCCCCCAGGTCTCGCAACCGTCTCAACAGCATCCCATGGTCCACGGTGTCAAAAGTGGTCAAGAGATCTAGCAGGATCAAAAATGGTGAACATCCTGCATCCATCTCCCGGTGGAGATTGTCCACCATGGCCACCAACGCCGTCTCAGTACCATAGCCAGGGTAGAACCCAGATTGAAAAGGGTCCAAGAAACTGATGTTGTCCAAATGCACCTGAAGCTCCAGTGCCACTGCCCATTCAATAACCTTCCCTAAAAAGGGAAGATTAGAGATGGGGCGGTAGCTGGTGAGTGCGTACACATCTAGAGATGGCTTCTTCATCAGGGGATGCACCACAGCCTCCTTGAGACTAGGCGGCAGTCTCCCCTGATGAAGGGATGTGTTCACTACCCTCACCAGCACTGACCCCAAAGTGTCCCTGGGGGCTTTCACCAACCAGGATGGCCACGGATCCAATTCACAACTGGTGGCCATAACATACCCCAGGACATTCACCGCATCGGCTGGCGTCACTTCCTGAAACTCATCCCAGAAAGTTCGACCAGACAGTGCCTCCATAACCTCATGCTCCTCGCCTACTGCTTCCAATCCGGTGTCAAAGTTACTCTGGATCTGAGCGATCTTGTCTGCGAAGTAGGTGGCAAACTCCTCACAGCGGGCCTGGGACAAGTCCCCATCCAGGTGGAGGGAGGCTGGACTGACCAGCCCCCGCACCACCCAGAACAGCTCCGCTGGACGTGACTTCACAGACGCTATGAGGGCAGCAAGGAACTCCTTTCTTGCTGTCCTCACAGCCTCAACATAGGACCGCAAATGGGTCCTATGGAGGAGTCGGTCAGATTCAGAGTGAGTCCGACGTCAGCATCGCTCTCGCCTCCTACCTACCTGTTTCATACACCTCAACCCCTCAGTAAAGCCGAGTTCGGCCAAACTGAACAACCGAACCCGAAGTCAGGTTTCGAACCGAATGACTGAACATCCAAACATCCTAATCGCATTCCGTTCACACATCCCTAGTGACCAGTGCCACAGCATGTTTGAATAGAATGAAGGAGGGGGTGGAGATAGGATCAGAGGAACAAGTGGTGAGTTTGGAGGAGAGAAGGTGGGCAATTTCTTCCCGAGTAACTTCAGAAAAAGAGGAAAGGGTAACAGGTGCTAGTGGAAGAGGAGGAGAGTGAAGATAGGGAGTTTACCTCATGGGTAACAAATTCGCAGGTAATGAATTTATGACTCACTTCAGCTCTAGCCAAGAGTTTAAACCAGGAATGGGGAACCTCTGGCCTAGAGTCCAAATATAGCCTGTGACCATTTTTTATTCGGCCCCTTTCCAATTCCAGGATCTTGCCTAAGGATCCAATCTTACCCAAAATGACAAAGTGAGCTCAGGGAAGGAAGTTGTGATGAGGGCATCTATTCAAGATTATGGGATGGATCCATGGCATAGGTCCATGATTGGACACTCTCTTTCCTTCTCTCAACCTGAGACTCCCCTTTAATCACCCCTACCCCAACTCCTATCTGGTCCATGGAGCTTGTACTAATATTCAAAGTGGCCCATGAAATGGAAAATGTTTCCCACTCTTGGTCTAAACATACTTGCATTGATAAAGTACTTTGCCTTAAATTAGACTTTGCTAGTGCAGATATGTTTAAGACTTCAACTTTTGCAAGTAAAAATCTTTTCTTCTATTTCAGATTAAATCAGGAAACTCTCTAGTCAAATCCCCCTTCATTGTTTTTTTCCCCTTAAAGTATCTATGCCCTTTCACTTCCTAATTGTGTTGAGGAGCAGAAGTAAAACTGAGAAAGGCAGACGTAGCATTTTGAATATGCCAAAACCAGGAAGCTTATATTATAAATAGCACAAGAATGCTGACAGCACTACATGCATGTACTGTTCTAAAACAAAACCCAGTGCTTAATTTGAAAGAAATTTATTGCCAGGGCCCAAGTCTAACCTATAAGCCACACACCCTGCCCCAGAGCTTGTCACAGCAGGCAACTGAACCCTACTCTCCTAACAGCAACCCTACCACTGGATAAACCTGCCTCTCTACAGCTTAATAGAAAACAAGAGTTTTTGTGATTTAATCTTTATGATGTCCAGCATACAGTCATTAATAAAATCCAAAAAAGTAATCCAGTTTTTTTCTGGCTTTTGTTTCCAATTCTGAAATTCCTGGCCTTTCAAATTTCTGGGTGCCCACTCCTACTGGGAACATTTTCTGGGGTTCAGCCCCCATTTGAATTTAATTGCTGGGGCTGAGCCTTGGAAAGCCCCCTGTCCTCTCCCAAATTAAGCCTTGCCAACAACTTCTCATGAGTAAGTGTAGAAGAATTTGCTCAAAAATAAGGAATGATGATAGTGGTTGAGTTGGTAAATGTAATATTAAAAATACTTGCTGAAACAATTGCAAAACTACATGCCATTATGATTGCAAAAGACAATGATTATTTGCAAATCACAGAAATCTTTGAATGAAAAGTAATATTCATGTGCAATTATCATTACCTCTAAACCCCTACTACCTGTTTAGCTCTCTGCATTTAAAATTCCAATTCTAATCCTGAACTATGGTAATCCTAGAATTTCCACATTCCAGCACCATATTATTAGTTTCTGTATCTATAAATATATTTTTATATAGAAAGAGGAATCTTTTATCAGCATTGCTAAACTTGCTTGCTGTGTTTTCAGTACTACAAGTCAGTACTATAGGAAGCTATAACTTCCAATGTTTTAATTTTTTTTTTTTAAATAATTTCCAACCATTTTTCCTTAATGATTCTTATTTCTGTGACAGAGAAAGTACTTTAAGACACAGGGTGCAGCCACACGAGCTGCGGGGACCCAATCCCTGTTTGACACCATGGTGAGCAAATGCAGCAGCCACACTGCGGGGTCAGTGTGGAGAGCTAGACAAACACTCCCACCCCACCCCACTCCCACCTACAGGGCAGCGGAGTCACTATTGGAGCTCCCACCATGGCTGGGGTGGGTCAAGGTGCCAGCCACATGAGCTCTGTCCCACCTCAATTCCCTGTCCCAATCAAATTCCCACCCTGGCCATGATGTGGCAGCGTGCGACAGGCAACAGCACCCACCACTCAAAGCCCCTTTGCGAAGCTCACTACATGGTGGGGCAGAAGGAGCCCTGGCACATGGGCATCCACTCTTTGGAAAGCTTTACCCCATATGGGTTAAGGCTACTATGCGATGCGTCCTCGAACGTTTCCTAAGGATACAGCATGTAGCAGCCAGCTGCCCACCCTGTGACAGAGCAGGGGAAACATCTGGTGGCAGTCGGTCACACGATGCACTACATTGCATGGCCTGGCTCCCCAGAAAGGGGTGAAGGCTACCCAAGGCATAATAGACTTCCCAGAGTGGCTGGTGTGGCTGCACCCATAAATTGCCATTTCTGTTGGACTATATTTAGCACTTTTCATTTGATTTTGTTATTGATTGTGTTTTTATAGATACAAATGCATTCACTACTTTGCCTCACATATATATAACAGACGGGCAAGGGGGAGATTGCTTGGGATGGGCGAACACGGTTCGGAAGTTCGGAGTTCGGCCCAAACTCGACCTGTTCAGATGACCGAACCAAACTTCCGAACCGAACGTTTGAATGGCCGAACAGTTCAGAAAAGTTCAAATGAGTTCGGATGAGTTCGGGGGCAGGAAAAACGTGACTGGAAGGGGGAGGCAGCTGAGGAGCAGACTTCCTGGCACCAGGGGTGGACACTAGGGGTGGTTTCATGGCCAAATTATACCGATACTGAAAAAAAATATTTTGATTTTGGTATCGGTATCAATAACGCTATTTTCGGATGTTCGGCCAAACTGAACTCCGCTGAATCGTACAGCCAAACCCGAACTCAGGTTTCGAACCGAACAACTGAACGTCCAAACATCCGAACGGCGTTCTGTTCGCCTATCCCTAATGATTGCTATTTATAGCTACAAGTCAATTACATGGATATTTTTATTGTGTCACAATGGAAAATGCTCAGTGGGTCTGTTCTAATGCTGGTGAAGTCATTGGAAAGATTATTCCCATGTTACAAAATATGAGAAATATGCCACTCACCATAGAAAACTACTTGCATATAGGGCAAAACATTTTGTCTAGATAGCAAAATGTCATTGTGACATTCACAAAATGTCTGTCTTCTCAAGGACAGCTCTTCTGAAGTGAAAATAGGTACTTTCATGCCACCATAGATCTATTTCTCTACAGAACACTTTCTATTAACTTTATACCAGCTGCAGTCCTCAAACCATTTACTCTAGAGGAATGCTAGAAAAGTCAATTGAACTCTTCCAGATTAAATGATCTAAGGGTGGTGGACATTAAATAGGACATTGCCCTATGAGTGGTTCTACTAAATTTCAATGGAACTATATCAATAAAAGGTATCAGAAAATTCAGCATCTGGCCTTATGAAATCTACTACTTAGGGTGCAATTCTTCAATGAGAGGTAAGCCATTGACGTTAGTGATGCGGAATTACTCCCTTAGCATCAAACTCCGAAGTTTGGACTCTCACGTTTAAATCTGAATTTTCCTGATGTTCTGCAATTCATTTCACAGATTATGTTATTATTAGTCATGCTTGTGCCATAGTGCATATGGAGAAACCAAGAACATGCATCCATTATGCCAAGTTTTTTACAAAGGTAAAAACAAATGTGCAGTCGTTACTGCAGCTGCACGTCTAGGAGTGGGATGGCCTCCCTGCCACCACCACTTGGGTCAGATCAGAGGACAGAATCAAATGTTCTCCCAGCCTGACCCAGCTGGGGAGAGGGGCCAGGTAGTGTCACGTGACTATGTGGCTCCACCACCATGCTGCGACTGGTGTCCTGCCCCCCACCATGATGGGAAACCATGACTGCCAATAACATGCAGCTATCGCTGGCTGCCATGACAACCCCCACGTTGATCTGGGTGGGCACAAAAACAGGTGCACCCGTCTGGTTCACCCAGCTCTGGCCCGTCTGGGTGGCTAATGGGGCTGAACTATTGTCAGACTCATTCCAGGCCACATTTCCAGCCCAGTTGCCAACCCCAAAGGGGTCTGAATCAGGCCCACATCTGGTGGGCTTGGAACAGATGTGCGGGTTTGAAGCTGGTCCAGGCAGGCCAGAGATGGGAGAACTGGGCTCACATCACATTAGTTAACACCCAGAGTAATATATCCGTGAACAACCAGTCTAATACATTTACCATGTAAGACATCAGTCCCAAAATCATTTATACTGGTGTAGTCTTGTTAAGAGTCAATGGGAGTAGTCTGGACTGGAGTAAGTGGTTCGATGACAGCACATTTAATTGACAAAATTATGAGGACACAGGAGTGGGATAGGGTTTATAGAGTCAACTTAACCAACTTTTAAGTCAAAGTTCACTGAAAAAAAATGTTAAATGAAATTTTAATAATGAATAAAAAAAAGTCTGATGCATTTTAAGCAACTATTAGGGATGTGCAAACAGATCGTGGTTCGGAAGTTCGGTCGTTCAGTTGCGTCGCCGAGTTCAGGTTCAGTCATTCAGTTTGGTCGCCGAGTTCAGGTTCGGTTGTTCGGTGGTTGGCATTAGGTTCAGTTCGGCAGTTCGGCAATCAGTTTCAGTTTCTGTCTATCTATCGCATGGTCCCATGATCGCATCGGAAGCCGGAAACTGGAAAATTGAGTGCATGCGGAGCTTGTGTGGGGAGAGAGCGTGTGTGCGTGGCTGACTGGTGTTTGGTTCTGTTTTGGTGTGTTTTGGCTGTGTTGTGTGTTGGTTTGACTGTGTTGGTTTGGCTAGTTGGTGAGTTGGTGTGGGTGACTGCTGTTTGGCTGTGTGAGTGTTTGCTTGGAAAAAAAATGAAGAGGGTGCAAATTAAGCTTCGGGCCTGGGGGAAGGCCAAGGTGGTGGTCCCTGAGCCAGTGGTGAAGGAGGAGGAAGAGGTTCCTACCACTGCTGGATTTTTGGTGGTGGAAGAGGAGGAGCAAGAGCCGGTGGGCAAAGGAGGTGCTGCCACTCCTGCCAGGTTTGTAAACTTTTTTTTTACTTTGAGGACAAGAAGAATACTATCCATTAGAGCGAGCTCACTGGCGTGTGTGTGGGTGCGTGGGTGGTGGGCAGTCAGGCACAAACTGTGGGCATTAGCAGGTGGCAGCAGATGTCTGCCACAGAGAGAGAGGGGGCTCTTCCAGCAGTCAGGCATGAGCACGAGCACCCCCACCCAAACATATGCCAGGCTAGCAAGGGTCTCCACTCTCCAGTTGCTAACCCTACGCACTCCCAAATAAGGGCATGATTTGTATGTGCCAGCCAGGGTCTTTCCAGTTGCCATTGCTACTAACACCCCAAGGAGGGCAGGATTTGCACATGCCAGCAAGGGTCTCTCCATTTGCCATCCCTAGCATCCCCTACTAGCACCCAAAGGGGGGCAGGATTTGCACGTGCCAGCCAGTGTCTTTTGGATTTGCACATGTCAGCCAGGGTCACTGTATCCCATTGCCATCCCTAGCACCCCAAGGAGGGATGACTAGAGGCATCATCATAAATGCATGATATTACTTAGGTGTTGTGTATGTGTTCCTGTTTCAGAGAGGGTGAGGAATCGGATGTTAGTGCTGGTGCCAGTGCACGCAGGACACCAAGGCGGAGGTCGCCAGTGCCACCCCCAGACAGTGGGTCGACAAGGTCCGATGTCTGGCGGTGGTATGAGAAGGAGAATGGACTCACCATCTGCATGGTAAGGCACGGGGGCTGGAACAACAGGGAATGGATTACCCTATGACCTGTTTGGAATAGATGTCCCCTGCAGGGAGAGATTGGTGCCCACCCACTTGTGGAGACAGAATGCAGGCAGGGCTTGATACTGTGTCATTGGTCTGACACAGTATGGCACTGCTTATGTTCCCATCTTTTTATGTTCTTTAGATCTTCCAGAAAAGATTTAAGAGGGCCAGAGCGGGGACCACATCGGGGCTCATTGCCCATGTGGAGAAACCCCACAGGGAGAAAGTTAGGTTGCAGGACTCTGGTGTGGGTGTGGAGCTGGAGCATCAGTGCCAGAAGAAGGGGGGAAGGCAACGCGAAAGAGACATCATCAAAGCCCTTCCCCCTCCTCCAGCTCCGATGTGGAGTCCCCTGGGCCCCGGGAGTGTGCAGCAGGAAGGGCCTTTCGGGCCAAGGTGGAGAGGCCCACCTGGGACTTTGTGGCTGGCCTACACCAGCAAGCAGCTACCATGGAGAACCGACTGGTGGAACAGTTCCCAATGGTCAAGGTACGTGAAAAGAAGGTGGAGGCGTACTCATAGTACATCTCCAAGTACGTCTCCGCTGAGATGGCCAACCTGGAACTCTTCTACCAGTCGGTCTCCAAGTGGCAGGTGGCCATGGCAGGGGCCGTTGAATATGCTGTCCAACACAGCTACCAAATGCTGGCAGGTGTGATGCCCCCTGCCCCTAGCTCATGTGCACCCCTTCTGTCTTTCCCCCAAGTACCAGGGAGCAGGCCCAAAGACTGAGCAGAGATAAGTTTCCTTTCTAGTTTAAAATGTTTGGGTTTTGTTTTATAATATTGTTGTTGTTCATAAAAATTATATTTGTTGTTATTGTTACGAGCTTTGTTTTACCTTTCCAATCTTTTATCCCTCTGTGCTGAAGTTCTGGCTGGCAGGTGGCAGAATTTCATACAGCTTGTCGATCCCTATCAGCAGCACCTGGCACCACATGTAGCGTAGTTAAGGTATTAGCCCAAAGATGTGCCAGGCAGCAGCAGAGTCTCAACTTGCAGACATCCCCCCAGGAGGGGCAGGGCTTGTGTCTGTGTGGGTGTGCCAGAGAGAAAGAGAGACAGACTTCTTGGCAGCGGGCAACAGGTGGTGGGAGCTGGTGGTCAGAGGGGCTTTTTTTTCAGCAGCTTCAGCGGGCATACGCAGGTGGGTGCAGAGGAGTAGGCTGGGGGGGCAGGCTGGTGTGCGGGCACCAGGCTTCTGGATGCAGTGGAATGGAATGCAGCCCCCAGTGACTGGAATGATGGTCCCAGAATCTCGTGGATGGTTCCTGGGACGGGAGGGCATGACTGATTTAGGTACAGTGGAATTACAGCCTAAAGCCTATGGGAGTTGATTGATGTCCCTAGAATTAGTGCATGGTTGGGCACACTTCATTCAATCATGTGATAGGTGGTAGCAGGTACAGGAACACACACAGGCAGGCAGGCACATATAATAGGTTGTGTTATATTCCATCTCATTCTGGTAGCTTTGCTGCTGGATGTCAGGTGCATGAGCACAGATGGGAGTTCTTCCTGGTTCTGGCAGGTGGTAGCTTGAGCTGGATGGATACACCTACCTCTCCCCCTCCACCCCCATCTCTCTTGTTCTAGTGGGGAGCCCCCCCCCCCTCTCTCTCTCTCTGGTCAAAAGTGGCCATATAGAAGTGCAGGTGACAGCATGGGTGGAATTGTGTCTGTCTCTCCTTCTAGCAGTGGGGAGACTCTCTCTCTCTCTCTCTCTCTCTCTCTCTCTCTCTCTCCTTCACCATGAACATCAGCTTGAGTAAAGAAAAGGTGGAATGACAGTACCCCATGAGCTGAATGACAGGGCTCAAGAACCCTGAGGGTGGGTCCTGGCCTGGGGCTAGAGTGGCAGTTGCTGAATGAATCCTGCACAAGCTCCTAGTCTTCACCTATAAAGCTCTTCACAACCTTGCTCCCCCCTACCTCTCTGCACTTATCGCCCTCCATACTCCAGCCCATGCACTTCGCTCCTTCTCTGTCCCTTCTCTCACCCTTCCACGCCTTCCCTGCTCCCCTAAGCGCCTTCGTCCCTTCTCACTTGCTGCCCCCCATGCCTGGAACTCCCTCCCT
>QEPC01011163.1:190533-202916 GCA_003113815.1 Sphenodon punctatus
CCGGGAGATGGATGCAGGATGTTCAACATTTCTCATCCTGCTAAATCTTTTGGCCGCTTTTGATACTGTGGACCATGGGCTGCTGGTGAGGCGGCTGCGTGACCTGGGGGGTCTGGATGGGACTGTTCTTGAATGGTTCCGCTCATTCCTTTTGGGGATAAGCCAGCGGGTGGTGCTGGGGGATGAGACATCGTGCCCCCATGCCTTATCATGCGGCATTCCGCAGGGTTCTATTCTGTCTCCATTATTATTTAATGTATATATGCCACCCTTGGGGAAGGTAGTGAGAGAGTTCAGGATGTGGTGTCACCAATATGCTGATAATACTCAGCTGTACCTCTCCTTTTCAACTGACCCAGACCCAGCTGTCTCAGTGCTATCCCAGTGTCTGGAGGCCGTGGCGGAATGGATGCGGCAGAGCAGACTGAAGCTCAACCCTGATAAGATGGAGGTGATGTTGGTAGGGAGAGCGAGGGAGGTGGTGGTTCCCCTGATTGGGGGAGTTCGCCCTCCCATAGCTCAGCAGGTCTGGAGTCTGGGGGTGATATTGGATGCAGACCTCCACCTGGAGCAGCAGGTGGAGGCAGTTGCTAAAGCTGCCTTCTGTCAGTTGTATCTGGTGTGCAGGCTGCGTCCGTTCGTCTCCGGCCCGGACCTGGCCTCCCTCATCCATGCCTTTGTCACCTCGAGGCTGGACTACTGCAACGCGCTCTATGTGGGGCTACCCTTGTGCCTGGTTTGGAGGCTGAAGCTAGTGCAGAATGTGATGACTCATCTCCTTATTGGGACGGGTCATCGGGAGCATGTTACACCTGTGCTCCGGACTCTGCACTGGCTTCCAATAGTGTGCCGAGCTAGGTTCAAGGTTTTAGTGTTGGTCTATAAGGCCCTTCACGGTATGGGCTCCTCGTACCTCAGGGATCGCCTCACCCTCCATGCCCCAGAGTGGCTCCTGCGGTCAGCCGGGGGTGCCTTCTTGGAGGCCACAATGGAGAGGGCATTCTCGATGGTCAGGTCACGCCTTTGGAACTCCCTTCCGGAGGAAGCCCACCTGGCCCCAAGCCTGTTATCATTCCGGTGGTGTTGCAAAACCTGACTGTTCGCCCAGGCCTTTGGGGAGGGGGGGAGGGGGCGTTAGGGTTGTGGGTTTTTTTTCCTACCTTGTTTTATTGTTTTAATGTTGAATTGTTTCTTGGGGCTCTGTTTTAAAAGTATTTAAATTATTGATTGTTTTAAACTGTTTTATATTGTTTTATATTGTTTTATTACTGTAGGATGCCGCCCCTAGCTGTTTTCAGGAGGGGCGGGGTATAAATGCTTTAAATAAATAAATAAATACACTTCTGGATGCAGTTGCACAGCCCTTCCTGCCGGTAACGTAGGCCCCAGAACCCTGACAGCGGGTCCCGGGACTGGAGTGGCTGTTTCTTGATGTCATGGAATGACGTCCCCATAATCCTGAGGGTGGGTCCTAGGGATACAGTGGCAGCTTCTGGATGCAGTGGCACAGCCCTCCCTGCCAGTAACATAGGCCCCAGACCCCTGATGGCGGGTCCTAAGGCTGGAGTGGATGTTTCTTGATGCCGTGGAATGACATCCCCATAACCTCAAGGGTGGGTCCTAGGGATACAGTGGCAACTTCTGGATGCAGTGGCACAACCCTCCCTGCCAGTAACATAGGTCCCAGACCCCTGACGGTGGGTCCTGGGGCTGGAGTGGCTGTTTCTTGATGTTGCTGAATGACGGCTCTCTTTGAGCCAAATGACATCCCCATAACCTTGAGGGTGGGTCCTAGGGCTAGATGCAGTGGCACAGCAGAGGAAGTATTGGCAGCAGCAGCAAACATTGAATTTCCCAGAGGCAGCATTGGCAGCAGGAACAGACATTGGATTGCCCAGGTACAGAACCTGGGGAACAGCAGAAACGGCATTGGTAATATTCGCCTGTGCGCTGCACCCATGGAGCCAAGGCAAGATGGTAGGATTTGCCAGGGAAGAGCTCCCATACAGCAGCAGATGGCAGCATCAGGATTGCATGGGCATATTTGGATTTGCCAGATCAGAGCGGCCACGGACCAACAGACAGCAGTAGCGGACAACCAGGCAAGTGGGACACATCACCCAGGGTTGAAAGAGCGGGCAGACAGGCACCTTAGCATGAGAGGCAGGAAGGCAGGCTGAGGCAGGCTTTGAGCTAGGCAGCAACCTGGGTTGGCAGACAGGCAGCGTGGCATGAGAGGTGGGCAGGTGGGCTGGGGCAGGCGTAGAGCTTGGCGGCAACCTGGGCAGGCAGACAGGCACCTTGGCATGAGAGGCAGTAGGGAAGGTAGGCTTGGACTTGGCAGTGCACTCAGATAAGCTGGTGAAGACTGTGCAGCACGCACACGCACGCACGCACGCACATGAGAGAGAGAGAGAGAGAGAGAGAGAGAGAGAGAGTGTGTGTGAGAGAGAGAGAGAGAGAGAGAGAGAGAGAGAGAGAGAGAGAGAGAGAGAGAGAGAGAGACACATACTTAGGGTGGGCTGAGATAGTCTAGCCAGAGGCCGGCTGGCAGGCTTACAGTTTGTTTCCCAATATGCTGCGACCCTGCATCTTTCGGTCAGTCAGATAAGTCGGCTGAGGCCGTCTAGTCTGAGAGAGAGGGGGGGGTGCCAGGCATTGGGAGGGAGGGACAGAATCTCAGCAGCACAGCAGCAGGAGCCCTAGTCCAGATTGAGGAGGGGGAGCCCCGTCCCAAGACTGCCCCTGGCATGGGATGGCATGTGCCACTTCACCATCACTCCTTGTCCAGGGGCAGCTCGGGAAATCTCAGCAGCGGAAGGTTCACCTTCAAGAAGAGCAACTGCTCCACCAACCTGGCCCTCAGTCTCAGGCGGTGCAAGGAGCAAATGTCCCCCGCCATGGATAACACCCGCTCGCTGGGGACGCTCGTTGGTGGGCAGGACAGTATACCCTTGGCCACTTTTGACAGGGCTGGCCAGACATTGGCCTTGCTGGCTCAGTAGGCCAAGGGATCGCTGCTGGGATTGATACAGGGATCCTCCTCCAGGTAGGTCTCCATGGCTGCTGAGGTGCCGTCGTACTCCCTCTCGTAGTTCTGCCTAGAACCACCTCCACCACTACCCTCAGCCACCTTGCCTGCCCTATTGTGCATGGCGCCATTCTCCCCAGAGTGGCCTGCACATAGGCCGAGCTGCTGCTGCTGCTGCTGCTGCTGCTGCTGCCAATAGGGGTGCTGATCGTGCTGGCGCTGCTACCGCTTGGGGCTGGGGTCAGGGATAGACCCAGCTGGCTGAGAGGGGTGGCTGTTCCCACTTCCACCACCTCCAGGGTGTCCTGCTGCATAGTCCGCTCTGCCTTCATGACCCTAGCCACCAACCCACCCTTCCAGTGGTCATAGAGCGCTGTTTGTTGTGCCAAGCTGCCCTTGACCCTGGGGTCCAGCATTGTTGTCAGGACATATTCCTCCCACTGCAGGAGCGCATCAAAATGCACCTCCAGCCCTGACTCCAGCTTCCACGCCAGGTCAAGCGCCTCATCAGCCAGCTTCCTGCCCAGAGGGCCACAATCCCATCCCCTGAGAATCTCGTCCAGCCTCCTCTGGAGACTCCAGACCAGAGGGGTCACCTGGCTGAGGGTGGCAATGGACAGTCTCTGTCATGGCCAGGAATGGTCTCAGAACAAAGACCATGTGAGCCAGGATCTCCCATTCCATCCCATTAAACCCTTCTGGTGCCCCACTGTCTGGTACCAGTTGAACCTGATGTAAGGCAGTTTTCTGCTCGAGAAGCCGCTCAAGCATCAGGAAGGTGGAATTCCACCTGGTGGCCACATCCTGGATCAGCTTGTGCCCTGGAGAGCCTTTCTCAGCCTGCTTCTCCTGGAGGAGCTCACTATCCTTCATGCTCCGGTTGAAGAACTCCACCAGCTTCCTCCCCCGCTTGATCAGGGAGATATGGGTGCCTTCCCCAATCCCCTTATTCCCTAAGCCCAGAGCATCCCTGACCACAAGATTTATTTATTTATTATTTATTATAAATATTTATTAGCTGCCCCCTCATGTCAAGGCATTCCAGGGTGGCGTACAATAAAAATTCCACACAGTAAAACTTACACCATAAAACTAACACAACCATAAAACCATTAAAACTAAACACATAAAATAAGCCCCCCGTCTAACACGGGGGACCTCCAAGAAGGCAACCCTGGAAGACTGAAGAGATCGCTCTGAGATGCTGAGGGTAGGGATGGGCAAACGCGGTTCGGATGTTCAGATTTGAGACCGAACTCAGTCTGTTCAGATGTCCGAACCGAACGTCCAAACCGAACTCTCAAACGACCGAACAGTTCAATCGTGTTTGGACAAGTTTGGATGAGTTTGGAGGCAGGAAAAACGTCTTTTGAGGGCCGAAAATTAGGTTTCGGTTTCGATTTCTGTTCAGTTTCTATTTCAGTTTCATTTCAGTTTTGGTTTCGATTTCACTATTTTTGAATGTTCAGCCAAGTTCAGCCAAATCGAACTCGGCTGAACCGAACCATCGAACCCAAACTCGGATTTTGAACCAAACAACCAAACATCCGAACCACGTTCTGTTCACCATCCCTAGCGGAGGGCAAGACAGTCCCTGAAGTATGTGGGACCCAGACAGTGTAGGGCTTTATAGGCCAATATCAAAACCTTAAACCTGGCTCAGTACACTATCGACAGCCAGTGCAGAGTTCGGAGCACAGGTGTTATGTGCTCCTGCTGGCCTAGTCCTGTAAGGAAATGGGCTGTCGCATTCTGCACAAGCTGCAGCCTCCAAACCAGAGTCAAGGGAAGCCCCACGTAGAGCGCATTGCCATAATCGAGCCTCGAGGTGATGAAGGCATGGATGAGGGTGGCCAGGTCTGGCCTGGAGATGTACAGACGCAGCCTCCACACCATATACAGCCGGAAAAAGGCAGCTTTTGACCCCGCCTCCACCTGCCGATTTAGGTGGAGGTCTGAGTCCAAAACCACCCCTAGGCTCCAAACCTGTTGGGCCACAGGTGGGTGAACCCCATCACCACCACCACCACCACCAGAGGGGCCAACACCTCCCCTGCCCTACCCACCAACATCTCATCCATCTTGTTGGGATTGAGCTTCCGTCTGCTCTGCCACATCCAATCCGCCACGGCCTCCAAACACTGGGAAAGCAACGAGATGGCAGGGCCTGGGTCGGTCGAAAAAGAGAGGTACAACTGAGTATCATCAGCCCCAATCCCCTTATCCCCCAAGCCAAGAGCGTCCGACCACCAGGTGAAGGGTGTGTGCAGCGCAAGGGATGCTGGTGAAGCTCCCATCATGGACTTCCTTGAGTATATTGGCCACATTGTCCATGACCACACATCCCTTGGTGAAGGCCATGCCTAGCGTAACACACTCCCTCACCATGATGGCCAGGGATGCCTCGATGTTCCTTGAGGTGTGGGGGCTGTCCATGACTTGTGCCTGAAGCAGGGTCCACCTATACCTGCTTTGGGACCCCTCCTGCCACTCCTCAAAGCTGCCTCCACCAGGTCCTGCCACCAGTGTGCCGTTATCGCCAGATAGGCATGCTGGGCGTTCCTGGAGGACCACAGGTCAGTGGTGAAGTGGACAGTAGCCCCCCCCCCTCCCAGCCCCTGCCAGCTGCTCCCTCATCCGCTCCTTCAAAATCCTGTACAGGTTGGGCACCACATTCTGACTGAGGATGGTGTGGGACGACAGCTTAAACTGGGGGGCCAGGAACCCAACCGGCCGCTTGAAGCCCATTTCCTCGACGATGGAGAAGGGCTGCCCATCCAGCACAATCATTTCTCCTAACAGGCTCCTGGCTTTCTCTTGATAGCCATGCCGCTCTCCAGCTGACAATGGCCTTGGCAGCTGCCCCCACCCCAGTTCCTCCATGGTGGGCTGACGCTGCTGGCAAGGGTCTGGCTGCTATTATGCCACCCTAGCAGGAATACTGCTCTTGCTGCTAGAGGCAGAAGTTGGTGCAGGACGCTTGCCCACTGAAGGAGGCGAACGACTGGGTGCTGCAGTCGGGAAAACGCTGGCATCCACTTCTCCTGCCTTCCCGCTTAGCAGCAGAGCACTGTGGCATGATTTCAGGTGCCTCACCATGGCAGTTGTCCTAAGGTTGGCGAGCACCTGCCCATGCTTCACCAGCTTATTGCACAAAGTGCACTGCACCTCCCTTGGATCATCTGCCCACACCAGCGTAAAATGTTCCCAAACAGAGGATTTCCCCCCCCCTTCTGCCTTCTGGCCCACCCTGGGTGACGCACTGCTGCTTCCAGCGCTGCTGGGAGGGACGGAACTTGGTGGTGATGGTGACACAGCTCTGGGAGGAGAGAAAGTCATTGCCTCAGATCCAGACATCTCCTCTGAAGCACTAGTGTCAAGTTCTGCCTCACTGTCCTCAATTACTGTGATGTCTCATGAAGGGGAGTACTGGGACCCTGAAGTTTGACTGCCCGCTATGTTGATGGCACTCTCCCTGTGCCCCCCTCTATAGCTGCTACTGCTGCTGCTGCTGCTGCTGCTACTCCTCTCCCTAATACCATTGCCTGGGGATTGGGCCCTGCCTCTAGAAGACAGGGTGGGATCCACCAGCTCTGGACTGCTGGGGATTGCCTCAACCTTGGGGAACACTGGTGGCCCTGGAGGAATATCGGAAGCAGCAGCATCTGTTCCTGCAGCCACAGCAGAGACAGCTGCAGCCTCGTGTACTGCAGGCCTTCCAGTGCCCTGTGTGGCAGTGGAGGGCACTTCCAGAAGGCAACGCTGAGCTGCTGAAGTCTGTTGCCCTAAAGCAGACCTGCAGAGTTTGGGGCATGGTGATGTGCTCGGGTTACTGCTGCTGCCTGCTGCCACTCCGCTGGAACGTCCCCTACCCCTACAACACCTACCTTTATTTTTGTACTCATTTTTTAAAAATAATATTTAATAATCATAATCATAATCATAATCATAATCGTAATCGTAACCGTAATCGTAATCGTAATCGTAATCGTAATCGTAATCGTAATC
Source organism: Sphenodon punctatus (assembly GCA_003113815.1). NCBI lineage: Eukaryota > Metazoa > Chordata > Lepidosauria > Sphenodontia > Sphenodontidae > Sphenodon > Sphenodon punctatus. Next base: position 197,573 of record QEPC01011163.1, read on the forward strand.
GTAATCGTAATCGTAATAATTTATTAAACGTAACATAAGTTATTGCCGGCAAAGCCTCAAATAAGACATACAAACATTCAAAGAGACAGAATAACATAAACAAAAAATACATCAAAAACAAATTTGCTCTAACCCAATTAGAACTCAGTTACAAAGCAAACCACTTACTAATCCTTTTCACTGACCTTAAGATCCCTCAATAGGCTTGAAATCAAGAAAGTTCTTACACATCCCCATAGCTTGTTTGAGAAAACCACCCACCGCCTTGCTGTCCTACGGGTTAGAGTAATCAAGTAAATATCCCAAAATATCCTCCTCTGCCCACCCTAACAATTCAGTGATATCGGAGATAGGTACTTTTCCCTTGCACTGTCATAAAGATGACAGAAAAACATGACATGGGCTACCATCTCCACTATCTGCATGTCGAAAGGACATAGTCTATCGACAAAAGGAGTGCCCTCCAGCCTGCCCTCATAAACCCGGGTCAAAAGGGCATTCACCCGTGCCATAAAGATGAACTACTTGTCCCTAAAGGATACCCCGGAATCCAAGTAATAGGCCATACAATTTTTGTCTGTAATCCAGCAATGATATGAGCTCAAATGGGGAGATTAGTTGATTTTAGCCACCTCCTCCTGCCTTCCCACATCCATTACCCTAGTCAGTATCTCCTTCCAGGTCTAAATCTGAGACTTGCCTTCCAGATAACTAAGCCCAAGACTCGCAATAAGCCAATAACAACCCTATCCACACATAAAAACCTCAATCCTAATACAAAATTCAAAGTTACTTCTCAGGGTCACAAGATCAGCCTACCCACTAATACCTGTGAGCTTACTATTGGAGTTCACGGTGGGTTCCATGACCCAACACCAGCACCTCCCATATAGTGCTGGCTTTGCCGATTCTCGTTATTGCTATCTCTACACTAAATCTATTCCATTTATTGAACTAAATAAATGGAATATTCCATTTATTGAACTAAATGGAATATCCTAATAATTACAAAGGCCTTGTCCTACAAACACACTATAAACCAAGTAACTATCTCTATCTATCTCTATAACTAAGCTAACTACTATGTATATCTATCTATCTATCTATCTATCTATCTATCTATCTATACAATATTACACAGGGGGAAACACAAAGAACACAGGGAGGGGTACAAAACTGAAATGAAAATCAGTCTAATAATAATCCTACTCTAAATAAATCCAAAACTTAAAACAGGGGAAGGGAATCAGGGATGGAATAAGAGGGAGAGGGAAAGGATTCAATGGAGGGGGGAGGGAGGAAGGAAGATTGAACACAGGGAACACAGGGAGGGGTAAAAACAAAAAATAACACCTAAATCTATCTAATATAATCTAAATAAATGATAATATGGAGGTAAATGGGTTGGATGGGTGAAATAGGAGGAGGATGGCAATGGATTGGGGAGCTGAGAGGTACAAAACTGCAGGGAGACGGGTTCTGAAAACAGCTGCTGTCAGGAACAGTTAATAGCTCAGAAAGTGTTGGGAAGGGGGGAGGGCAATGAGTTTGGTTACTTGCTGCGCCCGCCTCACTGCAAGACCCATTGACTCAGTGCAGCATAGCCCATGGCCAATCGCAGACTGCCAAGCCAGTGATCTGAGGAGAAAAAGGATGGTGATTGGGCAAGCTGGCTGCTACTCCAAGCCTCTCCACCCCTGGTGCCTGGAAGTCTGCTCCTCAGCTGACACACACACCCACCCCGGGTCAGGCAGTGGTCCACTGATCACTCACTGGTCACGTTTTTCCCGTCCGAACCATCCAAACGTAATCCAAACTGACCAAACTGTTTGGTCGTTTCAGAGTTCGGTATCGGGTTTGGTTCGGTCGGTTCGGGTTCAGTCATCCGAACAGACCGAGTTTGGTCCGAACTCCAAACTTCCAAACCGCATTCGCACATCCCTAGCAACTATCAAAGGCATCGTTTTCTCACTACTGTGGCCTTGAGACAGGAATATTTTTCATTCTCCTGCATGCTGCCTTACATTATGCAGTGTCAGTCACATCACATTATATCATGTTATGGAGCAGGTCAACAGGAACTACCATGTTCAGAGCTAGCTGATTTTTTGCCAAATCATTTGGCACATCTCATATTCTCATCAGTTTGAATTACTTGTAGATCATTTCAGTAGCTAGAGATAATTATTGGCTACCAGTCAGAAAATGGGATGTAGCCAGAAAAGCACTCAGTGGCCTCTCTCATCCATCTAAAATTGCAGAATAGACTGGTGGTTGATAATTTTTACTTAAAACAATATAAATCTCTGTCAAATAAATATATTCACAATTTTCTGGCTTAAATTCTGCTTGCTACAGGCAACATTCTGCTCATTGATACTTGACTGTGGCATTAGCCATATTGAAAAATTATAGTAGAGATTAAATTAAGAGTAGTTTTTTTATTTGCAGATATTATTTGCATTTTTTATTAGTCCCCCAAATATCTCTAATATCCACAATTGAAATTATTTTTCACATAACCACTTGTTTGGATTCTCCAGTTTGGTTACTTTATTTATTTCACTTGTTTGCTTATTTCTGTTTAGTTATTTCAATTAGTCAGTTATTTTATACAGAAATATTGCCAAAAATTGTGCACTTACAATAGCATTATTAGTGCTGAAATGATGTAACTGAAATATCAAGATGACCAAAGAAGACCCACAAAAACTGAACCAAGAAAACCAAGACAGATACCCACCAAAATGGAAACAAATAGCACTTTTGGGGGTCTGGGTTGAATAGCGCAAATTGAACATACTTGTTTGTTTTTATGGATAATCATTTGAGCTCTAAAATGGGGATGCTTGCAGAATAAAATACTGCTCAATATTAGTAAGAATAGCAGACTGTGCTCCTTAGGCTTCAGCCAAGGTTCCTAAACATTGTGGGCCAATGGTTAACTCTCAGTATTGTTCACAGAGCATCACATGAGCTGGTCACAGTTGTAGATGGCAGGTAACTCTGGCCACTCTCAGCCATCTCTGGGCGTGGAAGAGAAGGGATGGGAGTTGATCATAAATGTTCCATTTTAATGTTCCATTTAATGTTTACCGTTTAATATGGACACCTACCATGGCTTCATGGGCCAGTGGTCCATAGGCCACCGAATAGACAGGGAAACACTGGCCTAGATGATATAGCACATTTTCTAATTTCTTTGCTCATTTATATATTAATTCCAGCATCATTAGACATTCTTGATCTTTGGCTGGTATTTCATCATTGCAATCCTATGACCCCAAAATATGGCAGTCAAAGTTAAATAGGGCTACTACTTACACAATTCTAAACAGATGCTATAATATCCCTTTACGATTACAGTGCATCTGTTTATTTTTTCCCCATGCACAATATATTCTAAAATGGAAATGAATCAAACATTTTCTGCTAATGCAACTGCAAAGCCAAGTTGAGGGCAAGCTGCCAAGGTTTGGGTTAGTAGCAATTTTTCAAAATGTAACAGTACATCTCGCTTGGTTAGGAAAGTTCATTTCTAAACAACTATCTCCACTCACCAGGTGCACAGTCCATAATTAAACACTATTATTTGTTATAATCTTGTTTTAATTTTGTACCGATGTCCTCTATCTGCAGAGCTAAATTCAAATAATAAATCCTTCCAGAAAAATCAAATATGACTTTTCCTGGACTGTCTATAAAATCATAACCAAGGATCAGTTAAAATTATCCAGATTTGGACTTCATTAATCCAATTTTCTAGGATATCCATCAAACACAGCCTGTGGTGTAACAACCTTTTGCCAAAATGCAAGGCCTGAACAGTCAACAAAGTTGTTTAGAAAATAGTTGGTGAAGGCCAAGTAAAAGGGCCAAATTCTGATGCTATTACTCATACTGAGGGCTTGTTCTCGTGATCACTTTTGGGGAAGTACATTACCTCCTAACTCACTTTAACCTCTCCTTGTGTTCACATGAGCAGGTGGTACTTGTACCCTTCAGAAAGAAAGCTGAGGTGACTATTCCAAGGTATCAGTCAAAGTTGAGATTTGACAAGTGGAGTTTGTTAAAGTTGGAACCTTGAGTCTGAGGCAGCCTGTAGTTGCCTGTGAGTATTAATTAGTCTTTATGTAACTATGTTGTTGATGACTTAGTAAGGAGGATAGCTTACAGTCAGGGACCATGTTCACTGCATTTTCCCCATTGGTTATAGAAAAAAAGTGTGAAGCATTTATTATAGAGCCACAGCTGCATCACTACATTAAAATCACAAACATTTTACTCAATAGAAAATCAGGATTTCTTGTTCTATCCGTATGAAATTTGTTAGGAAGGATTCAGTGGTTGAGGGGTAGACTCTTTCCAAATTTCAGACAAATCAGTTGGGAAAAAGCTGAGTTATAGCAGTCTGAATTCTGGAGGCAACACCTTTTATTTTTGCTTTTGCAACCTTCAAACATTAGTTCTCTGTGAAGTATCTGGATATGCAGGGTTGCTGGAAAATTCAAGTTTTTTCCTGTGTTTAGTTTTTGAAAATCTATTATATAGCTATGAAGTTATAATGTTTTGAAGTTCCTATTTTGGCAAATAAGGAGTGAGAAAAGTGGCTCTCTGCTGTCTGTTTTATCTGTAACATTCTGTTGTATGATGTTCTGTCATTGTTACATAAGGCTTTGTTTACATGCAGAGATTTCTATGGCAGCCTTTGACTTTATATGGGTAGATGAATTTTCATGCCTCCTATTGTTGTATGCACTAGGGGCGGGAAAACCGGTAAATCCGGTATCCGATAATGCCGGTACCGGGTGTACCGGCATTATCGGATTCGACCCGGTAAATTCGGTCCGGGTACCGGATTCCGGGTACCGGATTTTTTTACATTGCAGCCATTTAAAAATGGCTGCAATGTAAAAACTTAAAGCCCCAAGTTAAAAAAAACAAAACCTCCCCGAGTCCAGGCTGCACGGGTGGAAGGGGGGACACCCCCCACCCACCCTGCCCAGTCTGGATTTTTGTTTTTAAAAAGACTCAGAGGCGAGCCCACCCCCCAGCACCAGCGGCCACGGCGTCCCCGCAGCCGCCGGTAAGTATGACCCGATCCCTGGGGGGGGTGTTTAACACCCCCCCAACCCCCAGGGATCACCCCTACTAAAGTTCATAGCTTGCTTACCTTGCGGAGCTCCGGGTGCGGCGGCGGCGGGCAGTCCGGAGGCCTCAGCGCCGGCTGTGGCTGCCGGCGTCAGAGACGCTCTAGGCCTTCTGGGGAAACCCGGAAGTTCCCCAGAAGGCCTAGAGCGTCTCTGACGCTGGCAGCCACAGCCGGCGCTGAGGCCACCGGACC
>QEPC01011163.1:211912-223888 GCA_003113815.1 Sphenodon punctatus
CCACTCTCTCTTACACACACACACACACACACACACACACACACACACACACACACACACACTGGAGTGGAGTACCCCAGCAGGGCTAATCCATTGCACTCCATCCTCAGAGACTGGAATGGAACACCCTTGAAGGGCCCTTCACTCAGTCACAGAGCACACCAAACAAAACAAACACATCGGCCCAACATGCGTGGGGTGGCTTCCCCCACCCCCAGGAAGACATGCAGAGGACTTTGAGAGGGTGAAACATCTTCTGGGGGTGGGCACAGCCCATTCCCCAGACCAGCCCCCCTCCTGCAGCACCCTCCCCATCCACCCACCGCTCTCTCACCCAAGCTCCAGTCCAGCCTGACATGCCTGTGGTGGCCGCCCCTACCCCCAGGAAGACATGAAGAGGGCTTTGGGAGGGTGGAACATCTTCTGGGGGGTGGGGACTGTTCCCCAACAACACGGCCCATTCCCCAGACCAGCACCCCTCCTGAAGCACCCTCCCCATCCACCCACCACTCTTTCACCCAAGCTCCAGCCCAGCCCCCCTCAGCCATCTAATGTGTCCCCAACTCCCCACCACCATCACTACTCCTCCAGATGTGGTAGGACTACATTCCCCAGGGATTAAAATACAAATAATTCCTGAGGGTTTAGTCTTTCTGTGTCAGAGGCTCCAGCACCCCAGTTATTGCACCTCATCTGGAACAGACTGGACCACAAAGGCAGAAGATGAATGCCAGCCACCCCCAATGAGTGCACTGCATGATGCAATAAGGGCCCGTTTTCCTCAGCCGGTGTTTCTGATGATCCTCTGAAGAAAACAGGTCCCTGTGTGTCTCTGTAGCCTAACCTCAGCCTGTGGATTTGAAATAAAAAGCATTGCACACCCTGGAGTCTGACTTGACTGTGTCTGTCTAGAAGAGGACTCTTGCAGTGACACTCACTGAGGAAAGAACACAGCAATGGCAGAAGAATAATTGATTATGTAACACTGCCAGCCCAGCAGTGCACTGCATGATGCATTGTTGCCTTTTAACACCAGTGTGTGTTCTGCAGATCCTCTGGTGCTAATAGGCATCTCTATGTCAGTGTATACTAGCCTTGCCTAATGCCTGCCTGAGTGCTACCATCATGGAAAACAACTGGCATTCCAGAGGAGAAGAGATTAACACAAGAGCACTCCAGTAGGTGAGTGATGACATTAGGGTTTGGATGTGGTTGGGACAGGGTTACCCCCCCATCCCATAAGCGTGTGCACGTGGCATTGCGTATACAAAGTAAACAGTGCACACACACACACACACTCCAAATTTGCCCTCCCCCACCACCCAGTGGACTCAGGTATGAATGGTGAATGAATTAATGAACCGCTGACCAGGTCTAGGACTAGGCCTTCAGGCTGAACCCTGTGACCCAGTGGACTCAGGCGTCAATGGTGAATGAATTAATGAACTGCTGACCAAGTCTAGGACTAGGCCTTCGGGCTGAACCCTGTGACCCAGTGGACTCAGGCGTGAATGAAAGAACCTTTCCTTTTCCCTTTCATGGAAATGAGCCCTTATGTTAATAAATCTTACCTGTGTGAGTGTATCTGTGTGAACTGAGAAATGGGGGGTGGTTCAAAGGATATTCCCATCACCCTACAAAAAGGAACCATTAAGAAGACTACTGGTGGCCAAGGAGGGAATGAAGATAGAGGATTTGGAGGTTCAGGATAAAGGTAAGCGAAAGCAACATGATCTCTTTTGGGGGTCTGGTTTGGGGGGAAAAAGTAAACAAAACTAACAGTGATGCAATGTTGTAAGTTAACCCCGCTTTAAACTCTGAACTGCGATTTCTGGGCTGCTGGTGGTTTCAGCCCTGCAGTTGCTGTGATAGAATCAATCTGATGATATGTGATTGATTTCTGAGTGCCAGTGCTGTGGGGAAAAAAAACAGTTTTAAAAAAAATGTATTAGTAGTGTGGCCATTGGGGCCAGCCCTTGCGGGCTACTGACTGTGACTGTGAGCACAAAGTGTAGTCAAAGTTCGTCTAGGACTAGTGGTAGTCTGTCTCTGTTAATACTGGCAGAGTGGCAGCGCTGTGGGAAAAAAGATAAACTATTGCTTAAATTAAAAAAAATTAAAATGGTAGTGGGCTCATTGGGGGCTAGTGGGAGCCGTGGGGGCTGGGGGCACAAAGTGTAGTGTGCTAGGGGCTGGCTGTTCCTGTGTGATGGCCTGACACTCATTTTGAGTGTAGAGTGTAGCGTGCTTTTGCTTTTAAAAAACCCAATTTTTATTTTAAAGAATAATTAAAAAAATAGGTAGTTGACTGTGGGGTCTAATGGGGGCTGTGGGGGCACAAAGTGTGGTCTGGTGGTACTGGTTGGTTAGTTAGCAGTTAGATTCACTTGTGTTTTTACTCTTTTTTTGTAATTGAATTGCATTTGCAGGTAATTTCGGTTTTACTTTTCTCTCCCATTGATTTTAATGGGAAAAGGTGCCCATTCATTTCAATGGGAAAAGATCCGGTACAGGTATACCAGTTCTAATCTGGTATTAGAGATCTGGTAACCGGTAAATCCGGTAACCAGTATTTCCTCCCAAGTCCCACCCCTATTTTTTAGTCTGACTACAATCCTCATCCCACCACTCCAACTGGACTGTATTTAATGCACACTTGTTTTTTGGGACATAGGATAAAAGGGTTTACAGCTCCAGGGTCAATTTTCTCCAAATACGGTTAGCTTGTGCTACTCCACGCATGTGCTCTAGCTGAAGAAAAATGTGTACTAGCTCTTTACCACTTGGGCATCTTGACAATGTGCTTGGTGTGCAGTCACAGTGTGCAATGCACAAACTTACTGGCTTTTCCACTGTTTTTGTCATTTGTTGTTATTTTTTGTGAGTTGAAAAGAGCTCCTATGGGACCGATCCCAAATCCTATGTGCACCCCATATGCACCCCCAGGGCTGTGTTGATGCAAAAGTGCCAGCTAAGTGCTGGGGAAGTGCTGTAAATTGCTATGAGACTGATGTAAAAGTCCCCAAATGTGACAAAAAGTGACAAAAAATGCCAGAAAGTGACAAAATTGTCAGAAAATGATGAAAAAATAACCATCAACAATGGTGGAAGCAAAGAATCAGTGGAGACTGACCAAGTACCAACAAACACTCTCAAGCACTCCCAAAAAGTCAGTATTTCCCTGCAGAATGGGAATACTTGCTGTTGTACTGGCATTAAAAGCTAGTCAGAAGAAGCACTGTGGAACAGCTCATCTTGAATATTTTCAGGGTAGTCTGTGGACGGGCAATCGGGGTCAAAGCCTGCAGCTAATTAGCCAGTTGGGAGCAGAGAGGACACTGCTAGAAAGCTAGATATAAAACTGAACCTTAAGCTCAGAACAGAGGATTCAATAAAAGAGGCTGGATGCTTTTCTCCAGGCCTGGATCTAACAGGAGGCCTAGGCTAATCAGCTGAAAATCTGAGAGGCCAGAGAGGAGTTTGCTCAGAGCCTGGAAGCCAAGGAGTGGGAAGGTAGCAGTCACCTTAACTGAAGAGAAGAGATAAACCAGAGTCTAAGAGGGGCTTGGTGGACCACTTGTGATATGAACTATGCACAGTATGTTATAATAAATGCACTTTTGGCAGAAAATGTTTTTGCAACTGTGTGATTGATCCTGCAAGAACTTGTGACTGGAGCAGGATGCACATTTACCTGGTTTTAAGGTGCAAGGCAAGCATCAACAGTTCCCATTTCACTCCCAGAAATGAAAAAGAAGCAGCATGCACTTTGAAGGGAAGAAATTGAGGGTCTTGTTTGGCCTAGTTACAAGCAAGATCCCTTAAAGGCAAAGAAAATACCAAAAAGCAATGTTGATCCAAAGAAAGATAGGCCAGAGGCAAAAGGAGAGTCTTACTAAATCCATGTTGATGGAAGCCCCGTAGGCCACATAGAAAGTGTAAGGAACTGAAATCTGATGGATCTGACAGACCAAATATATTGGAGATAGCACAGGGAGCTTACAGACGCCTGCAGATGTATAGAAGGGTAGGCAGGTACATCCTAGAATAACTGTTAACATGCAGAAGCACATCACAAAACAAAAGCCTTTACATCATGTGACCAAGACCCAAAATGAGGTACAGCACAAAAAACATAACAAAAAAACCCCACCTAGCACAGGGAGCTTGACATTTGCGTGGGCTCTTTTGCATAATGGTTTCCTACCTCATCTATTTCACAGTTCATCAGCTTGAGTTCAAGGATGTCACAGCAACAGAACAAGAAATCAAGAGCAGATCTTTGTAGCATGGGACTAAAATATAGCTTGACTGAATACTCAGTGGCATCAATGAGATTTTGAGGAGCATGATCAGTGATGCAAAGAATGCAACTGAGAATTAACAAGCCTAGACTAGAGGTGGGATAGATAGTAAAATATTTATCCAAAGTTAGTATCTGGTATTCTGGATAGCTTGGTGGTTATTCAGAAATTATCCAGTAACCACAGAGTTGACCTGCCCAACCAGAATACCAGAGATTACAATTTACTCCATTACCATTTACCACGTAACCAAACCAGTCCAGATGGTGGGAGGGAGTTAAAACAAAGTCAAATGGTAATTAAATGCTAGAAATGTAGCCGTGTTAGCCTATAGTTATAATAAGAACAGAGAGTCTAGTGGCACTTTAAAGACTAACAAATATTTATTAGTGCATGAGCTTTCATCAGCACAAGCTGACTTCTTCAGATACATGGAATGGATAGGCAGTTAGTCTTACTATCTATATGGTTAGTTACAAGTGATGAGATTAGTTACAGAGAGGAAATAGTTTACACTAAAAGACAAAACTACTTGATCAGATAGAAACCCCTCCCAACATACAGATAAGTGGTAATGGCCCATTCATTAGGAGATGTGCCATTCATATAGAGATATAGAGGAATGTAGGTGGGTGTCAGATCTAAAAAGACAGGGAAAATTGATCAGATCCAGTCACCTCCCAACCCATATGTGGAGGGATGTCCCATACATTAGGAGAACTGGATGGAAAACAGGCTGGAAAATACAAAAAGTTACAAAGGGTAAAATATAAAGGTACGATTGTTTTATGTAATGTGACAAGAAACTCATATCTTGATTCAAACTAAAATAAACAGAGTCAGATTTGGTAATTAATTCTAGTTCAGGGGTTTCACATTCAAGGCGTCCTTTTGGTGGTCTTTGTTTAAGTACACAAACCCTCAGATCAAAGATTCTGAGTCCAGGAAGATTGAAGTGTTCACCCACTGGTTTTTGAATGTCACCTTTTTAATGTCAGATTTGTGTCCATTTAATCTATTTTGTAGGGGGTGTTCTGTTTGTTCAATGCAAGCAGCAGAAGGGCATTTTAGGCAGGACATGGCATAGACCACATTGGAGAATGTGCAGGTAAAGGAATCCTTAATGGTGTAGCTGATGTTATTGGGTCCTGTGAAAATATTGTCCATGCAGATGTGGGGACACAGTTGGCATCTGACTTTGTTACAGGGTTTGGTCCCTGGGTCAGTGTTTATGTTGGAAGGGCCATTATTGTGTGGGTGAGTAGCCTCTTCAAGTTGGGTGTCTGCCTCAATGGGTAATTTCAGACATGACGGCCCTAGAGGCCCGCCATGCTCAATCACGGACCGGGGTCCATTTTGGATCCCAGTTAGGAATCAGTCCGGCCGTCCTTCAGACGTGCCGGCCTGATTCCTACAGGGGATTGGGGAGGGGACAGGCCTGTGCGGCACGATGTGCGGCCACACAGCCTCCCCCCCCGCGCTCGCCCGGCCACCTGCCTTCCAGGAGACGGCGGACGCAGGGACCAATCCAGCCCCTGTGCCCAATCCCGCATCATGGTCTGGGCCACAATCCGGGACTGGCCAATGTAACAGATGTTACTTTTGACCGATCCTGAATCATGGTCCAGTTAACCATACTTCTGGACCTCCGGGCGGCTGGAGGTCCAGAAGCGTGGTCATTGTGATTCTCGCCAGAGGTTCACTGTGGTGAACCTTTGGCGGAACACACAATAGATGTTATGGGACAAACGGCCACCACAGGGGATTCACTGTGGTTGACCATGGTCTTGTAATGTCTGAAAACAAGAACAGGTTTACCACCCAGGGCTTCTGCAAGGAAGGTGTCATTTTCCAGGATGGGTAGTAGATCCTTAATGATGCATTTGAGAGGTTTTAGCTGGGAGCTGTAGGTGACAACCAGAGGTGTTCTACCATTATCTTTGTTAGGTTTGTCTTGTAGCAGGTTGCTTCTAGGTACTAGCCTGGCTCTGTCGATTTGTTGTTTCACCATACTGGGTGGGTATTGTAGATCCAAGAATGTTAGTTGGAGGTCTTTGAGGTGTGTGTCTGTTGGAGGGATCAGAGCAGATGCGGTTATATCACAAGGCCTGGCTGTAGACTACTGATCATGTCGTATGTTTTGGGTGGTAGCTCGAGGCGTGTAAGTCTGTATAGCAGTCCATGGGTTTATGATTCAAGGTGGTATTGATGCATCCATACTGTAGTTGTACTGTGGTGTCCAGAAAGTGTATCCGGTGTGTGGATTGGTCCAGACTGAGATTGATTGTGGGGTGTAAGCCACTGAAGTCCCAGTGGAATTTTTCTAGGGCTTCTTTTCCATGTGTCCAGATGAGGAAGATATCATCAATATCTCTCAAACAGAGGAGGGGAGTGTGGAGGTAGGAGTTGAGGAAGCGTTCTAGGTCAGCCATGAATACGTTGGCATAGTGTGGAGCCATGCGGGTACCCATAGCATTGCTGTGGGCCTGGAGGTATACGTCGTTCCCAAGTTTGAAGTAGTTGTGGGTTAAGACAAAGTGTGAAAGCTCAGATGCTAGCCATGCTGTGGTATAGTCAGGTATGATGTTCCTGATAACCTGTAATCCGTCTGTGTGTGGGATGTTGGTATATAATGCTTCAATATCCATGGTGGCTAGGATGGTGTTATCAGGGAGGTTTCTCATGGTATGGATTTTTCTAAGAAGGTCTGTGGTGTCCCATAAATAGCTTGGAGCACTGGTAACATAGGTTCTCAGTATCAAATCCACATAGCCAGACAACCCCACTGTGATGGTGCCAATGCTGAGACTATACAGTGCCCTGGACTGCCTTGCTTGTGTATCTTGGGGAGTAGATAGAAGATCCCTGTTCATGGTTCTTGGGGTGTGTTTGTGTTGATTTGTTCCTGTACACCCACCGGGAGTTTCTTTATCAGGTTTTTCAGTTCTTTCTTGTACTTCTGATCAGATGGTAGCCGCTTGTAAAATGCAGTGTTGGAAAGTTGTCTTGTAGCTTCTTGTGTGTAATCTGTTTTATCTAGGATGACAACAGCACCTCCCTTGTCTTCTTCTTTGATAATAATATTGGGATTATTTCTAAGGTTCTGGATGGCATTATGTTCTGTGCAGCTGAGATTATATGATAAGTGGTGGTGTTTGTTAATAATTTCAGCTTGGGTGCAGCATCAGAAGCATGCAGTGTAAAAGTCCAGCCTGGTGTTGCGACCCTCAGGGGGGACCCTGTTCTTCACCTGGACATTCTCCAAGAGGTTGCAACACCAAGCTGGACTTTTACATTGCATGCTTCCAACGTCCTGAGGGTTCATGTACTTAAACAAAGACCACTAAAAGGATGGCTTGAATGTGAAACCACTGAACTAGAATTCATTACCAAATCTGACTCTGTTACTTTGGCTTTGAATTGAGATCTGTGTTTCTTGTCACATTATCTAAAATAATTGTACCTTTATACAGCTGTTTTACCCTTTGTAACTTCTTGTATTTTCCAGTCTATGTTTTCCATCCAGTTCTCTTAATGTATGGGTCTTCCCCCCACATATGAGTTGGGAGGTAACTGGATCTGTTCAGTTTTCCCTGTCTTTTTAGATCTGACACCCACCTACATTCCTCCACATCTCCTTATGAATAGGGATGGGCGAATAGAATGTGGTTCGGATGTTCGGATGTTCGGTCATTCAGTTCGAAACCCGAGTTTGGGTTCGGTTCAGCTGAGTTCGGGTTGGCCGAACTTGGCCGAACAGTCAATAATAGCGCTATCAAAACTGAAACCAAAACCAAAACAAAGCCGAAACCTAATTTTTGACCCTGAAAAGACGTTTTTCCTGCCCCCGAACTCATCCGAACATGACCGAACTCTTCGGTCATGTTCAATCCAACCCACTCTCAGTCTGGTATTCTTCGGGGCTGGTGCACACTGCATTGGGGGAAGAGGAAGTAAAAGGGAACCGAGAGAGAGAGAGAGGTTTGAAAGGTTACCTTGCTGAGCCTGTAGGTAGAGGGAGAGACAGACAACCCTCAGAAGGTGGGGGTGGTGGGTGGGTTGAGAGATGGAGGTGAGAAACACAGAACAAGTTCTGGGAGAGGCGTCCTTTGGTGGGGTCTGGAACTACTCTACTTCTGATTTCAATTTTAATTTAATTTGTATGGCCATGTGGCCCACAAATAAAATATGTACCTACCTACCTACCTACTCTACTTCTGGGGCCAGAGTTTGAACTATAATTATAAAGTGATTTCCATGTGCTATGGGGGAGGGACCCTTGGGGGGGCATCTCTTAGGGCAGGCCAAAGGGGCTGGAGGGGGCATCACCTTTCTGTCTTCCCGCGCTTAGGACTAATTTCTAGAAAGTCCTAGCTCCAGTGATAACCTAATTCTGAGGGGAACAAAAGAAGCCTGAGCATGACAATGGAATTAAATGAAGGGTTGGGAGGATGCTCAAGGTGTCTTTAGGAAGATAGGGTGAGTCAATAGGGAAATCTTGTCAAGATGTTGTGGGGAAAACAAATCTTTACAGGAGATAAGGGGATTTCTTATAGGGGAACGGGGGTGGGGGGAGAGAGACTGGCTCCATCCAGGTGTACGCAGACAGACCCATCATTGTGCTCACTTTTGCTAATCTGGAGTTCCAAGCTAGGGTCTTTGTTCGAAACCGGGGAGCGGCCTCCATTTCCTGTGCTCCCGTGGTTACTGACAGAGGCTCTTCCCTTATCTAATTCCTGTTCTTTTCAGGTCTCGTGATTTACCTGAGGGGCTTTTCAGGCTCACCCGACGCTCACATTCCTATCTGGCCCTTGTCACTTGAGCACCCTGGAATCTGTATTCCTTATGGAGCGATATTCACCAAAACAAAAGGGGGGGGTCACATTCTTAGGGAAAAGGTATGTTACCTAACAACTGTTCTGGTAATTAAATGGTAATGCAGTAAGCACTAACGTGGTAAATGGGATAGCTGCTGGATACTAAACTGGACACCATACAACATCTAACCAGACACTGCAATATCTGGCCAGAAGGTGGTAGTTACTCATTTCAGCTCTAGTCTAGACTTCATAGTGCCACACATTTTTGTCCTGTGTGAACCCATTTTCAGACTGAAGTATCATTCTATGACCCCCATGCTCACAAAGATATTAAAAGCATATGTTTACATATGTACAAAGTCAAGATCATGATCCCATTTACAACCTCACTTGTGGCCCCAAAACATAGTTTAAAAACTTCTATCATAGTGATTAGAAACAGTGATATGGGTTTTCTGGAAAATTTTGAATCAGAAAATATTCCCTTGCAAATTTTCTATGAACATTTTCTAGAAATTTTTCTGATGCCCACAAACCTCAAGAGTGAGGAGATTAGTTTTGGTTTTGGTTTCAATTCCAGCTGTCTGATGCAATCACAGCTTTAATTTGGGTTTTGCTTTCATCTGTAGTCATTTTTAGAAATGGAAAACATTCCATAGAAAAATACATTAGTATTTCCCCCAAGAAAAGTTTCCCCAGAAAAATTTGGTGGTGGAAAATTTTCTACCCCACATCACTGATTAGAAACTGGACTCCATAGTGATTAAGTGGATAGACAGAAGAAATCAGATGATTCCAATCAGGTTACAACTACTACTTATTTCTATAGCTCTATTAGACGTACACAAAGCTTTACAGTCACAGATTTTTGGAGACAGATCCCTGCCCAGTGGGCTTACAAATTAAAATGGACAAGGATGGGGGTAATAGAGGGAAAGACATACACACACACATATGCCCACTTTATAGATGGGGAAGTGAAGCTGAGAGATTGTGACTTGCCCAAAGCCACCCAGTGAGTTCTTTGGTTAGGGTGGGATTCAAGCGCTGCTCTTCCAGGTCCAAGTCCAGAACCTTATCCACTACACCACACTGGCTCTCATAAGGGACAGGAATATCTGGATCCAGGTATGGGCAAACTTTGTGACCACACGTGGCTCTAGGTTTTTGGGGGGTCTCCATGCAAGACCCCCAGTACATGGAGTCCATGAATAAATTTGAAGTGACAACATGGGTGTGAAAAGCACTGGCATAATAATAATAATAATAATAATAATAATAATAATAATAATAATATACGTTTATTAGACGCTAGCTTTCGCCATGGTCAGTAAATTAAACAAAACAGATGACACTAGCATAAAAGCACTGTACACCCCCACCCCCATGGTCTGCCCCCCAAAACGAATGGATCCAATTGGTTTCCAGAAATCTCTAGGGAATTTGCCCACTGACCTTGATGGCTATTCTGTCGATGACCTAGTCACCTTGTGGAATGACATCTTGACCATGGCCATTCACATGGTTGCACCCAGGCATCCACTCTCACCGCTGTGACAGCACAGGTTCCCCAGGTATACAGGGGGCCTGAGGCAGCTGAAGCAGGAAGGTAGGTGGCTAGAGTGCAGATGGCTCTCAATTCAAACTGAAGCCGACCAATTGCAGCATAGATCATTTTTGAAGGACTATGCCATGGCTGTGATGTCAGTGAAGAAAGCTTTCTTGTCTGCTGTCATAGCATTGGCAAAATCTCATCCTGTGGAGCTGTTCCAGGCACTGAATGAATGGCCTGATTAATCCGATCTGTCTCTACTGTGAACTAGAGTAATCTATTGCCCTTTGTGACATTTTTATTAATTACTTTGCAGACAAAATCGTTTGTATTCACCAAAACCTGGGTGACACTATTTTACCTGCAGAGTCAGAGTTTGGCCTTTTGGAAGCTCAGCTTTGTCCTACTTGTTTGGATCAGTTTCAATTAGTGTCACCCACCGATGGGTAGGATGTGCTTGAAGTGATGTGAGCTACTATTTCTGAAATATATCCTTGCCTGTCCTGGCTGGTGAAAACCAAGCGGGAGACACTGGGGCTGTTGTTGGCTGGGGTTCTCAGTGCCTCCCTTTAGCAGGGTTGGTTGTCGGACACCCTCAGAACTGCAGTTGTCAGGCCTCTGACTCTCCAGCCAGTTATCACCTTGTCGTTAACCTTCCCTTTTAAGGGAAGGTATTCAAGGTTATCGAATGGGTGATTGCCCAGCAGCTTCAGGCTCAGATGTTATCGGATTTCTGGACCCATTCCAATCAGGTTTTTGTCCAGGGTATAGCACAGAGACTGCGCTTGTGGCCTTGGTCAATGATCTACACCTGGAGACTAGGGATGTGCGAACATGTTTTGGCCGTTCGGTGTTCGGCCCAAACTCAGCCCGTTCGAATGGCCGAACTGAATGGCTGAACCGAAGGCAGAAGTTCGGCCACATTCAGGTGAGTTCAGGTACATTCGGACGGGAAAAACATGACTGGCAGACCCAGGGAGGGGGGAGCAGCTGAGGAGCAGACTTCCTGGTGCCAGAGGTGGAGAGGCTTGGACTATCAGCCAGCCTGCCCAATAACCATCCCTCTTTTTCTCAGACCACTGGCTTTGCAGTCTGTGATTGGCCACAGGCTTGGCTGCACTGAGCCAATGGGGCTTGTGGTAAGGCAGGCGCAGCAAGTAACAAAAGTCATTGCCCTCCCCCCTTCCAACTCCTTCTGAGCTAGCCACTGATCCTGTCAGCAGGCGTTTTCAGAAGTCTCCCTCTCCCAGCAGTTTGTGTTCTGCCCAATCCATTGCCATCCTCCTCCTATTTCACCCAT
>QEPC01011163.1:228191-251355 GCA_003113815.1 Sphenodon punctatus
GACTGTAAAATGTGTTAATTAATGCAAATATGTAAATAAATGTTTGTTTTTAATTATAAAGATGTCATTACTGCTATTAAAGAACTCATTTTTAATTTTACTAGACCGGTTTTGTAACTTTATTGGGTCGCAGAATTTCAGAAAATTTTTTGCAGAAGAATCGGGGCCCTGATTATTACCAACAAAAATAAATATCTCTTCAATTCTTAAGAAAAAAATCAAAAATATTACCTATGGCTCCATCTCAAAGTAACCATACCTCTACCCTTCATAAACCAGAATGATGCCAACTAGTGCTGTGATTAGCAGCTTTATATGGGAATCACAGGTGTATCAACTTCTGTATTTATTAACAGAGTATTTGTCAAACAAACACTCAATTACCCAAAATGTTACAAGCCTTTACACATGTGTTATTTTGTATAGGGGTAAGAATAAAAGTTCCTGGACTAAAGGGATATTGGGATATAACCCTGCAGTATCAGGGATAATAAGGTAAATGGATGGTTGCAGCTAGGGGTACATGGATACAAGTAAAGACAATGAATACAGCATTTACATGTATTTTTTCCTCAAATTCTTTCCTCAGTCATGAATACTTTCATGCTTGTCCACTGAAGAAGGGGGGGGTTGTCCACTGAAGAAGGAGGGTTTGTCCCCCGAAACGAGTTTGGATATTGTCATACATGGTTGGTCCACAGTGTTTCATGATATTATATATTATATAGAATACCCATAGAGGTGGGGGGGTTTCTAAAAACTTCATTCTGTGTTTTAGGAATTGTACATGCATTGTTGGCCCATATTGTATGTTGGCATTTTTGCTGAACTTATACTGTACTTATACTGTATGCCTGTATAGGTGCATTTTTATTATATTTGTATGGTGTTTATACATCTTACATTTTGTTTGTGTGTTTTATTAAAATTAAGCTAAACCCTTTTTTCTCCTATTCCCGTCATTTGGTGCCAGACACCGAGCCCTGGCAGGGCTTCTGCTGCTGCTCCACCAATGCCAGGCAGCCTGCAACGCCCAGCCGAGCAGGGGTGATGTCCACTCCAGCCCCAGGGAACCTCCACTCACTGGGAGCCATCATTCCACTGCATGAAGAAACAGCCTGCCACTCCAGCCCCAGGACCCACCATCAGGGTTCTGGGGCCTACATTACAGGCAGGGAGGGTTGTCATTCCACTTTATCTAGAAGTTGCCACTCTAGTCCCAGGACCCACCATCAGGGTTCTGGGGCCACTCACGGGGAGCCGTCATTCCACTGCATCAAGAAACAAACAGCCACTCCAGCCCCAGGACCCACCATCAGGGTTCTGGGGCCATCATTCCATGCACAGGGAGCCGTCATACCACCGCATCAAGAAACAGCCATCCACTCTAGTCCCAGGACCTACTGTCAGGGTTCTGGGGCCATCATTCCGCTCATGGGGAGCTGTCATTCCACTGCATCAAGAAGCAGCCACTCCAGCCCCAGGACCCACCATCAGGGTTCTGGGGCCTACATTCCAGGCAGGGAGGGCTGTCCATACACACTATCCAGAAGCTGCCACTGTAGTCCCAGGACCCACCATCAGGTTTCTGGGCCCGTCATTCCACTCACAGAGAGCCATAATTCCACAGCATCAAGAAACAGCTAGCCACTCCAGCCCCAGGACTCACCCTCACGGTTCTGGGGCCTACATTCCAGGCAGGGAGGGCTGTCCATCCACATCATCCAGAAGCTGCCACTCTAGTCCCAGGACCCACTGTCAGGGTTCTGAGGCCCACATTACAGTCAAGGGGAGCCATCATTCCACCGCATCAAGAAGCAGCCACTCCATCCCCAGGAACCACCATCAAGGTTCTGGGGCCTACATTCCAGGCAGGGAGGACTGTCCATCCACGTCATCCAGAAGCAATAGGGGTTCTGCTGCTGCTCAGCCTGCTGGTGGTGCTGCTCTTGCTAGGGCTGGGGGCAGGGATAGACCCCACCAGCTGAAAGGGGTGACTGCTCCCACTCCCACCATCCCCAGAGATGTCCTGCTGCTGCTGCCATGCACTCTCCAGAGCCCACTCTGCCTGTCAGACCCTCTCTACCAGGTCACCCTTCCAGTGCCCTTAAAGTGCTGTCTGGCATGGCACGCTGTCCTTGACCCTGAAGTCCAGCATGGTTTTACCTATATTTTATGAAACTGTGTTATTTAACTAGGCTATAGTGATGGCTATGAGCCTTAATAAATTCTATTCTATTCTATGGTTGCCAACATGTATTCCTCCCGCTGCCGGATCTCATCAAACCACGCCTTCAGCCCTGCCTTCAGCTGTCACACCAGGGCAATAGCCTCAGCTACCAGCTTCTTGCCCTGAGGGCTACAATCCTGCTCCTGGATAATCTCCTCCAGTCTCCTGAGGAGACTCTGGACCAGAGAGGTCACCTAGTTGATGGTGGGCCATGGAGGAGCTGATGGTCTCCGTCATGGTCCGGAATGGTCTCAGCACAAAGGCCATGTGAGCCAGTATCTCCCATTCCACCCCATCGTACCCTGGAGGTGCCCCACTGTCTGTCACCAGTTGAACCTAGCTCTGCACTGACTGCCTATAAAGCACCGGGCTAGGTTCAAGGTGCTAGTTTTGACCTTCAAAGCCCTTCACGGTCTGGGCCCTGCCTATCTCCAGGATCGCATCGCTCCACATGTGCCCGTGCAACTCCTGAGATCATCCGTGGGGGTCTTTTTGGAGGTTCCCCAGGCAAGATGGGTGGCTACTGATGTGAGATCTTTTTCGGTGGCTGCCCCTGTGCTGTGGAATTCACTCCCAGAGCAGGCTCAGTTGGTCCCCACCCTTCTGTCATTTTGACGTTTGTGTAAGACCTGGCTGTTCCTCAAGGCCTTTTGTGAGGGGGTTGTGGGTGGCGGGGAGGGTAAGTTTTTATGATTTGTTTTAAAATGTGTAGATTGATTTTATGTTGTTTGCTGCCCCAAGCTGCCTTTGGAAAGGAGGGGTGGTATATAAGTTTTAAATAAATAAATAAAATAAAACAAAAACCTGATGCAAGGTGGCTTTCTGCTCGAGAAGTCGCTCGAGCATCAGGAAGGTCGAATTCCATGGTATGGACACATCCTGCACCAACTGGTGCACTGGGGAGCCTTGCTCGGCCTGCTTCACCCAGAGGCGGTCACTGCCCTTCATGCTAAAGAAACCGCCACTTCCTCTCCGACTTGATCAGGGAGCTTAGGGTGCCTGCCCCAATCCCCTTCTCCCCCAAGCCCAGAGAATCACTGACCACCAGGTGAAGGTTGTGTGTGGCGCAAGGGATGCTGGTGAAGCATGGACTGCACTCAATATGTTGGCCATGTTGTCTGTCACCATGCACCCCTTGGTGAAGGGCATGCCTGGAGTGACCCAATCCCTCACCATGGCAGTCAGGGCTGACTCAATGTTCCGAGCGGTGTGAGGGCTGTCCATGACTTTTGCCTGAAGTAGGTCACACCTATACCCTGCTTCAAGACCGCTCCTGCCACTTCCAAACGCTGCCTCTGGGTCCTGCCACCAGTGCACTGTCACTGCCACGTAGGCGTGCTCCACATTCCTGCTCAACCATAGGTCTGTGAAGTGGACAGTGGCACCCCCAGCCCTTGCCAGCTGTTCCCTCACCTGCTCCTTTAAAGCCCGGTACAGGTCTGGCACCACCTGCCAACTCAGGGTGGTGCATGAGGGCAGCTTAAACTGGGGGGGACCAGGAACCCATTCAGGCACCTAAACCCCTTGTCCCCAACCACCAACAAGGGCTGCCCATTCAGCGCTATCATTTCCCCCAACGTGTGTGGCTTTCAGTTGAAAGCCATGCCGCCCTCCACATCCTGAAGTGGCTGATGGACTTGGCAGCTGCCCCCACCCCAGTTCCTCCATCATGCATTGATGCTTTTGCTCTTGCTGCTGCTGCTGCTGCTTCCCCCTAGCAGTGATACTGCTCCTGGTGCTAAAGGCAGCTGTTAGAGGAGGACGCTTGCCCTCTAATGGAGGTGGACGACTGGCCGCTGCAGTCAGGAACCTGATGGCATCCTCTGCCCCTGACTGCCCGCTTAGCAGCACAGCACTGTGACATCCCTTAAGGTGCCTTGCCATGGCAGTTGTGCCAAGGTTGGTGAGCACCTGCCCACACTTCACCACCTTCTGGCACAAAGGGCACTGCACCTCCCTGGGATCATCCACCTGCACGAACTCAAAATGCGCCCAGATGGAGGATTTTTTGCCCCCTCCTGCCTCCTGGCCTGCACCGGGTGATGCATCACTGACAGCACTGCTGGGAGGAGCAAAACATGGTGGTGATACAGCTCTCGGAGGGACAGCAATTGCCTCAGCACCAGACATCTCCTCCACAGGACTAGTGTCTACCTCGCTGTCCCCAATCTGAGTGATGTCCCATGAAGGGAAATTCTGGGACCCTGAGGCTGATTGACTGCCCACCATTTATTTATTTATTTATTTATTTATTTATTTATTTTAAATGTATATCCCACCCTACTGCCCACAGGGCAGCCTGAGGTGGCAAACAACACTCAATAAAACAATATACAAATTTTAAAACAATTTAAAAATACAATATGTGGGGGGAAGCCCCACCCCACCCCACCCCTACCCCTCGCCAAAAGCCTGATGGAACAGCCAAGTCTTACATACACACCGAAACAGCAGGAGAATGGAAGCCAACCAAGCCTCCTCCAGGAGCTAATTCCACAGCACAGGAGTGGCCACCAAAAAAGATCTAACATTGGTGACCACCCGCCTCACCCGGGGAACCTCCAAAAAGATCTAACATTGGTGACCACCCGCCTCACCCGGGGAACCTCCAAAAAGGCTCCCATGGACAATCTCACGGGTTGCACGGGCACATAGGGAGTGAGGCGGTCCCGCAGATAAGCAAGGCCCAGGCAATGAAGGGCTTTAAAGGTTAAAACCAGCACCTTGAACCTGGCCCGGTGCTTTATAGGCAGCCAGTTCAGAGCCCAGAGCACTGGTGTCATGTGCTCCCTGCAACCCACCCTGGTAAGGAGATGGGCCGCGGCATTCTGCACCAGCTGCAGCCTCCAGACCAGCCTCTTGGGCAGCCCCATGTAGACTGCATTGCAGTAATCCAGTCTCAAGGTGATGAAGGCATGGATGACAGTGGCGAGGTAACTGCCAAAACGCACTCCCTGCCACAGCCACAACCTGAGATTCCAGGCTGAGCCACGAATTGAGAAGCACACCCAGACTCCATACTTGAGAGACCATGGAAGAGCGAACCCCCACAACAAGAGGTGATTCAACCACCTCCATGTCCCCCATGATGCTGCCACTCTCCCTGTGACCCCTATAGCTCTTGCTGCTGCTGCTGCTGCTGCTGCTGCTGCTGCTGCTGCTGGGCCTCTCCCTGCTGGCATTGCCTGGGTTTCGGGCCCTGTCTCTAGCAGCTGGGGTGGGATCCACTAGCCCTGGACTGCTGGGGACCACCTCAATAATGGGGTCAGGGACACTGGTGGCACTAGAGAACATCCAACCCCAAAGCACCTGCACCTTCTCCATTTCTGCCACCCAAAGAATGCACACAAAGATTTTATATATTTATTTATTCAAATTGGTAATCTAATATTATATATATCTACACTAACTCTAACTGCTATTAACTATTCTAAAACCTATGGAACTAAATGGAATATTATCTAATATCTACAAAGGCCTAGTCCTACAAACACACTATAAAATGCTAAAACTGAATCATTACACACTATCTCTATCTATCTCTATAACTAAGCTGACTCCTACATCTATCTACGTATAGTAACTATCTAATATTATGTATATCTATATCTATATATATACACAGGGATGGGGGGGGGACACAGACAGCTCATAACAAACAACACAGGGAGGGGTACAAAACTGAAATGAAACCTAAATCAATCTAATGCTACTCTAAATAAATCCAAAAACAGGGGAAGGGAATCAGGGATAGAATATCTACAGGGAGGAGGGAAGGATTAAATGGAGGGTAGGGAGAAAGAACATAGGGAGGGGTAAAAAATAAAAAGAACACCTAAATCTATCTAATCTAATCTAAATAAATGAAACTATGGGTGATTTCAGACGTGGCAGGGCGCCTATTGGCCCTGTCACGGAATTACCTTTAATTCCCCGCTGGAATTAACAGACATGCCGGCTGATTCTGGCGGGGAATCTGGGGAGGGGGAGGGGTGTCATGGCACAACATGCGGCCGCACAGCCCCACACACACACCACACTCCATGGGCCGCCCACCCTCCGGCAGATGGGGGGGGACAGCAGCCAATTCTGCCGCTGCAGCTGATTCCGTCCCAGGATCTGGGCCACGGCCCAGAATTGGCAGAGGTAACAGACGTTACCTGCCACCGATTCCAGGCCATGGTTCAATTAGCCACGCTTTTGGAGATGGTGCCCGGTCCTTGAAAGTGTGGTTATTTTGCTCACCGCCGGTGGTTCACCATGGTGAACATCTGGCGGCGAGCAACCAGACGTTACACGACCATCCACCACCAGAGGGAATTGTCCATGGTTGACCGTGATCGCGTAACATCAGAAAATACCTTATGAAGGGCAATGACTTTTGTTACTTGCTGCACCCGCCTTACTACTATTGGAGAATAATTACAATAAGACCAAGGTTATGGCCTTTTCCCACAGGAAACTAAGCTATAAGTGGTTCTTGGATGATAAAGAAATTGACCAAGTCAGGGTTTTTAAATTCCTGGGCCCACTGTTTCAATCAAATGGTGGCTGGTCCATGCAACTGCAGGCTACCAAGATAGGACCAAACAACTAAACAAAGCCCTGCTAGGCTGCCTTCTTTAGATCAAGGGGTGGCCACTTGTTTACTCCTGCGATTAAAATATTTAGACAAAAATGCATACCCCAAATATTATTTGGAGCACACCTCTGGGCACTGGGGGAAATTAAGAATCTAGAGAAACTTCAAGCAGGTTTCTTCGATCCTTAATAACTGCCCCTTCTCGGATAAGTAATATGGCCCTTATCATGGAATGTGGATTACTTTCATTACAGGAGAACGTATGTTCTGGGGCTATAAACTATTGGCTGAAGCTTAAATTTAAAATGGCTGCACCTTTGTCTCAACTGGCCACCGAAGATAGGATCCCTAATAAGTGGGTTAAGCTTACTTAAAAGGGAAAATAAATCAGTTGGGCTTTAGCCTGGAGGCCCTAGCCCCAGTAGGTTATAAAGGGGCCAAAAAGTTAGTAATAGAAAGGCTGTCTGATAATATGCATCAAGAAATTAGATCGATAATTGTGGAAAGTAGGCCCTTGGGCTCATATCTGCTATGGGCTAATAGTACACACTCTCCAGTGCCTTATCTGGATAGTGGTTTAATGACAAGGAATAGGAGGTTTTTCCTCCTGGCTAGATTCAATTATTTCCCCTCAGCCATGGTTGATGGCAGATACAATGGGATTCCATTTGCAGAGCATTTATGCCAATGTAATTTACAACAAATTGAGACATTGAAGCATATTTTACTGGAATGTCCTATCTTTGCTGATGCCCCAGAGCGAGTTATCCTTCCCCTAATTCATCTCTTGTTCATGCTCTGGTCATCTCTCGCCTCGATTACTGTAACCTCCTTCTCACTGGCCTTCCCCGGTCTCACCTTTCTCCCCTCATCTCTGTCCAAAACTCTGCTGCCAGGGTCATCTACCTCGCCAGTCGCTTCGACCATGTGCAGCCCCTCCTCTCTTCGCTTCACTGGCTTCCCCTTCCTGAACAAATCCTGCACAAGCTCCTAGTCTTCACCTATAAAGCTCTTCACAACCTTGCTCCCCCCTACCTCTCTGCACTTATCGCCCTCCATACTCCAGCCCGTGCACTTCGCTCCTCCTCTGTCCCTTCTCTCACCCTTCCACGCCTTCCCTGCTCCCCTAAGCGCCTTCGTCCCTTCTCACTTGCTGCCCCCCATGCCTGGAACTCCCTCCCTGTCCACATCCGCCTTGCCCCCTCCCTTCATACCTTCAAATCTCTCCTTAAAACTCACCTCTTTCGCTCTGCTCTGTCTGACTCTTTATCCTGCTGAGCCACTATTCCTATACCTACGATCGGTTTACCCTTATCCTTGCAACATGGACCTGCCTGCTGTCATTCTCATCGTAACCAAGCCAAGTACGTGCACTTGAGACCTCGCATCTTCATGAATGTTAGACCCCTTGTCTCTCCCTCTGTTCCCCTTCCTAAGTCTCTCCCCCAGCTCCTGTCTCTCAGATTGTAAGCCCTAGGGGCAGGGACCGTGTCTATTTTATTACTTTGTAAAGTGCCAGGTACACTGCTGGCGCTATATAAATGTTTGTTAATAATAATAATAATAATAATAATAATAATAATTGACCCTTTCCCAGGAAGATCCTGGGAATTCTATGTAAATCTTCTCCTGGGGGATGGTTCCACTGATGTTACGGTGAAAGTGGCTTTGTTCCTGCGGCATGTTTATACTAGGAAGAGGAAATTGTGTGTTATTATATCTTAAGTAAGTAGAGATAATAACTGAATGAAAATGTTCTGGCTGGTACCGGTCAATCTGTAATTCCTCCCTCAGGCTAGTTGTCTTATTTATTTTATGGTATTTTATTTACATTTTCTTATGGATATTTGTATGGCTGCCCAGTGTGGCTTTTATAACTGTTTGCAATGGCCTAAATGGCTAAGCAATAAAGTAATGTATTGTATTGTAGTAAATAAATGAAACTATTAAGGTAAATGTGTGGGAATGGGTGAAAAATGTAAGAGGATGGCAATGGATTGGGAGGAACACAAACTGCAGGGAGAGGGAGAGTTCTGAAAACGCCTGCTGACAGGATCAGTGGCTAGTTCAGAAGGAGTTGGAAGGGGAGAGGGCAAGGACTTTTGTTACTTGCTGCACCCACCTTACCACAAGCCCCATTGGCTCCGTGCAGTCTATCCCGTGGCCAATCGCAGACTGCAAAGCCAGTGGTCTGAGGAAAATAGGGATGGTGATTGGGCAGGCTGGCAGCTAGTCCAAGCCTCTCCACCCCTGGTGCCAGGAAGTCTACTCCTCAGCTGCCCCTCTCCTTCCTGCGCCTTCCAGCCCTGTTTTTTCCCACCCAAACATGCCCAAACTCACCCGAACACGGCCGAACTGTTCGAAGCTTCGGGCGTTTGGTTCAGTCATCCAAATAGGCCGAGTTTGGGTCGAACAACAAACGTCCGAACCACGCTCACACATCAGTAATGATACCCAGCTCTATCTCTTTTTCATCTGAACCAGGTCCTGCACTGCAGCCTTGTTGTTTTCCCAATGCCTGGTTGCTCTTGGGGACTGGATGAGGTGAGCTGATTAAAGTTGAATCCTGGCAAGACTGAAGTGATTATGGTTTGCCAGCTCTGTGGTGACTTGGAGGGGATTGGTACCCCTGTCATTCAGTGCTGAAGTGTTTCTGGACCCCTTGCTACACCTGGATTGTCAGGATGTGGCAGTTGCCTGGAGCACTTTTTGTCAACTTCATCTGGTGAGGGGGCTGCAGCCCTTCCTTTTTAATTCAGATCTGGCCACCATTGTCCATGCTTTAATTACCTTAGGGTAATAAAGGTTGCATATACACATTGAACAGGAGAGGGGACAGAATAGAACCCTGCAGGACTCCACACATGAAGTTCCGGGGAGATGACGTACATTTCCCAAGAACCACCCGCTGAGTTCTCCTGGCCAGGAATGAGTGGAACCATTCAAGAACAATCCCACTCACCCTGGCCTGGTCCCACAGCCTTGTCACCAACATCTCGTGATCAACTGTATCAAATGCCGCCAACAGATCCAATAAGATCAGAATAGATGATTTGCCCTGATCCAGTTCATGGCATAGGTCATCAACCAAGGCCACAAGTGCAGTCTGAATGCCAAACCCAGGGTGAAAGCCAGACTGCGAGGGATCTAAAAAACTGACCCGGTCCAGATGCCCCTGTAACTGCCAGGCCACCACCCATTCAATAACCTAGAGACTGGCCGATAACTGGCCAGGAAGTCGACGTCCAAAGATGGCTTCTTGAGCAGAGGCAGAACAAAAACATCTTTGAGACAGCTTGGCACTCTGCCCTTCCTAAGGGAGGCATTGACCACCCCCACCAGCAATGGCCCTGATGTCTCCCGGCTGGCCATCACCAGCCAGGATGGGCACAGATCTAATTCACAACAGGTAACCCGCACTGTCCCAAGGACCTCCGCTGCATCAGTGGGCGATACCCACTGAAACTCATCCCACAACAACTGACATGGAGGGACTTCCCCTATCTCTGATTCAACCACTGTTGCAAGTGCAGGATCGAAGTCGTGATGAATCTGAGTGATTTTATCCTCAAAAAAGTCAGCAAACATGTCACTGTGGGCACTGGAAAATTCCAGTTCCAGGCAGAGAGAGGATGGACTGACCAGCCTCTGCACCACCAGAAAAGCTCCGCCAGAAGTGACTTTGCAGATGCACTGAGGGCAGCAAAGAACTCTTTGCTGAGGAAAAGTCACTAATTTAGTTGTGTGTAGCTGGTCAAGGACAGACACTTTTGCATCATTGTGTACCGGTAATACTAAAGAATAAAGAGACATCTTAAAACAGACATCTGGGAGCCAGGGGGTAAAGGTTAGAGAGGATGAAGTCACAGCAAAGAAATGGTCAAGCAGTAAATAAGGTAAGAGAGACAAAACAACTCGTATAAAGCAAAAATACAGAGGAAGAAGATGGGACAGAGGAGAGATTGCTGTGGGATGCCAAATGGTCAAGGGAGGTGGGAGAATGAGAAGTTGCCATTTGGGATGCTGAAAGTAACTGGTAACATAGGAGAGTCATGAGAACATGGGATCATAGCAGTGGAGAAAGAGAATGGTCAACTGTTCTGAAGGTAATAGAGAACGAGGGTTAGGGACCAAGGGGCCTTTTTATTTCAGGTGAATTGACCAGGGATGTTTCGGTTGAGCAGAAGGGATGAAAGCAATATTGGAGACACCTAGGGATGGGCGAACAGAACCAAGTTCGGAAATTCGGTTCAGTTCAGTTCGAAAATCGAGTTTGGTTTTGAAGTTCGGTTCAGTCGACCGAACTATTCGAGTTCGGTCTGAACTCCGAACTTCCGAACAGAGTTCGTAAATTCAAACCCCATTGAACTAAATATAATATTATCTTATAGGGATGGGTGAACAGAACCGAGTTCGGAAATTCGGTTCGGTTCGGTTTGAAAATCGAATCCGGTTCAGAAATTCGGTTCGGTCAGCCAAACTGGTTGAGTTCGGTCTGAACACCAAACTTCCAAACTACGTTTGCCTATCCCTAGAGACAACAGAAGCAGAGAGCTTCTATTATTAGAGTATAGGAGCGCTCTAATAGTTAAGGTGTGTTACACTATCCAAAGCCCCAACATTCTAATTGCTATAAAATGGGCATGATTAAAGTTAGGATTGTGAGATTTGCGGGAAAGGATTGGTGGAGTAAGTGGTTCATGCTGTCTGAATTGTAGCCAGATTGGTTAAATAACAGCTGAGATATCACAGTTTGGAGACTGCAGTTTGAAAGCATGTTTTTTCAAAAGTTAGACAGTCTCGATCTCGACAAGTTAAAGATGTTTTGTGTTGGTTGAAAGGAGGTGTAAGCCTTTTAGAAAATTCAAGGAAGCTGCCAGGGGGTGCCTTCTGATTTACTTTTTGTAAATCCGGTTAGTAGTTTTTAAGTTATGACATCTTGAAAATTCAATGTTAGCCTATGGAGACCACCCTGAGTGTGGAGTGCTTGCGAACATTCTATGTGTAATGCATAGACTGTTTAAAAGTAAACAGTCTTGAATACTGGAGACTACAACTCCCAGAAGGCACTGCTTTCCAGACCCTTTTAGTGCTGGGTAAAGAGAGGGAACTGTACCTCCCAGGGGGCAGTGTGAGTGACTGGTCAGCCATGTTTAGCGTTCATCTGGTGGGAAGAGAAGGAGAGCAAGGCCTGTGAAAGGGAAAAAGCTGAAGGTTATTCTGATCTGATCCCGCACAGCAGGCACCTTGGCTTGGGGGCCAGGGATGCCACAATTGCTAAATAACAGAGCTAGCTAATCCCACAGTGATGTTTGGGGTGACTGATCTTGCCCCCTAAAGCCACCCAGAACCACAGAGTGCATGGATTTCAGTGACAACCCTTCCCCCTCCAAAAATGTGGGGTGTCTGGGCTACCCCATTGGAGGAGCATGGCTGAGCCTTGAGCACTGGAGTTTGTCTGGGATGGTCCCAGGTGTAGGAAGAGGGTAGAGGTTTATCCCAGAGAAAGGGACAGGAGGCTACATGTGGGATGGAATTTATCTTCTCTCAGCACTTCTCCCTCTGACTTTCCCAACCCCCTAAGGAATGAGGAGTAAATGGGTGCTCTGGGCTGATAAAGTGGGTGTTCTGCAGGAGGGGGGCAGAAAGATGGTGGGGTCCTGTACATAGCAGGATTGTGGGGCAGAGTGGCAAGTGTAGTCCTCTTGGGAGGACCCTAAGAGTGAACCTCAGCCCAGGGAAGGAAATCCTATGGGGGAGCAGGGAGGGAGGGAGCATACACAAAGGGGGGCATTAGTGGGAGAGAGTAGGGGCAGAGCCTCTGTAAATAGCTTCCACAGTGGAAGCCATGCACAGGTGGAGCACTTTACAGGAAGCGGCTTTATTGGGAACACAGAATATGGAACCCAGTACAGGGGGAGATCTGCAGCGTGGGCAGCGTTGTGCAAGAAAGGGAGCCCTGTCCAAGGGGGAGTAAAGTGGGGGAGTCTTGTAGAGACAGAGAGCTGCAGAATAATGGCCATAATTGTTCCTGGACAGAGGAGATCTGAGTGAGGGAGCTTTGTACAGGGGGAGAGTCCTGTACATGGGCACAGCCTCCCCTTCCAACACAAGTGTGCATTTTTTGCTCTTCGTTTGCAGATTATGCCTTCAGCAGTGTTGGAGGGGAGGTACCGGGGTACTCCCTTTTTTGATAGAACGTGCCCCTGCTGTGCTTCTGGTATCGAGAATCTTACCCATTACCATTTTGTATGCCCCTTCTACTCCCACTTGCGTAGTATGCTGTGTAATATAATGAAAATTCCTGTTAATCTAACCGATGGGCAAAAATTTGGCCTCCTTTTGGCCAACAGAAATCCGCGACTTACTAGAACAATGGCTCTCTTTGCTTTTTTGATGGAAAAGACCAGGAAAATGAGATTGGGGGCAGTAGAATAACTGAGTGGGCTCTGTATGATTACTTGTATGATTAATTATGTTTCCCCTTTTTCGATATGTGGTTTATGTAATGAAATGTATACGGGTGAATAACAGTTTTATAATTGACCTGAAGTTTTATCAAAAGACTGTATTTAGTTCAGTTTAGTTCAGTTTTAGTAGTTTGTGATGTATATTTTGTATATTGGGTGAAGTCGTTTGTCATGGCCGATGGCCAGTACAATAAAGATTTAAAGTAAAGTACATGGGCACAGCAGAGTCAGGGAGCACTGTACAAAGAGTGAACTAGCCAGGGGGTCCTCTACAGGGGGAGGTCCTAGAAAGCAGAATGGCCATTGTTGAACAAGGGAAAGAGCTCTGACAGTGGGGAGTAGAGTGGAAGACTCCTGTACAAGCCATAGATATCACAGAGAGCAGTTTTGGAAGTTTGCAATGCTTTAAAAAACCTAAAATTGTATTCTAAGTAAAGCAGGGAGCTACCAGTAAAAATCCAGCTTCACCTTGCTTGCTATTTGAAGGAAGGAACAATTTTCTAAAGAGAAGCGAGCATCTCACCCCCTCCTTTTCCTCTATCCTTTCATTTCAGTTGGGGAGAATGGGACAGCTGACTAATGGCTCACAACCGTCCCTCTTACCCACTAGTCTCCACTGCCCTCCCAGAGCACAGTGAAGCTGGATAGAGTTCTAAACAAAGGTTTAATTAAAACTAAGTTGGGTATGTATTGAAATTAATAAAATGGAATGACCATTGGAAGGAATGGAGGCAACAGCAGTGCCAATTTCTAAATAACTACTATTGTCATTCCAAAATCCAATTAAGTGATTGTTAAATTATACAACACAGTTGCATCTTTGGGAGTACATAGGGAAGGCAAGAGGGTTTGAAGTGATGAGGAAGGCAGTGGCACCAGATGCAATAAGTGGAATGGTTGGAATGACAGGGAAAAATACAAAGAGTGTTCAGGATTAAGTAAGTGTGTGGAATGACAGGAAGAATTACAAATAGTTATAATAATAAGGTTCTAAGTGAAATAACCTTTGGAAGACTGATGGGATATCTGATTCAGAAGGCTGATGGGATATCTGATTCAGAAGACTGATGGGATATCTGAGGAAGCAGTTCTATTGTTTTACCCACTGACCATAGCTGACTCACTAACCTTTGACTCCCAATACTCCTTTTTTGTCATTCTA
Organism: Sphenodon punctatus; assembly: GCA_003113815.1. NCBI lineage: Eukaryota > Metazoa > Chordata > Lepidosauria > Sphenodontia > Sphenodontidae > Sphenodon > Sphenodon punctatus. Next base: position 242,636 of record QEPC01011163.1, read on the forward strand.
CACACACACTTCTGTTCCATATGACACATACAGACAAACACTGTATTGTTTGAATTTTGAGTTCTCTGTGAGGGGAGTGGGGGCTACAAGGTTAGAGGGGCGACTTGAACCCAGGACTCCTGGATTGTCTGTTAAAAGGTTGAGAGCAGGGAAGAGGAGAACAGGCTCAGAACGAGGACTATTGAGTTGCCTGTGAAGGGAGTGCAGCCTACTGGATTGGAGTGGGGTGGAGCAACTGGAAACCAGGAGTCCTGAGTTTTCTGTTATAGGGCTGGGACTAAATAGATTAGAGGGGGAGAAGGGGTGGGAAACAGAGCTCCTAAGTTCTCTCTTTCATAAAGAGGAAACAAAGTGGGTGAGGGCCAGCTCACACCCTTCTGTCCCCAGCTTCAGTGTTGCTCCCAACCTGCAAAGAGGAAGAGGATTGGGGCTGAAAGACGAAGGCAAAGTGTGGGTGCTTGTAGTCTAAGTTGAAAGTGAGCACAATATGTGAGACTGTACAATGTCTTTACTGCTGACATGGCACACAAGTGAAGGCAGGAGCCTTAACTTGCAATTTGCATGCTTTTTAGTGCATTATTGAATTTGCAAGAACCTTAACACTTCTTGTAAACTGGAGTTTTTTTTTTATTATGGAATATAGAATTAGATGGTAAGAAGCTAAAGAAATGATCTGTAATAACAATTCATTATTCACAAGGAATATTGCCTCAAGGATATTTGGTAGTTGCTGTAGGGTTAAAGAGAGTATGCGCTAGGAATGGGCAAAAAGAACCGAGTTCGGAAATTTGGTTCGGTTCAGTTCAGAAATTTGGTTCGGTTCGGAAGTTCAGTTCGGTCGACCGAACTATTCGAGTTCGGTCGACCGAACTATTCGAGTTCGGTCCGAACTCCGAACTTCCGAACAAAGTTCGGAAATTCAAACCCCATTGAACTAAATGGAATATTATCTTTTAGGGATGGACGAACAGAGCCGAGTTTGGAAATTCGGTTCGGTTCAGTTCAAAAATTGAGTTCGGTTCGGAAGTTCGGTTCGATCAACTGAACTGGTCGAGTTCGGTCCGAACTCTGAACTTCTGAACCGCATTTGCCCATCCCTAGTATGCACAAAAATGGACATGATACTAACTCACCTTTAACACCACTTTAACATTCTTTATGCATGTTGCAGAGATGTACTGGTGGCCTATGAAGCCCTGAAACATGCATAAGAAATGTTAAAGCGGTGTTAAAATGGAGTTAGCATCATGTCTCTTTTCACCCTATGTTCACACAACATTCCAGCTATGCCAAGGTTAATCTATGGTTACTGATGGGTTAGGTACCCCAATATGGGTTAGGAGTAGAGCTAAAATGAGATCTACTGCTATTCAGGACAATCTGGATACTGCGGTATCTGCCAATATCCTGTATCCGGCCAGATACTGAATGGTATTTAGTTAGCATCTAGTGGATATCCAGTTAACCAGATTACCAATTTACGATGATGCCAGGTATTACTGTTTGATAGGAATGGGAATTTTGGTTTCGGATTAAACTAAAAGTACCCAAAAATGGCTATTTCGAATTAATCTGAAATTTCGGTTCTTTTTCGGTTTCGGTACTATTGGATCTTTTGCATTGATTTTTGTACTGGCTTTTTAACATTGCAGTTTGTCCCCCATTGAAAAAACACAATGTTAAAAATCCGGTACAAAAATCAATGTAAAAGATCCGATAGTACCGAAACAGAAAAAGAACCGAAACTGAAATTGACTGAAACCAAAATTTTGCCCAGAGTCCCATTCCTAGTGTTTAACTTATTGCTCTTTGTCCATTTTTTTTTACTCCCTCCCGCCTTCCAGACCTGGTTTTAAAGTAGTAATTGTAACTACTAGTAATGGTAACTGCAATGCAGTTAATATGGCAATGCGGTAGACTGGGTATTTTCAGACGAGATGGGGCCGGTATTGGCCTCGTCATGGAATCACCCATTGATCCCCCACCGGGATCAAAACAGCCATCAAACAGATGTGCTGGCTGATCCCAGCAGGGAATTGGGGGAGGGGGCGGGGCTGCGCGACTCAAGGTGCGGCCGCACAGTCCCACACCCCCCCACGCTCCCCTGGCCACCTGCCCTCTGGGAGACAGGCAGGCACCACAGCCAATGTGGCCACAGTGCCCGCTGGCCCCCTCGGGGCATTGACCATGGCCTGGAATCTCGCTGTTGATTCTGGGCCGTGGTATGCAGACAGACGAGACAGTCCCCTTGATCATGGGGGAGGGAATCACATTCAACACGCAAATGGAGATGTTCCATCCAGGACCTCCGTTCGCATGTTGAATGTGATTCCCCTCCGTGATTCACGGGGGTGAATATCTGGGGGGGAACTTCCGTTCCCCCCAACAGACGTTACGGGACCACGATCACCATGTGGGTATTCACCATGATTCACCGTGATCTCGTAACATCTGAAAATACCCTCTGATATTTTTATCCAGTAATCCAGTTTTGTGGTTAACCTCCATGGTAATGAGTTAGTTTATGAACCACCACTAAACCAAGCAGAATATCCAATATCAACTGTGGGTAATTTTCCCCCTATTTATTTCAAATAGCAAGTTCGGACTTGGTAACCTTCACCGTAGCTGTCCTAAAGGTTGTAGCTAGGACTGTGCATGGGACCACATATTTATACGTGTATTGGTATTTCTGGTTTTAGTATTTGCATTTATTTATGTTTGTATCTTTGCCCATGCTCACAACCTTTTCCCCATCATTACTAGGGGTGTGCAGAAGGCACCCCATTCATTTTCATTTTTGTTTTAGCTTTCATTTTTCATTTTTAAAAAACCCTTTGTTTTTTTGAGGGGGGTGTGTGTGCTTCCAAACAATACATTCATTTTCAGTGTTTTTTTTTAATTTTTTTATTTAAAAATAATAATTAATAAAATCACTGTGCATGTGAAAAATGACCACTGGGCTGTTCTGTGCATGTGCAGACCTTTTCTAAAATGGCATCAGCACCATTTTGGAAAAGGGTGCATATTTGCAGGATGATCCCGGCATCATGGGGGGGGTGTATTTTTTATTTTTAAATGAAAATGGATGAAATCAAACAACAATCATTTGCTTATTCATCCACTTTTGTAACATTAATTATGAACACAAATGGGTCTCCACATGCTTTCACAAATAATAGAAAATTTTACAGATGCAAACCCCTAATCATTACCAATGTGGAAAATGCAGTGAAAATGGGTTGCTCTGTATGGGTTATTTTGGCACAGAAGTGCAATGAGGCTCTACCAGTTTGATAGACCTGTAAGAAGGAAAATGCAGCCAAAACTGCTGCTAAGTTTGCTACCAGAGTAAAAGGGAGAGCAATGTTTTGGGTGAGGGTGGAGAGCACGGATAGCTTGGTGGGGAGACTGTTAGCTTGGGGAGGGTGGACTGGGGCATGAGTCTGGCTCGGGGTATCACTGGCTTCAGGGATAGTGAGGTATACGTTGGCATAGGAAATGGGAGATTGGAACATGGGACTGGCTCAAGTGAGGACATACGGGCTTGGGGATGGGGGAATGGAGGATGTGTCCATCTTGTGGGGAAGAAAGAACCATGGGACTCAGTTCAGAGGGTGTTGCTAGTTTAGGGAGTTGGAATGGAACATGGGGTTAGGCTCAGGGGAGGTCACTGGCTTGGGGGGTGAGGCATAGTTCTGGCTTTGGGGTGGTTTTTGACTCAGAGGGAAGTCATTGGGTCAGGGCCAGTTTTACCTTAAATGGGGCCCAGGGCGTGGAAGAAATGCGGGGCCCCATCTTGGCCGGCGGGCCTAGGGGTGCTCCCCGGCTCAGGGTGGGCTCCCCTGGACTGAAGGCAGCATGCAACCCCGACCTGGGCTCAGGGGTGGGTGGAGGGGCACTCCCCTCCACCCATTCCCAAGCCTGAGAGGCCATTCGGCTTCCGACCGGATCACTTACTTGATCTGCTGCTGGTCCCCACACCGGGCTCCCCCACACACACACTTCCTGGCACAGTTTCTCAGCCACGAGAAATGACCCAGCCAAGACCCATGCCCATCCTGGTTGGTGAAAGCCAGCTAGGAGTTGTTACAGATGTTGCTGCCTGGGGTGGTTAGTGCCTCCCTTTGGGAGGGCAGGGTGCCTGACTGCCTGAAGGAGGCTGTGGTTAGGCCCCTGCTCAAGAAACCATCTCTTGACACTGATACTCCTGCCAGTTATCAGCCAATCTCTAACCTCCCCTTTTTAGGGAAGGTTATTGAGCGGGCTGTGGCACGGCAGCTCCAGGAACATCTGGATCACACCGGTTTCCTTGACCCCTCTCAGTCCAGGTTTCAGCCTGGGTATGGTACGGAGACTGCATTGGTGGCGTTAGTTGACGATCTCTGTCTGGCATTGGACCAAGGTCATTAGACCTTACCTTACTGGTCCTGCTAGACCTTTTGGCTGCATTTGACACAGTCGACCATGAGATGTTGGTGACTCACCTGCGGAACTGTGCTGGGATTGGCAGGATGGCCTTGGACTGGTTCCGTTTGTTCCTGGCCAGGAGAACTCATTGGGTGGTCTTGGGGAAGTGTACAACTTCCCAGGACATCAAGTATGGAGTTCCTCAGGGTGCCATTCTTTCCCCCCTCTTGTTTAACATCTATATGCAGCCATTAGGGGAGATCATGAGAGGGTTTCAGGGCATGCAGTGTCATCGGTAAGTTGATGACACTCAGCTCTACCTGTCTTTTTCTACCAACCCAAGTCACGCAGTCTTCTTATTTTCCCAGTGCCTGTCAGCTGTGGGGACTTGGATGAGGTTGAGCCATCTGCAATTGAATCCTGACAAGATGGAGATGATGTTGGTGGGCGAGGGCTTGGGGGGCCTAGGGGTGGTTGAATATCCTCTTGTTTGGGGGGGGTGTCGTCCTCCCATGGTCTCTCAAGTGCGGAGTCTGGGTGTGTTCCTTGATTCACGGCTCAGTTTGGAATCTCAGGTTGTGGCTGTGGCGGGGATTGCATTTTGTCCGGCAGCTTCGGCCATATCTCTCAGACTCTGACCTCGCAACTTCCATCCATGTCTTCATCACCTCAAGGCTGGATTACTGCAACGTGCTCTATGTGGGGCTGCCTGAGAGTTGGTCCGGAGGCTGCAGCTGGTGCAGAATGCCACGGCCCATCTCCTTATGGGGGCTGGCCACAGGGAGTACATGACACCTGTGCTCCAGGCTCTGCACTGGCTGCCTATAAAGCACCGGGCTAGATTTAAGGTGCTGTTTTTGTCCTTTAAAGTCCTTCACAGCCTGGGCCCTGCTTATCTGTGGGACCGCCTCACTCCCCATGTGCCCATGCAACCCCTGAGATCATCTGTAGGAGCCTTTTTGGAGGTTCCCTGGGTGAGGTGGGTGGCCACCGATGTTAGATCTTTTTTGGTGGCTGCCCCTCTGCTGTGGCATTTGCTCCCAGAGGAGGCTCAATTGGCCCCAACTCTCCTGTCATTTTGATAATTATGTAAGACCTGGCTGTTCTGCCAGGTTTTGGTGAGGGGTAGGAGTTGGGTGGGTGGGGTTGGGGGAGAGGGAGTGTTTTGGTTTGGTTTGGTTTGGTTTGGTTTGGTTTTTTTCCCCATGCATAATATGGAATTTTTAATTGTTTTAAATGTTTTATTGTTTTGTTATTGTTATAGTTGTTGTTTGATGCCCCGGGCTGCCCTTTGGGCAGGAGGGGCAGGATACAAATTTTATATATAGAAAGAAAGAAAGAAAGAAAGAAAGAAAGAAAGAAAGAAAGAAAGAAAGAGGGAGAGAGGGAGAGAGAGGCAGAGGCCCTGCCTCTCCCTCATTTCCCCTGGCCGAAACAGCCAGGCAGGCAGTTGAGGGGGCCAGCGGCATGAGGGAAAGGTGAGGCCTCTGTCTTCTTCTCCCTCACTTCTGCCTCACACGGCTGGCTCCCTCCACTGCCTGTCAGTCCCTCGGCCAGGGGAAATGAGGGAGAGGCGAGGCCTCTGCCTCTCTCTTCCTCATTTCTCCTGACCGAGACTGTGCCAGGCCGGGGGGAGGGGGGAAGCGCGGAGTGTGGGAGAGACAGGACCTCTGCCACTCCCTCACTTCTGCTGTCCCCCCACCTGCCCCGATTTAAAAAAAATTTTTTTTTAAAAAATAATAATTAAAAGTTACTAAACCCCCAAACTCATGGGGCCCCCCCAAGCGCGGGGCCCTGGGTGGCTGCCCCTAGCCACCCCGTGGCAAGGCTGGCCCTGCATTGTGTTGCAGAAGGTGGGATCAGGACTGACGCCCCTTGTGTAACCTGTGCATGCATTGTGCACCTCACATGGAACCCATGTGCATGTTACGCACAATCCTCATGTGCACACAGTGCATAACATGCACATGCACAACCTGCTTCTCAGGCACTGAGGGGTTGGGAGCCCAGCTCCCTCCTGCCTCCCAGCCCCTGACCCAGCCTCAGAATTTACCATCAGAGGCAGCTGGATCAGGGACGGTAGAGGGACCCTCTTCAACTTGCGGCAACAGCTGGATCAAGGCAGGAGTGATGGCAGTGAAAGCTGGATAAGAGGTGGATCCACTTTGAGGTCACCTCTCCCACCCCCAATTCAGTGCAGAGCTTATTGCCAAGGCAACCTAGGGCAGTAAGTTGAAGGGGGCATCTCTCCTGTGCCATCAAATGTAGAGCTTATCACCAGTGGTGACAGTGGGGCAGCTTGATCAGGAGCAAAAGAGCTGCCGCCTTCACGTTGGTGCCCTAGGTGGCCACCTGAGCAGCCTAATGGTAGCACCGGCACTGAGTGGAAACTGAGGCTGGGCCTGGGCCTGGGCCTGAGGCTGGGGCTGGGCCTGGGAAGTCACTGGCTTCAGGAGGGGTTTCTGACTTGAGGAAGGGAGGAATGAAGCTGCCAAGGATTCATCATTTCTCCTTGTCTGGGTTGAGCTTACTGGGCTGGGCCTGGCTTCAGCACTGAAGACTGTTGTATGGAGGACTCACTACAGGCTCCCCAGCAAGTGGCAAAGATGACAGAGAACAGCCCTGGTCCAAGCGAGATAAGTGCTGCAGTTTGGGGGGTTCAGTTAAAGATCTCTGATATTTCATTTTTCAGGAAATGCTGTGTTCACTCAAAACCCAAATACACCGACCTAGTATTCATATTTCAAATATGCAAACTGAAAAGGTCTTTTGTGATTAGCTTTCAATCTGGAGGTCTCAGCTGCATGTTCAGGAGGATGACACAAACAGGTGTCAAAAGGCTGTACCACACTACCGATGAGGTAAAGAGATCTGGAAAGACTCGTGGTTGTTGAGTATACGATGCTAGAAGATCAGAGCAGTTATCCTATTATTGAAAAGTTGGTCTCCTTATGGAAAGGTCTGAAGCCACTGACACAGACATGGAAGTGTATACTTGTATTCCTGTGATACTACCCTGAGAAACATCTTAAGACAAATAACTTTATTTAATATGCTTTACTCAATTAGGAAAAGAACTGTCTTGCTTGGAGACTCTGGGAGTTAACAAATGTGACAGTGGCCCACTGAGCCCGCTCTGGCCCATGAGCCACCAGCACAATTTTTGGAAGACCACCAGCATGCTGATGGTGAGCCTGGACTGCAAGCCTGGAATACAGATGGGTGAACGTGGTTCGAAAGTTCGGAGTTTGGCCCGAACTCGGCCTGTTCAGATGACCGAACCCAAATCCGAAACCGAACTGACCAAACCTAACTCAATTCCAAACGCCGAAATGACCGAACAGTTCGGTCACTTTGGATCACGTTCGGGTGAGTTCAGATGGCTAAAACGACAAAAACATGGTGTCACTGGAAGGCCAAACGTAGCAGGGAGGGGGAGTCAGCTGAGGAGCAGACTTCCAGGCACCAGGCGTGGAGGGTGGAGAAGCTTGGAGTAGCAGCCAGCCTGCCCAATCACCATCCCTTTTCACCTCACACCACTGGCTTCGCAGTCTGCGATTGGCCATGGACTAGGCTGCACGGAGCCAATGGGGCTTGCGGTGAGGCGGGCGCAGCAAGAAACAAAACTAATTGCCTCCCCCCTTCCCAACACCTTCTGGGCTAGTCACTGTTCCTGAACAGCAGGCATTTCAGAAGGCTCCCTCTCTCCCACCAGTTTTCGTTCCTTCCTATTCCTAATCCATTGCCATCCTCCTCCTATTTTACCCATCCAACCCATCTACCTCCATATTCTCATTTATTTAGCTTAGTTTAGATAGATTTAGTTGTTATTTTTTGTTTTTATCCCTCCCTGTGTTCCCTGTGTTCAATCTTCCTTCCTCCCTCCCCCCTCCATTGAATCCTTTCCCTCTCCCATATATTCCATCCCTGATTCCCTTCCCTTCCCCTGTTTTTTGATTCATTTAGAGTAGGATTATTATTAGATTGATTTTGGTTTCATTTCAGTTTTGTACCCCTCCTTGTGTTGTTTGTGATTCACCCCCATCCCATAGAGAGAGAGAGAGAGAGAAAGAGAGAGAGATTAGAGATAGTAGACAGTTGTAGGAGTTAGCTTAGTGATACAGATAGTGTTTAGTGATTTAGTTTTAGTGTTTTTAGGAGTAGGCCGTTGTACTTATTAGATAATCCATTTAGTTCATAGCATTTAGAGTGGTTAATAGCAGTTAGATTTAGTAGATAGATAGATATAATATTAGATAAAAAATTTAAATAAAAAAATAAAATAAATATATAAAAACATTATTTTGGAG
>QEPC01011163.1:277375-340572 GCA_003113815.1 Sphenodon punctatus
CTGTCTGCCAACCTGCCCAGGTGGCAAAAATCAAAACCTGCCTCAGCCATCCTTCCCATGCTCATGCCATGCTGCCTGTCTGCCTACCTGCCCAGGTGGCCAAGATCAAACCCTGCCTCAGTCTGCCTTCTGATACTCATGCCACACTGCCTGCCTGCCCACCCACCCAGGTGGCCAAGATCAAACCTTGCCTCAGTCTGCCTTCCAATGCTCATGACACGCTGCCTGTCTGCCCGCCGGCCCGCCCAGGTGGCCAAGACGAAACCCTGCTTCAGTCTGCCGTCTGCTCATTCCACACTGCCTGCCTGCCTTCCCACCCACCCAGGTGGCCAAGATCGAAGCCTGCCTCAGTCTGCCTTCCCATGCTCATGCCATGCTTCCTGTCTTCCTGCCCGCCCAGCTGGCCAAGATCAAAGCCTGCCTCAGTCTCCCTTCCCATGCTCATGCCACGCTGCCTGCCTGCCTGCCCGCCCAGGTGGCCAAGATAAAAACGTGCCTCAGTCTGCCTTCCCATGCTCATGCCACGCTGCCTGTCTGTCTGCCCGCCAACCCAGGTTTCCAAGATCAAACCCTGCCTCAGTCTGCCTTTCCATGCTCATGCCATGCTGCCTGCCTGCCTGCCCGCCCAGGTGGCCCAAATAAAACCGTGCCTCAGTCTGCCTTCTGATGCTCATGCCACGCTGCCTGTCTGTCTGCCCACCAACCCAGGTTGCCAAGATCAAAGCCTGCCTCAGTCTGCCTTCCCATGCTTTTGCCACGCTGCCTGTCTGCCCACCTGCCCAGGTGGCCAAGATCAAAGCCTGCCTCAGGATGCCTTCCCATGCTCATGCCAAAGTGCCTGTCTGCCCGCCCTGTGGGCAAAGCTGAAGCCCTGCCCCAGCCTGCCTGCCTCTCATGCCAAGGTGCCTGCCTGCCTGCCCTGGCAACCCTGGGTGATATGTCTCACTGGCATGGTAATCCCACTGCTGCTGTCTGCTGGTCCATGGGTGCTCTGCGCTAGAAAATCCAAATGTGCCCATGGAATCCTCCTGCTGCTGTCTGCTGCTGTATGGGAGTTCTTCCCTGGCAAATCCTACCAGCCTGGCTCCATGGGTGCTACACACAGATTAATCCTGCTGCTGTCATCTCTGCTGTTCCACAGGTTCTGTGCCCTGGCAATTCAATGTCTGCTGCTTCTGCCAATGCTGTCTCTGCTGCGTCTGTGCCATGGGTTCTGAGACAGGGCAATCCAATGTCTGCTGCTGCTTCCAATGTTCCCTCTGTTTCTGTGCCATGGGTTCTGTGCCCCGACAATGCAATGCAATGTCTGCTGCTGCCAATGCTGTCTCTGTTGTCTGTGCCATAGGTTCTGAGACCAGGCAATCCAATTTCTGCTGCTGCCAAGGCTGCCTCTGCTGTCTGTGCCATGGGTTCTGTGCCCCAGCAATCCAATGTCTGCTACTGCTGCCAGTGCTGCCTCTGCTGTCTGTGCCACAGGTTCTGTGCCCTGGCAATCCAATGTCTGCTGCTGCTGCCAATGATACCTCTGCTGTCTGTGCCATGGGTTTGGTGCCCCGGCAATCCAGTGTCTGCAGCTGCTGCCAATGCTGCCTCTGCTGTCTGTGCCACAGGTTCTGTGCCCTGGAAATCCAATATCCGCTGCAGCTTCCAATGCTGCCTCTGCTGTCTGTGCCAATGGGTTCTGAGACTGGGCAACCCAATGTCTGCTGCTGCTGCCAATATTGTCTCTGATGTTTGTGCCATAGGTTCTGTGCCCTGGTAATCCATTGTCCGCTGCTGCTGCCAAGGCTGCCTCTGCTGTCTGTGCCATGGGTTCTGTGCCCCGGCAATCCAGTGTCTGCTGCTGCTGCCAATGCTGCCTCTGCTGTCTGTGCCACAGGTTCTGTGCCCTGGAAATCCAATGTCTGCTGCTGCCAATGATACCTCTGCTGTCTATGCCATGGGTTTTGAAATGGGGCAATCCAATGTCTGCTGATGCTGCTGCTGCTACTGCTGATGCCAATGCTGCCTCTGCTGTCTGTGCCATGGGTTCTGTGGCCCATAAATCCAATGTCCACTGCTACTGCCGCTGCTGTGCCATGGGTACTGTGCCCCAGAAATCCAATGTCTGCTGCTGGGTGGCCACGTAACTCACCACCAGTCAATGCTTGACCAATTGTCAGAATAGCCTTTTCAAATCCGGAGACTAGAATGCAAGTCTGCACTGCCCGGCCAAGCAGGGTTGCCAGCCACCGAGCCCTGTCTGGGCCTCTGCCACTGCTCCACTGATGCCAACCAGCCTGCAATGCCTGGCCAAGCAAGGGTTCTGGGGCCTATGTTCCAGGCAGAGAGGGCTGTTGTTCCACTTGTTTGCAAGTGTCCCACATCGAGGTCAGCCAGCCTGCAACACCTGGCTGAGTAGGGGTGCCATCCACCGAGCCCTGGTTGGGCCTCTGCCACTACTCCACTGATGCCAGCCAATCTGCAATGCCTGGTCAAGCAGGAGTGCCAGCCACTCCAGCCCCAGGACCCACCATCAGGGTTCTGGAACCTAGGTTCCAGGCAGGGAGGGCTGTCATTCCACTTCATCCAGAAGCTACCACTCCATCCCCAGGACCCACCATCAGGATTCTGGGGCTGTCATTCTGCTCACAGGGAGCTGTCATTCCACTTCATCTTGAAGCTGCCACCACTCCACCAATGCCAGCCTGCAATTCATATCCCCGTATGGGTGCCAACCACCAAGCCCCAAGATTTCCCAGCCACTGCTGCTGCTGCTGATGATGATGATGATGATGCTGCCACGGGGTCTCAGATGTCATGCCAGATCTGGCACCATGGGCACCCACAGGGGCCAAGTGCTGAGCCTGCCTGCCCAGGCAACCAGGTGTCCCAAGCACCAAGCCTTCCTGGTCTCTGCTGCTGCTGCTGCTGCTGCTGCTGCTGCTGATGATGATGATGATGATGATGATGATGATGATGATGATGATGGGTTCCGATGGCCTGCCATGCTGCCATGGGTCCCCCTGGGGGTCCCTGGAACACCCCAAGCCTCCCAACAGCACCAAACTTTCAGAACGTTTGGGGGGGTTCCAAACTCTGCCAGACCAAACCCATGAACCCAAACTAAGTTTTTAGTCTGAACATCCAAACTCCATCCTGTTCACACATCCCTATATATGTGCACCTGGTGCAAAGAGCTCCTAGCTCTCAGAAAACATGTGCAGTCTCTAGAGGCTATAGTGGCAGAGCTGAAGGAGCTGAGGCAGACAGAGAGGTATATAGAGAAGGCAAGCTTCTGATCAATGCAGAAACTTGAAACACAGGGTTCCATGAACAGGCCCAGAAGACAGGGGAGTTTTCCTGGGAGTTCTGCTGAGAGCAGAGGATGTGAGTAGGGGGTGGAGCTTAGTGGAAGGAGCTCCAGCTTAGGGGGCAGAACTAACTTCTGTTGACTCAGAGGACTAAGCCTCTAGGTGTTCAGAAAGCAAGCAGCTGGTGGGGCTAATCCCAAACCCCATGTGTGCTGCTGCACTCATGCACACACATGATGCCACAAGGTTTCCACACGTGCTGTAGGCCCCATGCTTAGGGTGCACGTGGTTTGTAAACACCATATGTACTCTGTGTGCCGGTCCATGGGGTTTAGGATAAGCCCCATTAAACAATGTAGGAGCTTGCGACACACGGTCCTGCGAACAGGCCCAGAAAACAGGGGAGTCTGCCTGAGAATTAACAGTGGAAGGAAGTCTGCAGGGGAGACTGTTGATGTGAGCTTGATTAAGACCCCACTATACTCATTGGCATATTCACCTAGCTGTTCTAGATTAAACTAGAGACCCTCTTTAGTTGTATGACCCTTGAAAAGTGCTGTGGTAGTTAGTCCCAAAGCAAGGAGATAGTATTTAATCCCAGTTGACTAAATTCTTTAACTAAATCCCTAACTCAAAAGTCTAAATCCCTGTTAACTAAATCCCAAACCTAAAAGGCCCCAGAGTTTAGCAGCTCAGGAAGATTAGTTCTTTCCTGCCTTAACTAGGTACAAAACTAAGTTGAAGCGTTCCTGCCTTTAAAGAGAGAGAGAGAGATACAGACAGCGGTCCAGCAGTGGATGGGGCTATCCAGTCTTTTTCACTGAGTGTAACATGTATGATTATTGTCTTCCGAGGGTTGAAATTGTATGTGTGTGCCCAGTTCAAAGACCTCCTCTGCGCTTGTGGCTTTGGTCAATGACCTCCACTGTGAATTAGATCAGGGTCATTCAACCCTGCCAATTCTTTTAGATCTGTCGGCTGCTTTTGATACCATTGACCATGAGATGTTGGTGAGTCACTTGCAAGACCGAGCCGGGGTGGGCGGGATCATTCTTGAATGGTCCTCCTCAAGACCTCATGTGTGGTGTCCCACAAGGTTCCGTTCTTTCCCCTCTCCTTTTCAATGTGTATACGCATCCACTCTGTGAGGTCATGAGACGGTATGGGGTGTGGTGTCATCAATATGCTGATGACACCCAACTCTACCTCCGCTGCTTCCCCAGGTTCACATTCTGGGCATGCTCCTTGACCCGCAGCTCTGCATAGATCTCCAGGTGGGGGTGGAGAGGAGGAGTGCATTCCGCCAATTACATCTGCTGCATTGACTTCAGACATATGTTTTGGACAGCAACTTGGCCACTATCATCCATGCTTTCATTACCTCAAGCTAAAGTCAGTCACTGAGGGTAGACTGAGAGGGTTAGCTCAGCAAGAACGCTTATGTAGGGAGTGTAGTAGAGTCAACCAGAGATGTGTCGAGACAGTGGCACATATACTGTTGGTCTGCACAGCCTACAAAGAGTGGAGGGAGATATTTATTGTTCCTCTCCTTAGAGACCAAGGAGTGAGTTGGATGGAGGAAAAAATTTTGCTTGGAGATAAAAACCAGCTGGTTTCTGGACAAGTGGCCAAGTTCTTGACCTTAGTTAAACACGTTAAGGACAAATCCCAGTTAGACTCAGGGACAGGGGGGTCTAGGCGTCTTGAAGGTGAGGTTGTGGAAACCATAATTAATTGTGAAAAGCCCTAATTCAAGGGCTGTGATCTAAAGATGATTATGGACATTCAGCGGGGATTGAATTTCGTGTGGCCATCTGGGTCAAGAGATAGTAGAAGCTGTTACCCACCTTACATTATTTTGGTAATTTAGATCTGACTATAGTTATGCCATATGTTTTTCTGTAGTCAAATTATTTATAGGCAGATTAGGGGGATTTTAAATTGCAGGGGCATAACCTGCCGTTACAACTAAGGGAAGGGAAAGTCATCTAGTTACCTCCAAAGGCTAGTAGCAGGCTATGGTTATAGGGTATTATAGAAGGAGGGGGCTTGTCCCCCGTGCCCCTTCAAATTTGGTCTTAATTGGGGGCTCTGGCTATAAACTAAGAGGTGGTTATAGTGTAAGCTGTTTGCAATTTCAAGGGGTTTGGGAAGACAGAGTTCTATCTCCCCAGCGGACCTAAATGTTCATAATCATGTATCATCAGGGGTACTTTGGCCCTGTCCTTATTGTCCAAATTTCATTTCTGGAATGGGTTGTAAGTTGTGAAAATCCTTTTATTTGTTCATATTATTTTAATTGTGTTAGGAATATGTAACTTGTATAATTTATTGTAGTGCACAGATTATGAGTATTATTATTGGGAGTATTATCTTTGGCCCAGGCCAACAATAAATTAGATTAGAGACTTCGAAGGTGTGTAACAGCCAAATGGGAAATATGTTATTTATTGTATTTAATGTTTGTTTTTCTCTTGATGTTTTAGTAGTTATATTTTATGTTGTTATGGCCGAATGGCTAAACAAATAAATTTTAATCAATCAATCATTACCTCAAGATTGGACTATTATAACGTGCTCTACGTGGGGCTATCCATGGTGACGGTTCGGAGACTGCAGCTAGTGCAGAATGCGGCGGTCCATCTCCCTATGGGTTCAGGTCACCATGAGCACATTACACTGGTGCTCCGGGCACTGCACTCACTGATGATAGTCATCTTGGCCCAATTCAAGGTTTTGGTGTTGACCTATAAAGCCCTACATGGTCTTGGCCTGACTTACCTGCAGGGTCGTCTCACTCCCTAGCTCTGGAGTGACTCCTGAAGTCTTTCGGGAGCTCCCTTCTTGAGGTCCCCCATGTGGCCCAGGGGGCCACTATGAAAAGGGCACCACCTTGGTCCACTTTAAAATGGCCAAAGTGGCACCACCACCATCACAAACGGCTTGGATTCACCCAAAATGACAGTCACATTTTTTGAGTTAGCACTGCTTGCGACTCATGTTCAGTTTCTGATCTGCCATAACTCCCAGATACTTCTCCCCTGTGCTACTGTCTAGCCATTTATCCTCCATTTTATATTTGTGTTTCTGTTTTTTTGTTCCTACATGCAATATTTTGCATTTCTCTTTGTTAAATCTTATTTGGTTTCTTTCACTCCAAGGTCTCTAGTTTTTCTAGGCCATTCTGTATTCTAATCTTGCAACTCCTCACAGTTTTGTGTCATCTGATTATGACACAAATTGGATGAGTATACTTTCCAGTCCTACCTTCAAATCATTAATGTAGATGCTGAGGAGGACTGGGCCTAGGATAGATCCCTGTGAGATAACAAACATTCCAAGGCCATTTTTACATGAGATGCACCCATGCATGAACACCCAGATTTCTGAGTGTTCATGCATGGGTGAGTCTCATGTAAAAGCCGTGGCAGGTGTGTGTGTGCACGTGTGTGCTCCCGATGGACATGCCTCCGCCTATCACCCACACATGGAGCAACCAGCGAAAATGGTGGTTGCTCCATGCGTGTAGATGGGTGGAGGTGGGTGGAGATTGATGTGTGCCTGTCTACACCCTCCTCCCACCCACCGCACACACACACACTGGTGCACACACCGACTCCACCCCCTGTGCAACCCATGTAAAAAGGGCCCAATTTATATGCCTGGCCAAATTATTATTATTATTATTATTATTATTAACAAACATTTATATAGCGCCACCAGTGTACCTGGCATTTTACAAAGTAATAAAATAGACATGGTCCCTGCCCCTGGGTCTTACATTGCCTCTGGAAAATAGTCATGCTCAGACTTGGTGAACTTCAAGGGAAAGGGAGTTCCAGGGCTGTGGAGCAGCAGCCACCAAGAATGCCTGTATGCACACTTTTGCTATACAGACTTGATACAGTGATGAAACTTGCAAGAAACCCCTGGCTGACCTTAGGGATTGCAATAGGATTCTTAATAGAGACTACACATCAACTTTGGGTTAAGTAAACGTACATAGCTACAGTGATGTTTCATCCAGGTGACCCAAAGTAGAATACTTGGGAAACATTTCTGGTGCTAAATATTTGTGACAGACACCCCCCACCCGAGAAGACCAGTTAAAATAATGATTCTCAGTTTATTTGTTTTTTTTGAGAAATTGCTAATATTCTTCAGGGAAATATTCTATAAAGTAGACTAGAATAACTGCTTGGCACCCATCATCAAATAGGTTAAGCAAAGATCAAACACTTAAAAGGGCATTGTTATCATAAACTCTCACCATAGTACCTCTTCTTAGAAAACACAAGGATAATTAGGTCTTGAAACTAAGGTATTAATTAGATTTAATTTTCTTAAATTTTACTTTTAAAAATGGATGGAAAAAAATACAGGACTGATTTTTAAAAAACAACCCAAAAAAACCCTCTAATCATACAGTACAAAAACTACAACATTGTGAACTAGATGGAACTATTACATGAGTAGGGACACAAATATTTAAGAGGTTTTTTCCCCAGAATGTAGTTCTCAATGGTTTACTGTTAAATTGGGAGGAGGTAACAATTGGGGTTTGTTCGGGGTCTGCTGCTGTTTAAAATGATCATCAATGACTTGGAAAAAGGAATGGACAGAATGTCAAGTTTCTGCAGGAGTAGGGTGTATCTGAGTAGCTCTATTTAAATTGCTATTGGCTGAAGTTCCATTGGGAAAATGTTTTAAACTAGTTAGTTCTTAAAAATAACTGGATTGCATTGCCTAATCGTACAGCTTTGAACAGAATGCTGGGCTGCGTAGCGCTAATCAGTGGAAGCAGAAATGCACCCTGGTATGTAGGAAGGCAGATGGCCTCAGCATGCTTTTATGCTTGGTCAGATCTTATTAATCTATGACCAAAAGAGCAGGTGGCTGTCAGATATTGCAAGAATTTTCTACACGAGTCACAGCTCCAGCAAAGATGAGGAATACCGGAATCAAATAGCATTAGGATTTTGAAAAACAATAGATGCTAGTTACCTACCATTTAAAATAATTGCAATATTTGAACAATGCTGTACTGACTTTCCTGTATCACTCCCACCCTCCCCCATTAAAATGCATTGGTTCCTCTGGCAGATATATTCAAGGAACTGTGTTCACTGCGTTTTCTCCATTGAAAGCATCAAGTCCCTGGATATATTTGATGCAGTTGACTCCTCACTTGAATGGAAAAAAATAAAAGAAATCAATGAGAAGGCATTCATGTAAAGTGGGGCTAAAAGGAAATAATGGACAGGATCCCTTTCCTACTCACTGGATTGTCTACGTCAGTCATGTTAAGAGACCCATTTGGGATCCATGCCCCATTGGGTTAGATGTTGTCCAAAATGGAATGCCTACCCAGAAGAGTTTAATTGGGACCTAGATTGTTAAAATGGGTGGTGTCATAACCCATTAATTCCATAGCCACACTTAACTACCAAAATTCTGGATATCTAATCAGTTAACCATTCAGTAATTACATACCATGATGGTTAACCAATGAACTCAAATACAACGGTCTTGGCCCCTCATACCTTAGGGACCGCCTCGCCCTTCACGCCCCAGAGCGGCTCCTGCGGTCTGCCGGGGGTGCCCTCCTGGAGGTCCCCCGTGTAAAACGGGGGGCCACGATGGAGAGGGCATTCTCGGTGGTGGGACCGCGGCTGTGGAACTCCCTTCCGGAGGAAGCTCGCCTGGCCCCAAGCCTTTTAACATTTCGGCGGAACTGTAAGACCTGGCTGTTTGCCCAGACCTTTGGGATGGAGGGTGGGGAGGGGGGTGTTTAGTCCCCTACCCATTTGTGTTTGGTTTTTGGTCTAGCCCTGTTAAGTTATACTTATATTTTATATTTAATATTTGATTGTTTTTAAAATGAATTTTAGTGTATTTTATTGTTTTTATTGTTGGAAGCCGCCCCGAGCTGCGTTGCAGGAGGGGCGGGGTAGAAATTTGCAAAATAAATAAATAAATTAATTAATTAATACCACTTTCCCATTCCTATATAACCAGTTTAGTGTTTTCCTTAAACTTCTGTCATTTCAGTTTACTTCTAGAACAGTAGCAAGGACGCTTCTAGCACATTTGAAACAGGTATCCAATGGAAAACTGAGTTGTTAAACTTGAAGCTTAAATCTGTGAGTAACACAAGAAAGTATTATGGGCAAACAGAACTTGCCAATAGCTGTGGAATGGATGGGAAAACAGAATGGCACCATCAATGTCAAAGCGTGGTAATACAGTAATGTGATAAATCAGCTAAGCCACTGAATGTATACTTGGTAAGTAACCAGTACTGCTTGTAATTTAACAGAAGAATGCCGTATGAGATAAGAAGATACTGGCCATGTAACTGGTGTGTAATTTTGTACCATTGTGCTAAATGTCCAGGTTCAAGTGTACTTGAAATGTATTCATACTATAAGCCATGCTGAATGAAAATTGTCCTTGATGCTGTGAACTGTTTTTATGCAGCTGATAGAAATGGCTACATTAATTTGCTCAAGTGATTAGCAGGATATCCAAATCCTTACACATTCTCATTGGTATGTCGGTGGGGGTTTTGTTGTTGTTTTTTAAATCAAAATGCAATTTTAAATCCAAAATTCAGTTCAGCTTAATTGCTAGCATTCATTCCTGCCTTGGTATTTTCTCCACCAAAGCCCAGTGCAATTAAAAATTGACTCCATGTGTTCAGCTACAATTTGTATAAATTGAATCTTACCATTAACATGGAAAAGGTGGCATGTGAAAAGAGAAGGCTGGATCCCAAAAGCTACAGGGACAAAAGAGGGGGAAAGAGATTTATCTTACTTATGCATTTGGTACCCTAATTCATACAGCTGTAAAAGTCTGGAGTTACAAGTCATAACTCACTGCCCTCAATAAGCACCTTTTATTTAATAAATCCTACAGCAAAAGCACAGCTGTAAGATAATAAGCCAGAACCTCTAGAGCTTTATAAGCAATATACCACCTAATCCACAAACTGCTCCACTAACACAAGCTGCATTGAAGTGAATGAGGTTTGCACTAATGGGACTCTTTGTGAAATACAAAGAGCTAATAATACACCAAACAAGACTAT
This sequence comes from Sphenodon punctatus, assembly GCA_003113815.1. Taxonomy (NCBI): domain Eukaryota; kingdom Metazoa; phylum Chordata; class Lepidosauria; order Sphenodontia; family Sphenodontidae; genus Sphenodon; species Sphenodon punctatus. Next base: position 287,762 of record QEPC01011163.1, read on the forward strand.
TACTTTTTTTGAGGAGTGGGGTGGGGGGAGAGAGAAGAATATCTGAGACCCCATGGCCTTCCTAAAATGATATTCTGTTCCAGATGTGACTATATGAAAAATGAGAAGATTTTTATGTACTACCTGAGTAAAATTAGCACTAGTTGGTAATTAATTGTGTTTCTAATGCTTGCCACTGAGGTAAGATATGAAAGGATGAGTCAAGGAATAATAAAGACCCTCCTACTCTTAATTCTCATTCAGATTGGTCTTTTTCAGGAAACATTTTGCCAACTTGTTAATTATTCTCATATAGGAAAGGAACAGAAGGAGCTGTGATTTTAATGTTACAAAAAGCTGTTTTGTAAGGCTTTTCTGTAAAAAAAAGAGTAACAATAAATGAATACAAAACAATATGCACTACAGCCACTACTCATATACTCATACACTTACTCCTCTCATATAGGCCTGTCCTGCATTTGCACAGTCTATAGTTCTGACTTGTTAGGTGCCTCAGGGAGGACCCTGCATAGCCTGAATATTTTGCCCATATACAGCATTCATAATTCAGAATACAGGATTCAGAAACAGAAAGAAAGAATCCTACTTTGGAGAATTACTCCTCTGAGTTAGGGGTGTGCAATTTGTTTCAGGTTTTGTATTACTAAAACAAGTAGAACCCCATTCATTTTAGTAAGTATCTAAAGCCCCCCAATTACATGTGTTTGCTTTCATTTGTTTTTGTTTTAAAAACAAAAAAATGAATTAAAAAAAAGAACTGTGAATGTGCAAAATGGGGTACTTTCAGACGATATGGGGCCCTTTGGCCCCGTACCGGCACCACCGGCTTCGTTCCCCGCCGGGGTCACCCCGTAACGGCCCAACAGACGTGCCGGGGGGATCCCGGTGGGGAAAGTGGGAGGGGCCGGGGCCGCGTGGTGCAACATGCGGCCGCACGGCCACACCCCCTCCACGCACCCCGCCGCCCACCCTCCGAGGAGATGGGCGGGCGGCGGGGCCAATGCGGCCGCCGCGTCCGGCCGCTCGTGCCACGGCCCGGGATCCCGCCGGGGATCCTGGGCCGTGGCACACGGCCAGATGTTACTTTCCCTTGGCCACGGCCCAGGGTCCGTTTGACCACGCTTCCCGGGACCTTCCCCCGGCTAGCCCGGGAAGCGTGGTTCAAACGAACCCCATGTGCCGATTGACCGTGGCCAACATCTGGCACGCCGCAAACAGACGTACGGGACACGGTGACCACAGGTGGGTATTCACCGTGGTTCACCGTGTCAACGTCACGTCTGAAAATACCCATGGATGCTGGGCCATTCTCTGCATGAACTGCCTTTTTTCAAAATGGTGACAGTAGCATTGCCGCTATTTTGGAAAAGGGTAGCCGTTCTGTACATGAGCAAATGGCACTGTGGATGTGCAGACTGTCTACCCTTTTCCAAAATGGCGGTGACACTGCCGCCACCATTTTAGAAAAGGACACACATGTGCAGAATGGTCTGGTGACCATTTTACGCATACACAATGATTTTTTTACATTTTTTAATTATTATTTTTAAAGTTAACAAAAATGAACGGTTTTTCAACAAAAGCCTGAAAACTGATGTCTTTCTAAAACAGAAAACAAAAACTAAGACAAATGAGGTAAGTCCTGCACACCCTTACTCTCTGAGTTTTATTTTGTGTGTCTGGACCAATCTATGTCTCCACAATAGGTCCATATCCAAGCCAATGCAGCCTGTGTGATCTCCAAAACCCAACAAGTGCTGGAAGACCCTTTAGGAACACTCCAAAAATTTCCATAAAGTAATGATAAGTTGGAAATAAAACAACATGAGTGGGAAAAATACTGGCAGAGATACCAGTCTGCAGAAGTCCAAATGTGGGGAGCCCTGACCTCTGGAGGGTTCTCAACGATTCAGGAAGGAGCCTCCAACATATGGGGCTCTTAAGTAAACTAGAAACAACAACGTATAGGCCCCAAGGACCTTACTGCAAGGAGCTTCTGGCCCCAAAAGGTGACAAGTTGAAGTGAACATAAAAAATCAATGATGATGACATTTCCTTTTTTCTAATAGGCAAATCACAGCATCTCTGTCAAACAGTCCCATTAGGAAGATCCTGCTTCTTTGGATCCAACACTGCTCCAAAGCTTCCTTGACTAAATATCCTGTTTAATAAGATGATTGAAAAGAACAGATATGAAGTTCCATTTTCTCATTACAATTTTACTGTAAAAGGGCTTTCTGGAGAAAATGGCTGAATTTTATATCTAAGATCAGTTCTAGAAAAGAGCTTGTTGAACAAGCCAGTTCTTGTTTGACTATTTACCAGACATTTTAGGCTTCAGATAAAAAGACAAACTTTGCAGAAGATTTATCTATAAGAATCCTGGCAAGGTATATACTGAGCTTCCATTACAGCCTCCACTAACAGCAATGTGCAGAGCCACAGGAGATACAGGCACATGGAGGGGGAAAGCATGAATGATTCTGCCTCCCAGTAGGAAAGATAAACAATTTATCATAGTAAATGGTCAATTTAACAGGCTAGTGAGCACTTCCTCAAAAGAAGCTTTGATATTAGAGGAAGTCTGCCAAATAAAAACAAAAACAAAAAAAGAAAGAAAGTTGGAGGGGGGAAACAGCTCATACCTTAGACCAGGAGTGGGGAAATGCATAGCCCATGGACCAAATCCGGCTCATTGCTGGTTTTTAGTTGACCTCTTTCTAATTCCTGGATCTGGTCTATGGATCCAGTCCCTACTTTCAAGCACTGAAAGAGTGAGCTATGGGGAAGACATGCACACAAGGAGATGAGGGAATGCACACAAGGTTAGACAATGGAATCATGATCTGGACCTTCTCCTTTGTTTCCCAAATCAGTGTACACCGTTAGCACCCCTGACGACTGCCGCCAAGCTTTATTCAGCTCAAGGAGATAGTACTAATTTTCAAAGTGGCTTATGGGAGGGGAAAAGGTTCTCCTCCCCTGTCTTAAGCTATTTAAACAAAGTAAGATTTAAGAGATTTACTTCTCATTAATATGTTCAATTATTATGGAATCATAGTGGTCAAGGCATTGCATTACATCCGTGAAGGGTATGAAGTCAAACACAGAATCATAGAGTTGGAAGGTTCTCTAGGCCAACCTAGAGGTCCTCTAGGCCAACCCCCTGCTCAGTGTAGGGAATCTGCAGTTACAGCATCCTTGGGTAATTTCAGACGTTACGATACCAGTCACCCACAGTGAATCCCCTGTGGTGGCTGATGGTACCGTAAGTCTAAAGGGATTTCCGCCAGATGTTCACCCCAGTGAATACCTGGCGGGAATCTCATTGACCATGCTTTCGAACCTCCGGCCACCCGGAGGTCTGAAAGCATGGTGGGATCAGGCCCCAAGCATGGTCGGATTGGCCACGGTCCAGGATGGGATGCAGGTAATGTCTGTTATCTGCAACCCAGCCAGATCGTGGCCCCGGCAACAGTCTGGAATCAGGCACAGTGGCCAGATTGGCCGCTGTGCCTGCCCATCTCCCGGAGGGTGGGCGGCCAGGGGAGCGCGGGGGGCAGGGCTGTGCAGCCGCACGTTGCTCTGCGTGGCGCCTCCCCCTCCCTGATCCCCAGGCGGAATCAGGCCAGCACGTCTAAAGGACTGCTGAAGTGATTCCTGATTGGGATCCAAAAAGGATCCTGGAGCGTGATTCAGCATGGCAGGCCTGGTGGCCCATCACGTCTGAAATTACCCCTTGACAGATGGCAGATATGTGTGTACCTCATGTATGTGTGTGCAGGAGTGATGTGGCCCTGACTTCCTCAACACAATGGATCAGGTGCCCAGCTATGGTTGCATGGAGGCAGCGCCAACCCATATGAGATCAAAGGGGGCTTTTTAAAATCAAGTTTCTATTTTAGTGGATCATGGGAGCGCTGTGAATGTAATATATCTTGATTTCAGCAAAACATTTGGAAAAGTCACCCATGACATCATTGTTGACAAGCTGGTAAAATGTGGGCTAGATGATAATACCATTGGGTGGATTTACAGCTGGTTACAAAACCTTACTCAAAGAGTGCTCCTCATCAATGACTCCTCATCAGTCTGAAGGGAGGTGTTGAGCGGGGTGCCACAGGGCTCTGTCCTGGGCCCAGTACTGTTCAACATCTTTATAAATGACTTGGATGAGGGAGTAGAGGGAATACTTATTAAGTTTGCAGATGATACAAAACTGGGAGGAATAGCTAACACCCTTAGAAGACAGAAATAAAATTCAAAATGATCTCGATAAGTTGGGGAAACTGGGCTGAAACTAACAAAATGAAATTAAACAGAGATAAACGTAATGTTTTGCATTTAGTTAAGAAAAATCAAATACACAGGATGGGGGATACCTGACTTGGCAGCAATACATGTGAAAAGGATCTGGGGATTGTAGTTGATCACAAACTGAACATGAGTCAGCAGTGTGATGCAGCTGGAAAAAAAGCTAATGCAATTTTAGGCTGCATTAACAAAAGCATCGTTTCCAAGTTACAAGAAGTAATAGTTCCACTCTATTCTGCACTGGTCAGATCTCATCAGGAGTACTGTGTCCAGTTCTGGGCCCTGCACTTTAAGAAGGACATCAACAAATTGGAATGGCTTGAGAGGAGAGCGACAAAGATGGTTAGGGGTCTGGTAACAAAATCCAATGAGGAAATGTTGAAGGAGCTGGACATGTTTAGCCTAAAGAAGTGAAGACTAAGGGGAGACATGATAGCAGTCTTCCATGACCTGAAGGACTGTCACAGAGAATATGGCAAAGACTTGTTCTCTCTTTCCCCTGAAGACAAGACTAAAAATAATGGGCTCAGGATACAAGAAAGCAGATTTTGGTTAAACATTAGGAAGAACTTCAACAGTGGAACAAATTGCCTAGGGAGGTGGTGGGCTCTTCTTCACTGGAGGTTTTCAAACAGAGGCTGGACGGCCATCTGTCAGGGATGCTGTAGCTGCGGATTTCCTGCATTGAGCAAAGGGTTGGACTAGAGGACCTCTGATGTAACTTCCAACTCCTATGATTCTAAGAGCTGGGGAAAGTCTTACAGAAGAGGTAGGTTTTCAGGAGAGGTTGGAAGGAAGAGAACGCAGGGAGGAAGTTCCAGGCATAAGTATGTCAAAGGTTCCAACTTGCATTGAGCCTAAGGTATAAGGTGTGCACCACCACCAAAGAATGCTACAAAGCAGAGAGATGTCCACAGCTACAGGGTGCTTTAGCCTTAAGCCATTCATGTTACCATCCCAAGAAATAGTCACCTTAATAAATCAGGATCTGCTGGCTACAGATCCTGCTAGATACACTTCAAAAAAGACCCATCAACAAACTCTTTGTCTGTTAATACACATAAATTAACTGTGATGGCCCCAGTTAAAGAAGCTATGCTGTCTATTTCATTTACAGTCAAGTAGCAATCAAATGATTATTTTCTTCCTTAAGCCAAAGGCAATATTTTTTTAGTCCTGAAAAGGTAGGACTGTGACGTAGAGAGAAAGACCGTTTCAGTATCTTTAATTACGTTGACTACTTCTGTCAGCCAGGTTATTCATTAGCTGGAGTGCCACAAGAACTGCTTGCATTGTTTATCACATATGGGGTGTGCATGTAATTTTCATTATTACAATAACGATAATGAAAATTGTCATTTTTGTTATCGTTATAGCAGTAACAAAAATGACACATAATAATAATGAAAATAGAAATGAAAATGACATTTCATTTTTGAAATAAAGGGAAAAACTGGAAAATGTATTTCCAGCTATAATTTTTTTGTTTCTTATTCACTTCTAAGTAAACTTGGGAATATTGGACCCCCAATGGACAGCACTATGTGTACCAATGTTTGAAATGATTAGATAAAGGGAACCGATTCTAGAAGCAATTGAATGTTGTGCTTTTAAGAAAAGCTCCATACATATTCATGGCTACAACTTCTTTATCTTCCATCCAATTTTCACTAAACCTGTAAATATTATGTCTTTCCACACGCTTAACACTCCTGCCAATTTTCAGAAAGATTGGATAAAGGGTCCTGATGGTATAAGACATTGGGTAATTTCAGACATTACGAAAACACCTTTTATCACAGTGAACCCCAGTGGATTCCCTGTGGTAGTGGCATTTCCATGAATGGGTACTTTCAGACGATACGGGGCCCTTTGGCCCCGTACCGGAACCAACGTCTTTGTTCCCCGCCGGGGTCACCCCTGCACGGCCCAACAGACGTGCCGGGGGGATCCCGGTGGGGAAAGTGGGAGGGGCCGGGGCCGCGCGGCGCAACGTGCGGCCGCACGGCCCCGCCCCCTCCACGCACCCCGCCGCCCGCCCTCCGAGGAGACGGGCGGGCGGCGGGGCCAATGCGGCCGCCGCGTCTGGCCGATCGTGCCACGGCCCGGGATCCCGCCGGGGATCCCGGGCCGTGGCACGCGGCCAGACGTTACTTTTTGTTGGCCACGGCCCGGGGTCCGTTTGACCACGCTTCCCGGGACCTTCCCCCGGCTAGCCCGGGAAGCGTGGTTCAAATTGACCCCATGTGCCGATTGAGCGTGGCCAACATCTGGCGTGCCGCAAACAGACGTGCGAGACACGGTGACCCCAGGTGGGTATTCACCGTGGTTCACCGTGTCAACGTCACGTCTGAAATCACCCAATGTCTGTTTGGGCCTGGCCAGATGTTCACCATGGTGAACATCCATCCAGGATCAATCTTGACCACGGTTCTCAACCTCCAGCCGACTGGAGGTCGAGAACCATGGTTAGAGTGGCCACGATCCGGGATGGGCCAAAAGTAACATGTGTTACCTTTGGCTCATCCCGGATCATGGCCCTAACTGTGATATGGGATTGGATGCAGTAGCCTGATTGGCCGCTGTGCCCACCTGTCTCCCCGAGGGCGGTCAATAGAGGAACTGCGAGGGGGCGGGGCTGTGCGGCCGCACGTCGCACATCGCAACCCCGCCCCCTCCCCGATCCCTGTTAGTGATCAGTCAGGCTGACACGTCTAAAGAATGGCCAGCCTGATCACAGACCAGGATCCGAGACGGATCCCGATCCAAGGTTCCGCGTGGCAGGCCAAAAGGCCCATCATGTCTGAAATTACCCATTCACTTGAAAATACATTTCCAGCTGTAACATGTCTATATTCCATCCTGTTTACAGGACATTTGGCAGGAATGTATCACATACCTTCCCTGTCATCTCTGCCAAACTACAGGACAATTTGATATTATTAGTGCTATTGTGCATATATAGTAGCCAAAAAGTAGAAACCAAATAACCGAGTATCCAAACCACAGAAAAAACAGATATATGAGTATCAATTTTGGATCCAGATATTATTTGAACTCGAAGCCAAAAATGGGAATAATATATTCATGCATACAAAATCCACTATTTGTTTTAGCACTAATTGATGCCACATCCTTTCAACAGCATGTCCCCCCAAAAAAAAATTCAAGTAGCTACAGATTAAAAAATGTTCTGTATTTCAAAATGATCTATTTCAAATAGCTACAGATCTTCCAGAATTCAAAAATAATTAATCCAAACTTTAAAACCATTATTTTAGTTTAAAAATAAGTTGCTGTTTTTATAGCAAATGCTTTTTTTTTTAGATACAATTAAGATTTTCAAGCACTCATCTCCTGTAGGGCTTTTGACACATTCCCTCATGATGTTCTTATAAGAGAAATGGAGATCTATTCACAATTGTTGACTGAAAAGCTGCACTCAATGAGTAACAATTAATGGATCGGTAACAATTTGGAGGAGCTATCAAGAGAAGTCTAACAGGAGAAGTCCTGCATCTAGTCCTCTTCAACATTTTCATTAGAAGAGGAAGTAGAAAATACACTCAGCTCATCCAATTTGCAGATGACACAAAACACAGTGGGACACAACTACTTTGGAAGACATAATTAGAATACAAAATGATCCAAATAAACTATAGACCTAGGCTGGAAGAAGAAAAATGAGATTTAACAAAGAAAAATGTGACGTATAACACATGGAAATGAAAACCCAGCTGCGTAAGTGTAAATTGGGGAGCAACTGGTTGAGCAGTAGCACTGCAGAAGGATATGGGGATTATAGTGGCTCATACACAGAATATGACTCAGCAATGTGACATTGTTTAAAGGCAAATGCTATTTTGGGCTGCATTAATAGAAGCATTTTATCCAAGACATGGGAGGTAACGATACTATTTTTCATGGAACTAGTCAAACTTCACTTGGAATATTGCATTCAGTTTGGGGCACTGAGCATCAGCCATACTACTACTAATCATTTCTATAGCGCTACTAGGCATATGCAGCGCTTTACAGTCACAGATTTTTGGAGACAGCTCCCTGCCCAGTGGGCTTACAATCTAAGAGGGACAAGGGTGAGTGGAACACAGGAAAAGAAACACACACATTCCCATTTTACAGATGGGGAACTGAGACTAAGGGCACTTGCCCATGTTATCAAGAAACAGCAGGGAAACTCCCAGCAGCCAAACACATGAGTAGCTCTGAACGTGGGTGCGGGAGATTACACCTCATCAGACAGGTCCCACCGCAATTTCTCTCACTGATGATAGGGCTCAAAATCTAGTCCTGTGATCCATGAGAGAAATTGCCACAGGACACACCTGATTATGTTTTTTACCCCCACACCCACATTCAGAGCAACTCAAGAGTTTGGCCACTGGGAGTCTCCCCACCATGTCTTAGTAACATGGGCAAGTGTGCCCTGAGAGGTTGTGACTTGCCCAAAGCCATCCAGTGAATTCATGTCTATGGCAAGATTTGAACCCTGGTTTCCTAGCACCAAGGCCATCACCTTTAGCCACTACACCACACTGACTCACGATGGCCATGAGGTCAACAAATTGGAAAGGATTTGGAGGAGTGCAACTAGGCTCATAAAGGGGCTAGAATACAAGTCCTATGAGAAAAAGCTGAAAAAAATCAGGTATGGTTATCCAAGAGAAAAGATGACTAAGAAGGGACATGACAACAAGTTTCAAACATCTAAAACAACAACATAAAAAAGGAGGTAGAGCGTTTGTTCTCCTCTACCACAGTAGATAGAAGAAGAGGGAATGGGTTCAAATGGCTGCAAGGTAAATTTCATTTAAATATTAGCTGGGTAATGGAATAGATTGCTAGAGAGGTTGTGGAATCTCCTTTCCTGGATATTTTAATAAAACATCTGGAAAACATCTTGTCATATGCTGTAGGCCTGGGGGGGAGGGGCATCCTGCTTTAGAGCAGGGAGCTGAACCCTTGAGGTTCCTACTATGATTCTATGATTTTTCCACAACCAAAAGGTCAACCAGTGCTTTGCAAACATGGGGTGATTTCAGACATTACGAGATCACGCTGAACCACACTGAACCACGCTCAACCCCCCCGCGGGGCCAAAGGGCCCTGAACGTCTGAACGGCGCGCACCAGATGTTCATCACGCTCAATACCCACATGGGGTCAGGTTCAACCACGCTTCCCGGGCTAGCCGGGGGAAGGTCCCGGGAAGCGTGGTCAAACCAACCCCCACAGGGAACCAAGCAAAAGTAACATCTGGATGCCAATCCCCCAGCGGAACCAAGAAAATGGAGCCCCGGCCGGGGACGAGGCACGCAGCGTCGCTGCCAGGCAACCAGCACCAACACAAACACCGGAGGGAGATTTAAAGCGAGAGCAGCAGCAAGCAAGCGTGGCGGGATGGAGCGAGGAGGGAAGCGGAAGAGACCGGAGGCACGAACAGCGACAGCGGCGGCACAGGAGGCGGAGGACGTGCAGCCAGGCCCAGCGATGCAGGCGGAGGGGGCACAGGTGCAGGAAGGGGGCACACGGGAGCACCCGACCAGGGAGGCGCCCCGGGAACACCAACCACAGCTGCAGCCGGGTCGCGCCGCCCCGGGGACAGCGGCCGGAACAGGCCCACAGGAGGCACCCAGGAAACGGGTAAGGGCACCCACTGGGAGGGGAACAGGGGGCACAGGGGAACCCCCTGTGGAGGGGGCCGGGGGGACCCCGGGCGGAAGGCAGGGGGGCAGGGGGACCCCGGGCGGAGGGCAGGGGGGCAGGGGGCCCCCGAGAGGGCCCACACCCTCACCCAGCAACCAACCACCCCCCTTCCCCCCCCCAGACACGAAAGTCGGCCCGGGCGGACGAGCCCCAGGAGGAGCCCGGCCCCCGGCCCCTGGAGGCGCACCCCCAGGAGGAGGTGGAGGAGGAGCACAGGCAGGTGCAGCAGGAGCTGCACCGGGAGGAGGAACAGCAGGGGCCCAGCCGGAGGAAGGCCTATCACAGAGGGGGACAGTGGGGCCTCCAGGAGACCCGGGACTTCATACGGATCTGGGGGACCCTCGAGTACCAGGTGGAGCTCGCAATAAACCAGCGCAACGAGCATGTCTACCGGGACATCGTGCGCGACATGGAGGCGGCGGGGCACGAGCGCACTGTCAACCAGTGTCGCTCGAAGGCCAAGGAGCTCAAGAGGGGGTACAAGGCCCTCAAGGACAATAACAGCCGCTCCGGCCACGGGGCCCGCACCGCCCCCTACTACGATGCCCTGGACCGCATCCTTCACATGAAGGGCTCCATAGTTGCCCCACGCCTGGTGGGCAGCGCTGTGGTCCAGGGCAGGGAGCGGGCCGAGGTACCCCCTCCCCTCGCCGCCCGCCCGGTAGACACGAGCTCAGGGGACCCCCACCCCCAGGAGGACCACCCGGGACCCGCAGAAGCCCCAAGGCCCCCCCCCAGCAGCAGCCCGGAGACATCCCAACGCCGGGCCGGCCAGGCGGAGTCGGAGGTCGGCACCTTCACCACCCTCAGCCAGTGGTCCCAGGGGGAGCACTCCCAGGGTGAGGCGCCGGCCTCCGAAGGCTCGGAGACGGACATAGAGGGTAAGCGGGCCCCCAGGGCAGGGGGGGGCACGACCAGGGGGCCGGTGGCAGGGGCGGGGGTGGGGGCCCTGCTGCAGGGGCCACAACCAGCCCCCTTCACCCGCTCCCCCCTCTCCCGCCCGCAGGACATGGGGAGCCCCAGGACCGGGCCAGCGAGACGGTGCAGGCCCCCGCGGAGGGCACAGGAGAGCAGGTGCCGGACCCAGGTAAGGCGGGAGGGCTGGGATTGCGGGAGGGCCCCCCGGGCGCCAGCCCAGGGGGGCCTCTGGCCTCAGTGGGGGAGGGGGGGCAGGGGGCCCCGGGACCCGACCCCGCTAGGGGACAGGGCCCTGCACTGACCCACCCGCCCATTTCCACAGGGCAGCCCCCGCGCGCGGCGCCTCCGCCGGCCGCGGCCCCAGCCCAGCGGATGCGGGAGTACCGGGCGCGGGTCCGCAGGCGCAGGGAGGAGCAAGCGGAGGACATCGTCCGCAGGGCGGAGGAACAGGGGGAGCGCATGATCGCCTCCGTGGACCGCATGGAGGCGGCCATAGAGCGGTCCATGGAGAAGGCCCTGGAGACAGACCGCCGGCTGGAGGCGGAGGTGCGCCTGGAGCGGAGGCGGGAGCGCCGGGAGCACCAGCGGCAGCAGGGGCTGCTCAGGGGCCTCCGGCAGGACATACAGGGCATGGTGCGGGAGCACAGTGCCAAGATGGACAGGTCCCACGACATTGGGACCTCCCTGCTCCTGCATGCGGGCACCATGTGTGCCTACGTGATGGCCGGCGCACCTCCGGGCGCCCTGCCCGCCCAGGTCCCCATGCCGGGCCCCTCGGCGCCCCCGGGCCCAGCCCTGCCGCCCCTGGCGCCCCCCCGGCCCCAGGGCCCTCGCATGCGCCTCCCAGTGCCCCCGGGCCTCCGGAGGGTCCAGCCCCCCCGGGGCGCGACCGGGGCACCGGGCACAGCTGCCCATCCGCCGCCCGGCCCCCTGCCGGGGCCGGGACCGGCCCAGGACACGGCAGGGGACACGGACAGTGGGGGGGAGGGGAGCTCCCAGAGCTCGGTGGGCCCAAGCGGCCGCACGAGGGGTCGGCCCAGGAAACGCGGGGGGATGGTGGGAAGGGGGGGGAGGGGGAGGGCCACATGAGGGCGGGTGGTGGACGGGGACACGGGCACGGGGGTGGGGAGGGGGCACAGGGTGATTGTGTGAACTGTGTGGGCAATAAAGTGTTGTAAAGAGACAGTTGTCCCCGGCCCGTTTGTGGGGGGGACAGGGCTGTGGGACCGCGTGTACAGGGGCATGGGCACGGAACGGGGGGTGGGGCCCCCAGGGGCGGGAAGGCCCTCACAGCGGGCCCCCCCGGGCGATGTGGGTTGCAAGGGCGTTCCGGATCCTTTTGGCATACCGGTACTCCCGGGGGTTCCCTGCGTTCACGTACAGGGGAACAGGACCGGGGGGCCGGTGGGGCTCGGGGTACTCCAGGGCCGCCCCCTCGGTCTCGCACACATTGTGCAGAACGCAGCAGGCACCGATCACCAGGGCGGAGGTGGGGACGGTGAAGTCCAGGCGGCCAGCTATACTCCTCCAGCGCTGCTTCAGGGCCCCGAAGGCACGCTCCACCACGGTCCGGCTCGCACACAGGCGGGTATTGTATACCTGCTCCGCAGGGGTGCTCGGGACAGGGTAGACCTTCATCAGCCAGCGGGTCAGGGGGTAGGCGGGGTCCCCCAGGATGCAGGGGGGCATGGGAACACCCTCGATCCACCTCATGCCCATGTCCGCGAAGTCCCCCCGGTACATGCGGGCATAGAAGGGGGAGATGGTCATGATCCTGGCGTCGTGACTCCGGCCGGAGTTGCCCGTGTAGATGTCTATGAAGCGGGCCCGGTGGTCCACCACCCCCTGCAGGTGCAGGGAGTAGTATCCGTGCCGGTTCACATACTCCAGGGCCTCCCCCGCGGCCGGGCGCAGGATCTCGATGTGTGTGCCGTCCACGGCTCCGATGCAGTTCGGGAAGCCCCCGGCCGCGAAGCCAGCCATCACAGCGCCCTGGTCCAGGAGCTGGATGGTCCTGTCGAGGAGCACGCCCTCCACAGCCTCGCACACATCCCGCACGATGCAGGCGACCGTGCTGAGCCCCACCCCGAAGTGCTGGGACACGGAGCGGCAGGAGTCGGGCGTTGCGAGGGCCCAGACCCCTATGGCCACCCGCTGGACCATGGGGATGGGCTCCCGCATGGAGGTGTGCTGCCGCTCCAGCCAGGGCGCGAGGAGCTCCGCTAGGCGCAGCAGGGTGGCCTTGCCCATCCGGAAGTGGGACCCCCACTCGGCCTCCCCCCAGTGGGCCTGGGCCCGCTCCCACCAGGCCTGGGGCCGCTCCGTGACCCATAGGCTCCGCGCTATGGGCATAGCCAGCAGCGCTGCCCGGCGGAGGGTCTGCGTTGCCCAGCGGAACCGCCTCGCGGCCCCTCGGAGCGCAGCGGGCCGGGTGAGGCTCCGGCAGGCGGCCAGCCACGCCCCCCAGGCCCGGCGCCGAGCCCTGAGCCGGCCACGGACTCTCCTGCGGGCCTGCTGGCCCCGGAGGCGCACGCCAGCCCGCAGGGCCAGGACATAGCGCAGGCGGACGGCCAGGTGCACCCTCTCGGTCAGGAGGCACAGCTGCTCAGTGTGGTCACGGTGCCACTCAGCCGCGAGCGCGAGGAACATCCAGTTCCCACCTGCCCTATCGCGCTCCATGGTGCTGGGGCCCCGGTGGGGGCTGGGAGCGCTTATGGCGGCCCGGTGCTGGTGGCTCCGCCCGGGGGTCGGCCTCGCGGGCCTGCGCGCGCCCTGTGCCGGTGCGTTCCGGCTGCTCCCGCCCCCAGCACCCCGGGCCCCCTCCCCTCGCTGTTTGTAGCGGGATGGCCTTGAAGGTGCGATTAGGCAGACAGAGAGCTCGCTGTTGTTCTCTGCAGCTGTGCCGGGCCCGCACCCCACGCCTCGCTCTGTTGTGCTACAATGTTGCGGTGCGGGCCCGTGTTCCCTGTCCCGGGGGCCGGGCCGAGCCTCTCCCGGCCCTGGGCAGTCTGTGTGCCCTCCGGGCTCCGTGTCCCATTCCCTGTTGTGCTGGACCATGGCTGGCTGCCCATCCATGGGGCTCCCGCTGTCCGGCCCCCAAGGGGCCCCCCATATCTGGGCCTTCCGCGAGACCATGTCTCTGTGCGACCTGTGGCACACCCCTGCCGTGCAGCTGCTCCTGGCCGGGCCGGGGAGCCGTGCAGGTGCCTACGAGAGCCTGAGCTCCGGGCTCCGTTACTTTGGCCATGTGGTGAGCGCCCGTGATTGCCGGCTGCATGCGGAGGCCCTGGGGCTGGCTCGTTTCCCCGAGGGGCGCATCCCGGAGGTGCTGTGCGCCCATGTGCCCTGGAGCGCCTCGGAGACCGTGTCAGCGCTGGTGGTGTGTGGTCTGGGCGCCTACTCGGAGTGCCTGGCCGAGGGTGGCCCTGCCTTGGCCGTGACCTACTTCTCCTGTGTTCACGGGGCCCGTGGGTACCAGCGCACCCGTGGGGCGGCGTTCCAGCGGCTTCTGGAGCTGGGGCATCTTCCGTGGCCCCCTTCTGCTGCCTGCTGTGTGCCGGAGCCCTCCGCGGTGGAGATGTCATCCCTGTTGGCGGTGTGGGCGCGTGTGGATGTGCAGCTGGCCCTCACCATGCCCGATCCCTTCGAGGCCTACTACCTGATCGCCCACTACATGTCCTTGCAGGGGTACCGCCGGGGCATGCTGCACTGGCCCCACCTGGTCCACCGGGCGGGCCACCCGGGCCCTGGGGCCAGCGGGGCCCCCGGCAGCGGCCCGTGAGCCCCGCGTCGCTGGCCTGCCCCCCCCGGCGTGGTGCCCCCGTGTGGGCTCCCGCCCCGGCCCGGGGGGGGGGCCTGGTCCCCGCTGGCCGCTCCCGACCTGCGGACCCCACCTCGGTGAGCTCCCGCCCGCCTCGCTGCTTGCTGCTGCCCCTGGCCGTGGTCCTGGGCCCCCTCCATCCCCGTGACTCCGTGGGTGCTGCCTGAGCGTCGCTGGTGCTGCGGAGGAGCACCGCTGGACCCGGCTGCCCTGCCTGTGCCAGCCTTTGACTGTGGGGCCCCCTTCCTCCTCCTCCTGGCGCCCCTCCGCCGGCCTCGCTGTGCTTTGGGGGCCCCCAACGTGCCTTGCTCCGGGGGTCCCCCCCCCCCTCCGAGACTGCCTCTGTTCCTGTGGGGGCACCTCCTTGGACTGGACTGGGGTGGTGTGGGGGTGGGGGTTGCTGCTGTCTGTGCCTTGCCCCTTGGTGGTGCCCCCCCCGTCCCTCCCGGTGTTCCAGGTGGGGTGTTCCGGGCACCCCTGCCCCCCCTTCCTGGCCTTTCCCTGTTGTGTGTGTGTGTGTGTGTGTGTGTGTGTGTGTGTGTGTGCCCGGGCGTGTGGCCGTGCATTGTGCCCCGCTGCGGGACCGCTGTGTGAGCCGGCTGTCAGCCTGTTCTCGCTCTTCCCCCCTCCCTTCCCGTTTCCCTTGTGTGGGCGTTCCCTTGAGTGCCTTGTGGCTTCGTTTGCCCTCAGTCGGCCATGTCTGTGTCCCGCCCCTGCCCGGTGCCTTGTGGGGGTTTAGCGCCCGCCGGGGGTTCGGCTGCACGTCTGTTGTGCTGCCACGGGCCGTGATGGTGCGGCCCGGTTCCGGGCCGTGGTCCCGTTCCCGGCACGTCTGTTTGGGTCGTTTTCCAACCCCCGGGCGTGGTTGCGCTGTTCGCCCCCCCTGGTGGTTCGCTGTGGTGAACCGGCCGCCCGTAACATCTGAAAGTACCCATGGTCTCCAATAAGGCCATGGTAAGTGGTCCACAGATGGTTCATTCTTCAGTGACAGCAAAACTGTTTCCATTCTCCACCAGCACTATGGCCATCTCTGGGGCATGATGGTAGACAGCATGTGCTGGTCACAGGCACCACTGTTGTTCTCACAGACATGGCCACAACAATGACAGCACCAAAGTCACCCAACTTGTGTAGCTGTGGCCAGACCGCGGTGAGCACATTCTGGGCCACCACCACCTCCAGTGGGTTCCAAGTCGTGCATGAAAACTCTCAAGGAAAGACTGTTTGACCAAATGTTTGCCCAAATGACTTGCCTACAGACATTGTTTTTCTAACATAAAAACTCAGATTCTCATATAAATTACTTGACCCACCACAAAGTTCAAAGATGCACAATACAGTTGTAGGAGCTGTGTAACAGAGCCACCCCAGGCTGGTACTAAGTTGTTCTCCTTCAAACTACTCTTCTGGTGCTAGCCTCACTGAAGAAAATCAGTCTACCACTGCTATTGCAGATTGAGGATTGTGCTGAAAGCCTGAGAAAATTGACATTTAAGACAAAGAAACAACAAAGAAATCTCTATCAATCTAAATGTCTCAAAGATAGCAAAATTAACAAACATTTAAGAGGAAAGAGCTCTGATGTGAACTGCCCCTGTGTTACCTCAAACTAATTTCTTCCTAAAGGAGCTAAGCCGTCTATTAATATTGTTGCCAAAATAGTCTGTGCAGTTCTAAAATTGCTGATGAGACAGTGCTTAGATGAAGCAAATTTATATTATTGATGGTTCCCTTGACCTGTAAAGAACTTAAGGAATGAAGGACAATTCCAATTACTGTACCCTTCAGCACTAGCAGCGTCTGGTCTCTTTTCAATGGCTTTGCTGGGCTTGGGGAGTCAGACTAAATGAGGTCTGCAAAACATTTCCATGTAAGTGACATTTAGGACCCACTGATCTGAAAGTTCCACTGCTTGGGTCAGAAATCACAGTCAGAGTGAGTGGCAGTTTGCCTGATCTTGACAGTGCAGCTTCTTCCTGACAGGGGGGACAAAAAAAACCCAGGAAAGTGAGCAGGGTATTCAAGCAACTTTAATGTATCGAGCCAGTATAGTAAGTCGCAAGTCGACACCACAAGCCTGTACTGCTGGCAAGCTACTAGCTAGTGATGTTATTAAAGCCAGACAGCCACACAGATATTGCTAGAGGCATTCATATTACAATAAGGCTTTGTGAGAGAAGGGAAACTGGGACAAATAGGAGTCGGAGTTGGAGAGAGAAGGAGCAGAGAGCAAAGAAAAACAAACACACACAGAAAACAGTCTTAGCAACACTGGGAATGAGTTGAGACACTACAAAGGTTGTGTGTGTGTGTGTATGTATGTATGTATGTATGTATATATATATATGTATTCAAAATACACCTGACAGTCAAGTTATAATAATCCAAGAATCAAAGACATACACAGAAATGTATCGTAAGTATTTTGCTTGTACTGAATGTAGGACAAAGTGCTCTCTTTCTCCAAGCAGTCACAAGCTACTAAAATCCAGAGAAAAATTGTCAGGAGTATAAAAATAAATCTCAAGGACCGTCAAGAGTGAACAAACAATGTAAGGATGAAGCACTTTAATGTAGTTCCTTTATGAAAACTTAAAATCAGTGTTAAGAACTGTATCCAGAAGCAGGGGGGAGGAGGAAAGAACACCGGCATATGTAGCTGTGAAAGGACATAGTGAAGAGACTATTTGCTGGAATGCTTGGTGTGAAGTGAAGCTTCCAGTCAAAGAGATTTTATAATAGGTTGACAGTAAGCAGATGGAAATAAGAATCCTGACCTCTGACACACTGTCACGGGTTGGGAGTCCCGCATCCCCACTATACCAGGTTTGAGTGACTCAATTTCCCTCGCACACAGCCCACTTGAATTAGTTCCTCTCTCTGGCTAATTCAAGTCTGCTGCAGGGACAACTCCTTTGTCACTCAAGGGCCCGATCCTTCCCGTTTACAGACTCTTTACTCTCTGGGTTCGCAAGAGCTTGAGAACTCTTGTTGCTCACTTGTGTTCCAATGTTAGACACAGACACTTCTTCATAAAGATAAGAAGTAAGTTTATTGATTACATAAGCAAGGTAGTTGATACAGAGTGGTTACTAGAAATCAAAGGTAAATATAACGCATTCCTGATCTATACTGGTTGAGTTCCTAAATCAGCATCTTACCCTATAAAGGTCCATAAGTTTCTCTCAGTCCTTTGGTGTAAGAGACTGGGTCTCCAGACTTAGAGTAGAAAGCAAAATAATGTCTCTCTTAGTTCATGGTCTCCAGCCTGACTTGCTGGCAGGCTTTCGTATGCAGATGTAACTGCTCGAGGTGGCTCAGGGAGAGAGTTCTTATAGTCCCTGCCCCCTCTGGGGTACAACTCCCTATATCCCCAGGAGGAAACTCCTTGTATCCTCTCAAGGCTTCTAGAATTCCCTTTATTATCATTATCAGCTTTCTCTGTGTCTTGCACGTAGGCAATGGCTGCCTGCATTAGCATCTCTGGCCACCTTGTCTGGCTCCCCTGTCTGGGCAATCAACAAAACTGTCTTTCCATTTCTTGGAGGTTGGTCACATGTCACAGCTGTGATTTGGGTTTTACAATTCTCAATTGTAACATTACATACATGTGGAACCTTTTGCTTTACATATTTACCAGATTTGTAGTCTACATGTAGGCCCGTGTTACACATGTGTGACCCTATGTTCCTCTGTGACACACACGGTGTAATGAAACACACCCGAGACTTCCGTGGGTGTCATTTCTTCTCCCAAATGCATCAGCAGTTTTCTATGAGCTTGCCATAGAGTGAAGGAGATGTTAGAGCCTAAAGAACTGTTATTTTGCTGGAGGTGGGCAAATCGAACCAGGAGGTTTTCCAGTGATTATAGGCTTGTTCACATGAGCAGGTGATAAGAGGCAATAATCCCCTTACTTACTTCCTACCCCCTCCCTTTACCTAACATGAGTAGAAGTGCTGTAGCCGGGCAAAAGGGGTTGTTTCTCAGAGTCTCCTGCTCCCTGAACCATCCGCACCCCTTTTCCCATGTGGGCTCCCTGGGTCTGGACCTCCCGTCCTGAACACATATGCTCTTCCCCCTCCTTACCAGCCTTCAAATCCCTCCTAAAAGCCTACCTCTTCTGTCAGGCTTCCCCTAGCTCCTCACCCCCACAGGCTACTTATGAATGCTCCTTTCATTATCCTGTCATTCAGGATTCCCTTCTTGCCTGTAATATGTGGAATGAAACTAGATGATAGCCCACATTAGCCTTCACCAGTCTCATTCCCGTGTGCCCATCTAGTAAGCATCCACCATGTGGCCTCTACATGGTTACAACAGAACCACCACTCATAGCAGAGTCCAGGGACACCATGGCCCAGTTAGAGCTAATGGGAACCCACATGTCCACATCTTGTCAATTAGGTTCACCCGCAGCCTTGCCGGCATACAGGTCCGCCAGCACCATAGAGTCCCACCGAGTACAATACGCAAGCTGAGAGGTGGGACCAGTAGCAATCTCCCTCTCTTGCAACCATGTCTCTGCTGAGAGGCATGCTAGAGATCTTCCTCCACCCATTGTTTCCCTACCCTGTAGCCTCTCAGCTGAGAGGCACCCTAGAGATCGCCATCCCCCCTGAAGTCTCCCTCCCTGCCTCTCAGCTGAGCTAGAGATCTCCCTCCCTTCCGTCTCTCTTCCCCGTGACTGCATCTCAGCTGGCTGAGAGGCAGGAACGGAGACTTCTGGGAGAGGGAGATCTCTAGCATGTCTTTCAGCTGAGATGTGGCTGTGGGGGATGGAGGTTGCAGGGGGGAGGAGATCTCTAGCATGCCTCTCAGGTGAGATGTGGCTGTGGAGGGTGGAGGTTGCAGAGGGGAGGAGATCTCTAGCATGCCTCTCAGGTGAGATGTGGCTGTGGGGGAGGGAGTCGTCAGGGGAGGGAGATCTTTAGTGTGCCTCTCAGGTAAGAGACTACTGCGGCAAGGGAGATCGCTAGTACCGCTGGTGGAAGCTGCTGCAAGCACATGAAATACAGGGTATCATCTTGTTTGATTTTCCCCTAAGCTACATACATTGCACCTCCAACTTTTCAGCTTCATGAATATATGCTTGTCAATTCTACTTTTCCTCTCTCCCTAGTCAATCCTAAGTTGTAAGCCCTCCCAGAGCAGATATGTGTCTCTAATGTAATGATTATTCAGTGCCAGGCACATTGCTGGTTCTATAAAGAAATGAATAAATAAATAAAATTACTTCCTTTCTCCTAATAAACATGGGTAGCCTGGGAGTGGGGGCCTGTTCTTTCTGCTTAACACCTCTTATCTGCTTTTCTGAGCAAAGCCTACAAGGGGAAAAACAAACAGTGGGTCTCTTCCTTCCTGATGTAACTCAATATAATTCTATTGAAGTCAACAGACCTATTTCAACTTACACCAGCCACGTCTTTTACAGTACCCCCACGTATTCTGCAGTGGAAATGTAGAATGCACAACGTCCCACATAGGGTGCTATTAAGTGCAGGGCACTGGCACTAGCACTCATGGACACACTGATTCTTGTGCCTGCACTAGTGCTATCTGCTTGGAGGATCACGCCAATAGTCTCGAGACAGTGTAAGGAGAAAGAGACAGAAGCTGATTATTTTCAAGTAAATGGATAGTAATTCAGGGCTCCAGTCATGATTTTAAGAAGTTGAAACAATATTCCTTTGTTGCATAAAACAATGAAATAAAGGTCTACAAGCTTCAGGTTTTTTTAATGTCCTTGTGCAAACTTAAATTTCAAAATCCTGCCAAGCATAGTATCTTGCAGAAAACAATGTAGCTGGGCAACATGTTCTGTTTATGAAAATTCAAGTAGGGTATTGGTTTCAGAATGAATGGTTGAATTTATTCAAACAGATAGCCCAAAGTCAGATACTTGTCTGTATTCTCAGAATTTTAAATGTGAAGTTCTAAATATTTTGAATGCAAATACAGTAGGAGCACAAAAAATAGTGCTCCTACACTATAAGAGAAAAATAAAGTACAGCAAATACAGGAGACCCAAAAAGAGTGTTTAAAAACTTGATATAAGATTTAAATGCTTAGGATTTGTTTTAATAGCTCGATGCTTTAGAAACTATCAATGTGATCATCTGTCCCCTTCACACTGGCATGCAAGTTTCATTCACATTTTGGAACTTATGTTATTATTACTTATACAGAACAAGTAATATGCCTGGCTCCAAAGAATTGTAATTAATAGATCCCTGGCCCAAAGGGCTTACAATCTAGGATAGACAATGAAGGGGAGAGGAACATAGGGACCCCACAAGTTTAATTTACATCCTGCACGTTAAAAAAGGAAGCAGGAAGATTAAAAGTCTTCCACTATGGCTAAATGGGGAGGTGAAGGAGGCTGTTAGAGCCAAAAAGGCATCCTTTAAGAAATGGAAGGCTAATCCCAATGAAATTAATACGAAACAGCATAAACACTGGCAAGGTAAATGTAAAGTGTTAATAAGGCAGGCCAAGACTGATTTTGAAGGCAGGCTTGCAAAAGAGGCAAAAACAAGCAACAAAAACTTTTTCAAATACATCAGAAGTATGAAACCTGTTAGGGAGTCAGTTGGGCCATTAGATGACAAGGGAGTAAAGGGGGCACTCAGGGAGGATAAGGACATCGCAGAGAAGCTGAATGAGTTCTTTGCTTCGGTCTTCACTGCGGAGGATTTGGGGGAGGTACCCACGCTGGATCCTTGCTTTGTGGGTGAGGAATTGGAAGAGCTGTTACAAATCAATATGACATTGGAGGATGTTCTAGGGCACAAACTGAATACTAACAGGTCACCAGGGCCAGATGGCATTCACCCCAGAGTTCTGAAGGAACTCACCTATGAAATTGCAGACCTACTGTTAGTAATTTATAACCTGTCACTAAAATCTACCACTGAACCAGAGGACTGGAGAGTGGCAAATGTAACCCCGATATTTAAAAAGGGATCCAGAGGCAATCCTGGAAACTACAGACCAGTAAGCTTGACGTCTGTGCCAGGCAAAATGGTGGAAACCGTCATTAAGGACAGAATTACAGGGCATGTTGACAAACATGACTTAATGGGGAAGAGATTAGGCTATAGCGAAGACTGAGCCTTAATAAACTAAACTAAACTAATGGGGAAGAGTCAACACGGATTTAGTAAAGGTAAGTCATGCCTCACTAACCTTTTGGAATTCTTTGAGGGTGTAAATAAGCATGTGGACAAGGGAATCCCAGTAGATATAATGTACCTGGATTTGCAAAAAGCATTTGATAAGGTCCCTCATGAGAGACTCTTGAGGAAATTAAAAGTCATGGGATAGGAGATCGTGTCTTACTATGGATCAGAAACTGGTTAAAAGACAGAAAGCAAAGGGTTGGACTAAATGGTCAGTTTTCACAATGGAGAGATGTAAAAAGTGGTGTATCTATTGGGACCGGTCCTGCTTAATGTATTCATTGGGAAAAGGTGTTAAGAGTGAGGTGATCACATTTTCAGACGACACCAAGTTATTCAAGGTAGTTAAAACACAAGCAGACTGTGAGGAACTGCAACCGGATCTTACGACACTGGGTGCCTGGGCATCTAAATAGCAAATGTGATTTAATGTGGACACGTGCAAAGTGATGCCCGTAGGGAAAAATAATTCAAACTATGCGTACACAATGCTGGGTACTAAGCTAGGAGTTACCACTCAGGAAAAGGATCTGGAGGTGGTTGTGGACAATACAATTAAATCCACAACACAGTGCGCAGCAGCGGTCAAAAAAACAATCAGAATGTTAGGAATTATTCAGAAGGGGATAGAGAATAAAACTGAGGATGTCATAATGCCTCTATACAAATCAATGGTATGACTGCACCTCGAATATTGTGTGCAGTTCTGGTCGCCCCATCTCAAAAAAGACATAGCTGAACTAGAAAAGGTACAGAGAAAGGCAACAAAAATGATCAAGGGCATGGAAGGGCTTCCGTATGAGGAGAGGCTTGGTAGGTTGGGGCTGTTCAGTTTGGAGAAGAGATGACTTAGAGGAGATATGATAGAGGTCTATAAAATCATGATTGGTGTGGAACTTCTAAACAAGGAGCAGTTATTTACGCTCTCAGCTAGTACTAGAACTAGGGGACAGTCCATGAAACTCATGGAGTGTCCCCTGTCTCGACAACGACATTGCAGGGCCTCTTGGTTTACTGAGGGGCTGCGGGGTATGAAGCAGAAAGGCAGGTGACTAGAGCGATGCTGGCATCTCTCTGAATCTCACCAACTTCTCCGCAGGGCCCATTTGCGGTCCTACGTTGAGTCTGTGAGGATGGCAAAGAAAGAAATCTTTGCCACCCTCATAGCATCTGTAAAGTCACGTCTAGTGGACCTGTTCTGGGTGGCGCGGGGACTGGTCAGTCCGGCCTCCCTCCGCCTGGATGGGGACTTGTCCCAGGCCCGCTGTGAGGAGTTTGCCATCTACTTTGCAGACAAGATCGCTCGGATCCAGAGCAACTTCAACACTGGGTTAGAGACAGTAGGAATAGAGCGTGAGGTGATGGAGGCGCCGTCTGGTCCATCTTTCTGGGATGTGTTTCAGGAAGTGACGCCAACCGATGCTGTGGAGATCCTATGGTCAGTGAGGGCCACCAGTTGTGAATTAGATCCTTGCCCATCCTGGTTGGTGAAAGTCTCCAGGGAGATATTGGGGCCAGTGCTGGCAGGGGTTGTCAACGCATCACTTCAGATGGGGAGTTTGCCCCCCAGTCTCAAGTAGGCCGTGGTGCGCCTCCTGCTGAATAAGCCATCTTTGGATGTGGACGCACTCGCCAGTTACTGACCCATCTCTAACCTTCCCTTTTTAGGGAAGGTTTTCTCGACCCATTTCAATCAGGGTTTCGGCCCGGCCATGGTATGGAGATGGTGTTGGTGGCCTTGGTGGATGATCCCCGCCGTGAGATGGGCGCAGGACGTTCGACATTACTGGTACTGCTAGATCTCTCGGCCGCGTTTGATACAGTGGACCATGGGCTGCTGTTGAGATGGTTGCATGACCTGGGGGGACTGGATGGGACCACCCTTGGTTGGTTCCAGTCATTCCTCTCGGTGAGGACCCAGCGGGTTGTCTTGGGAGCAGAGACATCTAGCCCCCGGGCCCTGGACTGTGGCGTTCTGCAAGGTTCAATCTTGTCTCCTTTATTATTTAATGTATATATACAGCCCTTGGGGGAGATCGTGAGAGGTTTTGGTGTGTATTGCCCTCAATACACTGATGATACTCAGCTTTACCTCTCTTTTCCAGCCAACCCAGGCCCTGCCATCTCCATGCTATCTCAGTGTTTGGAAGCTGTGGTGAGTTGGTTATGGCAGAGCAGACTGAGGCTCAGTCCCTATAAGACAGATGTGATGGTGGTAGGCCGAGCGGGGGAGGTGGTGCCCCCTCTTGTGGAGGGGGTGCACCCTTCCGTGGCTCAGCAAGTTCAGAATCTGGGGGTATTATTGGATGCGGGTCTCCATCTAGATCAGCAGGTGAACATGATGGTGAAGGTGGCTTTCCGCCAGCTGTATCTGGTGCAGAGGCTGCACCCGTATATCTCCAGACCCGACCTGGCCACTTTGAGCCATGCCTTCATCACCTCGCGGCTGGACTACTGTAACGAGCTCTACGTGGGGCTTTCCTTGAAACTGGCCTGGAGGCTGCAGCTAGTACAGAATTCGGCGGCCCGTCTCCTAACAGGGACGGGCTGATGGGAGCACATAACACCAGTGCTCCGTGCACTACACTGGCTGCCTGTAACATGCTGAGCCAGGTTCACGTTGTTGACTTTGATCTATAAGACCCTGTACGGTCTTGGACCTGGACCTGGATACCACCCTCCGTGACTCAGGATGGACTCTCCGGTCCACCGGGGGCGCCTTCTTGAAGATCCCCCATGTAAAGCGGGGAGGTCACAATGGAAACGGCGTTCTTGGTGATTTGGCCCCGGTTGTGGAAGTCCCTCCCAGAGGAAGCATGACTGGCCCCGAGTCTGTTGGCCTTCCATCAGGCCTGTAAGACATGGCTGTTCTCCCAGACCTTCAGAGGCGGGGAGGGGAGGTTGGGTTAAAAAATTTTGGGGGGTATTTTAAAATTGTTTTAATAATATTTGTGTAGATTTTTATGTTTTATTTTTTTGATATATTGGCTGCTTTTGGACGAGCGGCGCGCGATTGCGCATCGTCTAAAAGCGGCCATTGTTTATCCTATGCTGGAAGCTGCCCCAAGAAACCGTAGGCATAGGGGGCAGCATGTAAATGGAATAAATAAATAAATAAATAAATAATGGGTGGCAAGTTTAAAACAAATAAAACATAAAAGAAAATATTTTTTCACTCAGCGTATAATTGGGTTGTGGAATCTACTGCCAGAGGCTGTGGTAAGGGCCAGTACTATAGCTGAGTTTAAAAGAGGTTTGGACAAGTTTCTGGAAGATAGGTCCATTAGCAGCTATTAGCCAGACAGGATCAGGGAACATGATGGGAGCTGGGAGAAAACAACAGGGAATGGATCCCCCATTGTGACCTGTTGGGTGCTTCTCCCAGGCCACCGTGATTGGCCACTGTCAGAGGCAGGATGCTGGGCTAGATGGACCATTGGTCTGACCCAGTATGGCACTTCTTATGTTCTTATGGGAGAGACAAGGATACATAGATTCTTATTTTATAAATAGGGAACTGAGGCTGAGAGACAGTGGGTAAAGTCACATGTGACTGCCGGGCTGTCGCATAGCAGCCCAGGGGGACAGCAGTCATGCCCACTGAAATACAGAACAGACATGCTCCCAGCCAGGCCAACGGCAGCACTGCCCAGGGGCAGGGAGAACAGGAATGTACAGTTGGCCCCATGCTGCACCCATTGTCCCACCTCCCCATCATGACAGACAGCCGTGGCGGCCAATGACAGCGTGTGTGGTGGCCAATGACACCACATGTGACGGTGGTCCATGGGGAAAAGTGGGCCTGAGCGGGCTGCTGTCACACATGGCTTTATCCAGTGACTTATGCAAGGCCACTCAGTGAGTTCATGGCTAAACTAGGAGTTGAATACTGATCTCCCAAATCCAAACCCAGCACCTTATCCACTAGGCTACACAGCACTGAGACTAGGGACTAGGCCCAGCATGAAGTGCGTGAAGGATCATTCTGTATGGTGAATGACCACAGCTGTGGCATAAGTAAAAGAAATTCCCATTTTAAAAAAAAAAGTCAGTAGAATTTTCAGCTGTTTCGGAATTGAACGGGGGCCAGTGCACACTACAATACCACAGGGCATTTTTATTCTCAGTTTAAAACTCATCTCAACAGCTTTCCTACTCCTCAACACTGTTATTAAATATGTTTCCACAGAGTTCGGTGGATTTTTTTCTTCCTTAAAGCAATTAAATTAACTGCATGAAATATGTCCTGCTGGATCGCATTTTAAAGCTGTACTGGAGAGGTACCCAGGGGGCTGGTTTACCATTCCTGGAAGGGTCTGCCCTGGCTATAGTTGGAACAGGCAGTGCAGCTGCACTGTGGCCCACAGGTCCAGGGTGACGGGGGTGGGGGGGGCAATGATCTTTGCTCCAGCTGTGTCTCCTGCCACTAGAAGGGGAGTCAGGAGACTTCAGTCCACGTTCTGCACCATTTCAACCTAGCTACGCCCCTGCATTCATTTACATTACTGCAAACTGCTCAGTAGGTGCCAAGCACCAGACAAACAAAATGGCAGCATTTTGCCCCTACTTTTCAGTAACATACATCACCCTAACAAATAAAGATAAGCCAACAATTCAACAGGATCAAAGCCTTGTTTAAGCCAAGCACCCACTCCCCACCCCAACACACATAAACAAAAGCAGAAGTGTACGTGCACAAACCTGCAGTTCTAACTTGAAGCCAAGTTCACATTCCTTTGGATACTTGATGCTATTTTGTAACATTTAGAAAATCACCCTTATTAAAACACCCTGCCCCTACTTTTCTTCAGCACAGTCAGCACTAGTCTCACTGTTTGAGAATCATCTGTCTCCTTGCAGAACGGTAAAGTATTTTTTTTTAAAAGAAGGCTACATTTTGTATCGCCCTCACTGCAGCAAGCCTTAATATGAAATTATATTAATATTAAAACCCCTTGGTGCCTGCACATCTACAGGACTCACGTAGAACAAGGCTTAGCAGGGATGAAAAAAAAAAAGCCTCTTCATGTTTCTGTGTAACAAGACCAGTGTGACTAAGATCACACTCCCCGTGTAGGAATAGTTGGTGGTAACATAAATCAGAAACCATGAAGAGAAGTACGTGCTTCATCTGAGCAGCATGATGTGCCACAGCAGAATGTGTCTCTCCAGCACTTCTTAAGACATCTGCTTGTATCTTCCCTTCCCATGGAGAATGCCTCAGGCAGGCACCTTGACCCCAGCTACCATGAGCGCCACAACCCTCTTCAGGAGTATTGCTCCTAACCAACAAAACCTACTGGCTGCTGAGCTGGAAAAAAAATGGACTTTTTTAAAAGCAACATTTTGCTATTTTGGCTCTGAGTCTACACATTCTGAAGAGTGGACTGAGGTGTAGAGATCAGAGAGGCTCAAATCTAATGTAACTAGCCAGAGCCAAATTCATGATTTAATATCCCACATGTCTTTAGCTCAGTGGTATCCTGATCTCAAGCCAAGCACTGTCAAATTCAGGATTAGGATTTTTATTAGAGATGAAATGAATATCTGAGATAGGGCTGAAAAGGAATTTCTCTACTGATTCTGTCTCTGATGGATCTGCCTGTTCCGATCCTGTCTGGAAAAATGTGGTTCAGACAGCAATCTGGTCCATGTTTTGCCATCGATCTCAATCGGCAGCAGCCAGTACTGCACATGTTCAAAATGGGAGCACAGTGAAGGGGACTGCCATTCTGCCCACGCGCAGTGCAGAGTGCAAGTTTCAAGTGCCCTGCATTCAGAACTTTACATGGAGTTCAGCCATGATTTAAATCTATAGCAGAATTCCATTCGACATGCCAATAACTTGCCAATTCTCCGCAAAGTCAAAAAAGCTGACTCGATTCAGCCATAATTTGACAAAACAAATATATCCATCAAATTCATACTATTCAATCTGGGCCTGATGAAGCTAATAACAACTGCTATTATGATTATTAAATGGATATGCCCCACCCTTTTCAGAAGGCTCATGGTAGATTTTTCATTTCTTATGTACATCTGCTTCATCATTTAGACATTTCAGATACTTTAGCTCAGTCATTTTGGTTTTTTCAGTATTTTGGTTGCTTCGTTTAAGGGTTATTAATGCTATTGTTCATTGCAACAACTGAAATTGAATAAGTGGAATAACCACCAATGGCATAGATCCAGGCTCAGTACCCTCTCTTTCCTTCCCGCCCTGAGCATACCCCTTACATTCCTCTGACCCCAAACACCTAGACAGCCACAGACCTTATAGTAGTTATTTTCAAAGAGACCTCTGGGAGGGAAAAGGTTCTCCAACCTCCTAGACTAGATGATCATGTTTTTTCTAAGTATAAAATCTACAGCTGATCCTCAACAGTGGTAAACCAATCTAAATCTATTGACTTCAATGTAGTTACACCCATGTTGTGAATGTTATGCCATTTTCCCCAAACAGAACAGTTCTGTTGCCTGGGACAATATTTGCCTTATTTTACCTTAACTGCTGCCAAATTTTATGATGTATATTTTATGTATTTTAAATGGTTTTATTGATTATTGTTTTTATGTTGTGCGCCACTCCGAGCTGCCAGTGTGCAGGAGGATGCAGGATACAAATTTTTGTATAAATAAATAAATAAGACAAGAGTGCTCCAATTACTAAAACACATTCAATACTGTGATGAGAGTGGGCTGCTATTGAGCATATCAGAGTTGTACTGTACTCCCAATACATGACTCATTATATTAAGTATTTTGACATGCCCCAAATAGGAAAGGCACACTAGAATAGTAGCTCCTCTGTTATTATTAAACAAACATCTTCCTGAACTGTATCTCACAGATTATCCAGTAAATAAAGGGTTTATGAAAATTAGGAAGCTCGTGTGCAGTTTCTCTGCTCTGTCCTTCTATTTCTGAATATTAGCATTGAGTCAGGCACCAATCTATACAAGATCCATTTCTCACAGCAGCATCTGGCTCTTTCACACACTGCAAAGATGCTTGTATGTGAAGCTTTCAAGTCATTGCCTTAAGTTTCTCAAAGTCTGTTCAGCTAATAGGTTGCTTTAGGTCTCTGGTTGCAATTTTTGTCTTGTCACCTGTGGTTCTATAGGATCTTGACATTTATAGCTATATAAGGATAGCAGAATCCTCCATTTCCCCTCCCCTTCTTAATTTTTAGATTGTTCAGATTCAGACAAAGTAGGTCCAAGCTTCTGGGATTGAATCCTATGAGACACAGGCCATTTTTAGACGTGCATCAAATTCACGGACTAGTTTTCATTCATGCAAAATAAATTTATTTATTTATTTATTTTACGCACTTATAAACAGTCACAGAATCTCATCTATTTAATATTTAAAAGTGTATAATTCAATTTAATTTGATTTATTTATTTATTTTAATTTGTTATCCCGCCCTGCCCTAAAAAAGGCTCAGGGCAGCTTACAACATATATACCATATATAAAAACATATTAAAAGGTCCAAAAACACCAGTAAAAGAATAAAAAAAAAACCCTCACAACCCTCACACAACCCCCACAAAACCCACCCAATACCTCTTCCCACATAAAACTTCCCCTCACAACACTCCTACCCCAAACCCCCCATCCTCTATCCCTGCCCGCCAAACACCTTCACAAACAAAAAGGTCTTACACTGCCTTTGGAAGATTCTGTAGCTAAGTTGGAATGGGCCCAGGTGCAAGAAATGGACTTGGCCCCATCACCATCCTCTCCCATGTCCCACCCTCTCCCCTCCTTCCTCCCCCAGTGCCTCTCCCTCCTCCTCTCACTGTGCTTGAGTCCTGGAGGCTGTGGCTCCACTGCCTGCCTCTTGCTGTCACCAGCACCACCGGTGCTTGCTCCATCCTGTGCTTGCTCCATCCTGTGCTGCTCACCAGGCAGGTCCCACTCGCACTACGCACTGCAGGCACATCTGCTTCTGTTCAGCTCTGCCCAGCTGTGCCACAACAGGACAGGATTTGTTTCCCCCCCCCCCCCATCTTGGGCCCCAGGACAAATGTCCCTCCTGTCCCTGTGACAGCTACACCCCTGCAGCAACATCAGGATTGCCCTGCAACAGGGATTTTGTGGGTGAATAGATCTAGTGACTGATCTATCATGCTCAGGACAGGTTAGGAGCGCTGCTGGCCCATGTCCCTCAGGCTCGGGTTGGACTCCACAACTAAAATTCCCATCCCCATTGAGCGCTGACATCTCAGCATACCAAAAGAAGTGTGACCATGCTCAAAAAGCAGCAAACACCTTAACCCTGCCTCTTACAGGGGGACATTACAACATGGCACCTATGGGGGATGGGGGCGTCCATTTGGATATGTTGGGCCTGGGTTCTCAAGAGTCCAGCTGCATTAGGCTCGGGCCAACCTCTGGTCTAAATTTCTGGCCTGAGTAGGGCTCTACATCAACTTCAGAAGGTTCTCCACACTTTCCTATATATAGTGTTTTATTTGTTTTTCCAGCAGCACTCTCAAGGTGAAATAATGTGAAAAGTCTTGAGTAAAAATTCAGCAGCAAGAAATACAGGCACTGCCCCAGTAGCAGCTCATCCTGGATAAGTAAGGAGTATGAAAGTGCCTCTCTTTCTCACTCCACATTCCAGGATGAGCTGCATCAATGGGTATTTTCAGACTTGACGGGGCCAATTGGCCCCATCACGGAAACAAACCTATGATTCCCTGCCAGGGCCACCACGTCACGGGCGAACAGATGTGGTGGCGGCTCCCGGCAGGGAATCAGGAAGGGGGCGGGACCGCATGGCGCAACGTGTGGCCGCACGCACCCCACACACACACACCCCACGCTCCCCTGCCACCCGCCCGAATTGACCACGACCCAGAATCCTGGCGGGGATTCCGGGCCGTGGCTGCCATCCAGATGTGATGGCTCGATTCATCAAGGTGGGGAATCACAGTCGCCACGCGATCGGCTGAACCTGCGGGGATGGCGCTGATCGCGTGGTGAATGTGATTCCCTGCCGTGATTGACCACGGTCAACATCTGGGGGGGAACATCCGTTCCCCCCATCAGACGTTACAGGATCACTTTCACCATGTACAGATTCACTGTGGTTGACTGTGATCTTGTAACGTCTGAAAATACCCAGTAATGACTGTCATGGGGTGAACAAATGATTGTGAGGAAAGAATTACTCCTCATCCTACTTCTCATCCCACACTTAGGCAGTCATCTTAGCAAGAGCCACTGTCCACAGTAGTGGTTTGCCCTAGATCTCTAGAATTCAGGGCAAGGAGAAGGGATACATTCACACTGGTCCACCCCTTCTCTTCTGTTGGAAGCCACTTGTGTAGAAGCAGCTGTGGATTCCTGTGCCAGGTACAGTCAGGGTGCCTTTCTTCTGAGAAATGCCATTCTGCTGCCATTTTGAAGGAATGATCCAATATCAGAGTTCTGTTTTGTTCTCTCAGTCTGAACTTCATTTTGAGGGGTGATAACAACCCAAGCTTCTAAGCAGATACTACATCCAAATTTGCATGATCAGGATTTTCAGAGCCATGAAGAGAATTTAAACTCATAGTTTACATTACATGTAGTGGCAGATGTGTTTGTCTAAATCCCCCTCAATGACTTTCAGACAGTATCTCACAGCAGTACGCATAGTAATGTGAGAGTCTTGGACTGAAGAATATGAAAAAGAGGGAAAGAACTAAGCTGCTTGAACATGTGCTGATTTTCACATTAGATTAAAACTAACTAAAGTGAAATCAGCAGTAACGTGACATTCCTGCTGGGCTGTATGCCCACATTCATTTATATAGGTTTTTTGCTTCTCTGCTTTTTGCTTTTGCTTTCCCAGCCATGGGAATTTTAGCCATGGTCAAGTGATCGTGATGGATCCATTCTTGAATTTAACAGATCCATGCGCACATTACTTAATTTACTGGGTAATTTCATACTGTGAGCTCAACCCAGAGATGAGCTGGTTACCTTTGGTATCCCAGGAACAAACGCCTCCCTCATCCCTGCTGCAGGAAG
Organism: Sphenodon punctatus; assembly: GCA_003113815.1. Lineage (NCBI taxonomy): Eukaryota > Metazoa > Chordata > Lepidosauria > Sphenodontia > Sphenodontidae > Sphenodon > Sphenodon punctatus. The sequence continues at coordinate 319,749 of QEPC01011163.1, forward strand.
AGGTGAGCCGGCAGCACACAGAGTAAGCAACCCCCCACCCAGCCATTGCAATGTTAACTGAAGGGGAACCTGAAACAACGTGCTGCAGTCAGGGGCTGTGCAGAAAGCACCATGCTACTAGCTCCAGCAACAGCCCCACCGGCTCCCTATTGCCCCTGGAGAGGGAGCCCCTCCCCCACCTCCCCCTTGCTTGGAGTCAGGGCGGGGGGGGAGGGGCGGAAGCTGCTGGGTCCCTCTCCATCTGCTGGCTGGCTCAGCCACCTCCCACCCAGGAGAGCTAGAGACCATGGCACTTAGGGGGAACCACTCCACGCACTCAGTGCCCTGCAAGGGACAGACAAAGTAAAAGCTGTAAATCCTGAGAGTGGGAGCCTGCACTTTGGCATTGAAATTAACGTGAGGCACTACACACTTAAATTTCACTATAAGGTTTTTTTTAACATTAAATTAAGTGCTTGCACACATTCCAAATTAAAGTTAAATACAACTCACATTAGTATCAAAGCTCTAGGGATGGGTGAACAGATCGCGGTTCAGGTTCGGCCATTCGGTTCGGCTGCGTTCGTTTTGTCCGTTCGGTTCGTCCGTTCGGTTCGTCTGCGTTCAGTTCTTCCGTTCGGTTCGGCAGTTCAGCTAGTTTGCCGAGTTTGGGTTCGGCGGTTAGGTTCGGCCGTTCTGTTCGGCCATTCAGTTAGGCTGTTCGGCTGTTCGGTTCGGCCATTCGACTGTTCGGGAAATGTTGTTATGGGTGTTTTTTTGTTTTTTATATGGTTTTATTTTGTTTTTTATTTGGTTTTTTTGTTTTTATATGATTTTATTTATTTATTTATTTATTTATTTTAATCTAATATTATATCTATCTACACTAAATCTAACTGCTATTAACTATTCTAAATGCTATGAACTAAATGGATTATCTAATAAGTACACAGACCTACTCCTACAAACACTATAACTAAATCACTAACACTATCTCTATCACTAAGCTAACTCCTACAACTCTCTGCCATCTATCTATCTATCTATCTATCTATCTATCTAGATATGGGATGGGATGGGGGGATAGATAGATAGATCCATATATCCATATATATGGATATATATATATATATATATATATATGGATAGATATATGGAGATATATGGAGGGAGGCAGATCAAAGGGAGCTGTGCTGGGGCCAGGCTGGCTGAGGGGTACTGCAGTGGCCCGGAGGCAGGGAGAATGACGTGTTGTGAGGGAGAGCAAGGGGAGTTGTGTTGGGTTCAGGCTGACTGAGGGGTACTGCAGTGGCCCGGAGGCAGGGAGAATGAGGTGTTGTGAGGGAGAGCAAGGGGAGTTGTGTTGGGTTCGGGCTGACTGAGGGGTACTGTAGTGGCCCGGAGGCAGGGAGAATGACATGTTGTGAGGGAGAGCAAGGAGAGCTGTGCTGGGACTGGGCTGACTGAGGGGTACTGAAGTGGCCTGGAGGCAGGGAGAATAAGGTGTTATGAGGGAAAGCGAGAGCTGTGCTGAGGCCGGGCTAGCTGAGGGGTACTGCAGTGGCCCAGAGGCAGGGAGAATTTATTTATTTATTTATTTATTTATATCCCACCTCTCCTGCCTAGGCAGCTTGAGGCCGCTTACAAAAATTAAAATATTTTAAAATATACATTATAAATATAAATATAAAAATATATTAAATACATAAAAGAGAGGCATAAAAGAAAATAAAAAACCCATCCCTGACCTGGATCTCACCCACCTGGGTCTTCTGCATGACTCTCTGTGTTGACCACAGCCTCTGCCAGGGCAGGGCAGGCAGTTCTTCCCATGGAAAGGACACCCAACTGTCCACCTGAGGGGACCTGACCCTGGCCTGGCCAGCAAGCATTGAGCATGTGCTGGAAACCAGAATGAGCTGGGACAATGCATGTTTGCATTGTTGCATGGTGGGCTTTTAAGGCATCAATGAGGATCAGGAACCAGTCAGTGCTTGGAGCTCTCTAGATTTTTTGCCTGCAACTGTATGATGCTTCCATATTTAAAACATAAATACTAGGTCTGTATATTCGGGTATTGAGTGAGCTCATTATTTCCTCAAAAATGTAATATCCACAGTCTCAGACTGGATGCCCAAAACTGCAGTATATATTCAGCTTGGAGCTGAGTTATCTCTGAGGCCACTTTTCCACGAGCAGCAACATACAGCATGTTGAAGAACGTGCTTCCTAAAAAACCCTGTGGGGTGCGTTTAGCACTGGAAGTAGCCAGCTGCCATAGGAATCGCAGCTCACACAGTCTTTTTGAAGCCGCATTTGGGAAACCCCAATATCGAGGCTTCCCAAATGTGACTTCAAAAAGACTGCACGAGCCGCAATTTCTATGGTGACCTGCTACTTCTGGTGTGTCTAAATGCACCCCATGGGGCTTTTCAGGAAGCACGTTCTTCAAAGTGCTGCATCCTGCTGCTCATGTAAAAGCCACCTGACTCAGCTTAGCCACCTGCCTGAGGAGCCTGTAGTGAACCCTCCCTACCTGCAGGGCTGTAGTTTTCTCAGAACTTCAGTCTCCGCACTGGAGCTAGGCCCAGCCCAACCAGGAAGAAATGGTGAGTCCTTAGCAGCCTCATTCCCCCCTTCCCAAACCAGAGACCCCTTCCACAATCCAGTGACAACCCCCCACCTAGAGAGTATCACTGGAGTATCTAGGGAGTGTCATTAGCCCCATTCTCACCTAGGAATCCCATTTCCCATGCTAGTGACTCCCCATTGAACCAGAAACCACTCCCACACAAGCCAGAACCATGCCTCATCTGTCCCTAAACCAGTCAACTCCCTGAGCTGGCCCTATGTCCTCCCACAAGCCACCAACATCCCCTGAGCCCAGTCCCATGCCCCATTCCCCCCAGCCAGTGACCACTCCCGCAAGCCAATGACATCCTCAAGCCAGAGCCATGCTCCATTCCCCCATCCTAAAGCCAGCAATTCCTAACACTAGTCAGCCTCATGTTTCCTCCTCTCCCAAGCCAGCTGTATGCCTCACTCTCCCTCAAGCTAGCGATCCACCTGAGCTATATCCATGCCCTGTTTTACCCTCCCTAACCTAACAACCTCCTCCCCAACCTAGCCATATTCTCCACCCTCCCTCAAGCAAGTGTTCCCCTTTTTAAATTGGTAGCAGACTTAGCAGCACTTTTGACTACATTTTCTTTTCCTTATAGATCTGTCAAACTGACAGATCCTTACTGCGCTTCTGTGTCCAAATAACCCATATGTAGGGACCTGTGTTCCCTGCATTTTCCAAATTGACAATGATGGGCAAAATGCAGCGAGCACAGGTAAAGATCCAAATACAAATACATGCAAATAATAAAGCACAGATACAAATACTTGGTCCCATGCACAGCTCTAGTCTAAAGTGAGGACATGCCATGCACTGAAGGGAAATTGGAAGGTAGCTAATGTAATAATCAACAACTGTCAATGTGCCCCGGTATGCTACTGCAATGAAAAAGACAGACACAATACTGGCTCAGTATTGTCTGGAAAAGATTAATATATTTTGCTGTTTTCAAGTATTGCCATTTGTCCGTGAAAGGACATAACAGAATACGGCTGCTTGTCTACAGTAAACAATCTCATGTGAATTTCTATGTTATGTGAGCTTTGTAGGGATGGGCGAACACGGTTCGGAAGTTCAGAGTTCGTCCCGAACTCGGCCTGTTTGGATGACCGAACACGAACACGAACACGAACACGAACACGAACACGAACACACCTAACAAACTGAACATCGAATGGCGAAATGGCCGAACAGTTCGGTCAGTTCAGATCGCGTTGGGGTGAGTTCGAGTGGCAAAAAAAGGTTCACTGGAAGGTCAAACATGACAGGGAGGTGTAGTCAGTCACTGAGGAGCAGACTTCCAGGCACCAGGAGAGGCTTGCAAGAAACAAAACTAATTATCTGCCTCCCCGCTTCCCAACACCTTCTGAGCTAGTCACTGTTCCTGAACATCAGGCGTTGAGTAGGATTTTTAGATTGCTTTAAGTTTTATTTCAGTTTTGTACTGAAATGAAACTTAAACCTTAAACTGAAACCTTGTGTTATGCATTTCACTGTACAGACTCATTGAGTATGTATTTCACTACAGACTCCTCTTATGTTTGTGATTCCCCCCTATCCTATATATATGGGATGTATATAGCTCCATATATCTATCCATATATATATATATATATATCCATATATATGGATATATGGATCTATCTATCTATCCCCCCATTCCATATCCATATATATATATATGGATATGGGACACTTGCTCTCCCTCACAACACCTCATTCTCCCTGCCTCCGGGCCACTACAGTACCCGAGAAACACCAAAGGTTGAAAAAACTACAAACAGACAGAGGCTTAAAATCCACAACCTTTACTGCTTAGGCAGTTAAAATACCACTCCCAAGGAAAAACTGGGTATCCATGCTTGCCTCAAGCACAACCAAGTGGTAGTCCCAAAACAGCCCAAGGGAGTGGGATATTACATGGTCTCAAAAGTACATTAGCTGCAAAGAGATTCATCCATCAATATTAACAGATCGCTAAACCATATTGTTCAATTTATTTCATTATCTCAACAGATGAACCCCATGTCAAGATGTCACCTTGAGTGCTGTTGAAAAAGACCCCTATAAAGGGTCAGAAACACATTGTGTTCAGCACGAATGTGTTCTTTTTAGTTCATGTATATATCTTAAATTAAGATTTAGCTATTTCAGTATGTAATGATTTTGTCCAGTTGATGTGGATATTTCCATATATGATTTCATATGTGATTTCATATGATTTCATATGATTTCATATATGATTTCATGTATTTTCTTGTATACCAATTATCTTCCCTTTTACCTGCTTGGCGTTGTCATAGACATTTACAATTGTTTTAACACGACAGTATTGGTCCATGCCATGATAAGGTTAACATTCTAGCATCAGCAGCTTTTGCATTTTGGTTAGCGCTGGTACAGGTGTTCTCTTAGTAAAGTGGGTCACATGACTGTTATTTAAGTAGGTCGTGGCTGCAGAATTACCCTTACAAATAGAGAAATGGCCTCCATTCAGGCTGTATCTTATCTTCATGTTATAGGAGGTAAGGTGGGGAGTTCAGTGGTTTTTCCCTAGGGTATTTCATTGATTAGCTCTTTGACTAGTTTTTTGAATAGTTTAATTTCCTATTTCAAACAGTTTTTTCTTGGATAGGTGTATTTGGCCCATTCCAGCCATGAAGCAGACTTTTTGCAGGTTGTTGATTGCTTGTCCAGTAGTTCCTCATGAGTGTTAAGTGGAGTAAGAATCCCATTGCATTTTTCTTATAGTTGATCATTGAGAGTATATGCACAATTTTTATGATTAGATGCATTACAGTTAGTATTATTAACAATTGTGGGCATATCAGTTGGTGATTAGGGTGGATTTTTGTTGCTCTACTTATGTGGATATGAGTTGTGCATTTTCTGGGGTTTGACTATTTTGCCCCACCTCAGAACATACATTCATTTTGAGTGTTTCTGCTATATAGCTGGCTTGGGAGCTATAGCGGGCCAGTGTTCATATTTATATTGTTCTTGTTTCCATGGAGAGGTTACAGTTCATTGTTGTTATACAGGTACACATCCTAGGGATCATTTGTATGTACATATCCTATTTCTCTGGACTACTGAGAGGATTGTGAGTAACAATTTATATATTGGGTATTGGTGGTTATTATTGCCATGTATACCCCATTACATTGGGTATTGGTGGTTACCATGGTTATGCATTCTGCATATGGTGTATATATACGGATTACTTTGTTTATTAGTCATAATGTGATATGCCATTGGGGAAGGGGTACCATTTATTATACATAGTTGATTGTTGTTGTATGTGACATTGTTTGTACATGTTTTATACCATCAGCGTGCAGAAGACCAATATAACATCTGTTCCAGGATTCTTGACAAAGATTTGTTCAAAACAAGAATATAACCTGGGATCTCGTAGAATCTAACACATATATTTTTTATTCCTTATTGTGGGAAGTGGATACGTGTATGGACAATTATCAGTTTGGTGGTAGTGATTTTTTTTATAAAAGCCACCATTGTTTTGTGGTTGGTTTTTATTTGTATGTACAATAAATTATTTTATTGTATACTTATATATAATTGCTCTTCCCGGTATATTATTTATGTAGCAGCTTTGTGTGCATTTATATATATATGGACATATATATATATAAATTGTGTGCATTTATATATATATATATATATATACACAGATTTTTGTTTTGCCATCCTACTTGCTGGCCTTGTGTTTTTGCACCTTCTGGTTCTCTACAGTGGAGGAGAGCATGGGCAAAAGGGGGGCCCTCTTACTCTGTTGCCCAAGAGCCCACAAAAACCTGGAGTCAGCCCTGATAATATAGCCATATTATATGGCTTCCAGGGCGAGTGTCCAACCAAGGCTGCCTTCTCACCAGATCTGGCATCCCCAGACCCACACATGCACACAGTCTGCCAGCTGGCCCACTCAGCCCCCTCTTAAATGGGCGACAGCCCCAGAGGACTACGCCCTGCTACACAATTACCCTTTCTTTTTCCCCCAATAGGTGAATGCGCATGTTCATTAAACATTCCATTGTTGAAAGAGGGTCCAAACGAGCATTCAGCACAGGAGGTCCTTGCGTTGTTGTTTCAAGTTTATTCATGGGCCAGATGTATTGGAGACCCGCTCTTGCAATATCATCGGCCTACAGGCTAGACCTCCCCACATTTGATGATTTGTGGGCCTACATCTTATGCCATTGCTTCTCAAAGGACCCCATGAATTGACGATCCCACATAGGGTCATAGTTCAGTTGCACAGTTTGCACTATTCTATCTGGACTCAGCCCTGAGAAGAGGATACTTACATTTAAGTTTTGCTGACCATCAACAGAATGTTCTTGATGTAATGAACATTGTACCGATAGATTCTCTAGACTCCCTTGAGTCATAAATCCTATCATAGTAAATTCCAAAGACGGGTTAATAGCAAAGCGGACTTCCTAGCTGAAAAGATAAGGGAGACAAAGGCAGTTAATTTAGAACTAATGAAATATGTGTTGAGGACATAGTATTAGAAAGTACTAGGAATGGCCCAGAACAGAATGCCAAAAAGAGCAGGCCTAAGCACAATTTTATTTACGGATGTTGTTTTTATCATCCAGGAGGAAGTATAAATTACATCTGGTATTGACCAACTACTTAGCTTAAAAACTCTATACCCAAGAGTATATTTGATAAAAGTTAAAATATAAAACTCCTATAAAATATAACTCTGAAATAATGGCAATTGTACACAAGCATTTTAAATACCAAACTTTCTACTTTCTTCCAATAATGTACCCATGCTGGATGCATTTGTTTCGTGTGCCTATAAAAATGATTCACATTCTGCAGAGAGGCATATGCGGAGTCCAGGCAAAAGTGTGACTCAACACATCTGCTAAGTGGTGTTCACTTAGTTTACAAACATGCTTTTATTGCTGTCAGCATCACAGAGCCAAGGTAGCTGCGGAAGAGCAAGCTGTAATTTATTCTGCTTCATGCATCAGTAATCAAGTTACTGGCTATGTTCTGATGCTAAAATCTTTACTGTTGGTATTGTTTGGCAATCTGTTTGAAGCCAGGTTTCATTCTTGTTTATACCTTGTTTTCAAAACATAACTCATCGCTCCTAATATAATTGTCTTTAACAAAGCAGAACAAAACACAGGTTGGTTTACAAGTAATTTATTATCAACTATAACCTCTTTACACTCTGCATCCTCAAGTATCAATGTTTTACTGCACACAGCTGCAACACCATCCTCATTTCAACAGCTAGGATTCCAAATTAGAGTAAGTGAATCAGAGTCTCAAATTCAGCTTGCTTTATGAATATGTTTACTGATCTAAATTTATAGCCTAGCCTATCTCTAGGGTTTAGGGTAAATTACGACATACACAACACATGCATAAAATAGAAAATAAACAGACCAAAATTATGAAATAAAATTTTATATAAATAATCCTCCCAACCCTCATGCCCTGACCCTATCCCTGTCTACTAAATGCCTGGCCAAATAAAAAGGTCTTACATTGCCTTCTAAAGATGATCAGAGAAAGAATCCCAAAGCTACAGGCAACGCCCCTCTGCAGGCCTTAGCTGTATAAACTTCAAAAAATGATTAAGAACATAAGAAATGCTATGCTGGGTCAGACCAATGGACCGTCTAGCCCAGCATCATTTCTCCGACAGTAGCCAATCATGGTGGCTTGGGAAAAGCACTCAACAGGTCACTAGGGATGTGCGAACAGAACGTGGTTCGAATGTTTGGACATTCACTCGTTCAGTTCGAAACTCGGGTTCGGTTGTTTGGCTCGGCGGAGTTCAGTTCAGCCGAACATCTGAAAATAGCGCTATTGATACCCATAACAAAACCAATTTTTTTTTTCAGTATTCGTATCATTTGGCCCTGAAACCACCCCTAGTCTCCACCCCTGGTGCCAGGAAGTCTGCTCCTCAGCTGCCTCCCCCTTCCAGACACATGTTTTCTCTTCCCAAAATCACATTTCCCCCCCCCCCCCGAACTCATCCAAACTTTTCCAAACTGTTCGAATGTTCAGTTCGGACGTTCGATTTGGTCGTCCGAACAGGCCGAGTTCAGTCTGAACTCCGAATCTCCGAACCACATTTGCACATCCCTACAGGTCACAATAGGGGATCCATTCCCTGATGTTTTCCCCCAGCTCCTGTCATTGTCAAACCCCAGTCCCGGGGTCTCAGCCGTAGGATGTGGGACTGGGGAAGGCTGCACAGGGCTCGGCGGCCCCAGTGAGATATTCCACCTGGCAGCGGGGCTGCCTCCCACAGAAGCCATGTTGCTTCCGGGTTCAATGGCACCAGCGAGGCCGCTAATGCCGCCAGCACACCAGCAGGACCAGATGGGAACTGATCCTCCTGACACCACAGGAACTCCACCACTGTGCAGCAGAGTCCGGGGTGGCGCTAAGGACACACTGCCATGGCACTCAGAGCGCTAGTGTGCATTGCAAGAGGCAGGGATATAAGCAGCCCATCGTTGCCCTAGCCTTGCTGGTGATCAGCCTAGCCTTTTGTGCCTGTGAGACTGGCCCCCTCCCTGTTCCTTTGAGTTCAACTGTTTGATATTCTTGTCCTGAGTGAGAATGTGCTTCGAGTGGCTGTGGTGAGTGCGTGAGGGTGAGAGTGTGTATGAGCAACTGTGGTGAGTGTGTGTGGGTTTAATTCCAGTGTGGCTGCAAGATCCTCTTCCCTTGTCTCCCTTTCCACATCACCTGGTTTCCCCCCTGTGTGTTTGCCTTATCCAGCTCCCGGACCCCCAGGTTCCTTCACTCTCAAGTCCTTCCACATCGTGACCCTCCCTGTTCCCTTCCCTTACCCAAGTATGTGTGGATCTAGCGACAACCATAAGGCCTTGCGCTCCACTTCGTCACCCCGTGATGAGTTAGGCTGGTGGTTTGTAACCCCAGAAGCCAATCAAGATCCTGAGGGTTTGTTTATGAGCAAGAACCTTGTTGTCAGGAGCAAGTGTGGGTGTGTGAGGTGTTCCTTGTCTGTCCCTTCCCCGCCTCTCCTCTTTATACCTCACAGTATCACCAGAAACCAAAATCTTCCCTTTACCTTGAGTTCGCAGTTATCCTTGTTCATTGCTATGGATCAGATGATGGCTGAAGTTAAAGAGCTGGCTAGAGCCGTACAATCATGAGCCATGGAGGTTAAGGATCTTAAGGATCAACAGAATAAGGGGGTGGCGGCACCTCCGCCACCTCCCCCTTTACCTCCCCCTTCAGCGCTTCCCATAGTGGCAGCTGCCTGTTTGCCCTCAGAACCCAAGGGACCTACCATTTCCAAATTTACAAGGAATAGGCGCCTGTTCCAGAGTTTTCTTGCCCTATGTGAGTTAACTTTAAAGGTGCAAGCAAAAACCTATAATACCGATGAGCTTAAGGTAGTCTTTATTATAGGGTTATTGGATGGCATAGCCCTACCTTGGGCCACACCTCTCCTCACTAGCAAGAGTCCCCTTTTGCAAGACTATGCAGGGTTTATTCTGGAATTCACATTTCTTTTCGACTACCCCCACTGAGTAAAAGATGCTGAAAATGCCTTTGTAGGATTAAGGCAAGGGAAGAAAAAAAAAACATTTGGAGTACGTGACCAAATTCCAGCAGTTAGCAGTAGAACTGAATTGGCCGGACCAGGTGTTGCGAGTGTGTCATGGGGTTTGCAACCCACCTGAATCAGTTCTCTCTTTAGCTTATCCAGTCCTGCAAAGGGGACAACACTTTTATCACCCCAACTCCCAGAGACTTCCCGTTCATAGACTCTTTCTCTCTCTGGGTTCGCATGTGCTTGAGGGCACGAGATCCTCAGATTGTGTTTCCCAATATGCAGACAACAGAAAGCACTTCTTAGTAAAGAATAAAGTTTATTGATTACATAAACAAGGTAGTTTGAATGCAGAGTGGCTAATAAAACAAAAGTAAATAGCGCAATCCTAGTCTGTACTGCGTGAGTCCCTAGTTAAATCTTACCCTACAAAAAGTCCATGCACTTGAGTTCATTTTCTCAGTCAGTGATGTAAACTTGGCCAGGCACCAGTCCTTAAGCTTGTCAGAAAGCAAAATCTCTTCTCTCAGCGCATTGCTTCAGCAGACTGGCTGGCAGGCTCATGCCCCCCTACCCCCCAGCTGCAATCTGAGACTCAGCGAGTCAGAGGTTGAATGAATTCCCAATTGTGACTGATAGCAAAGATCTCCCACCTTTTATATCTTTGCAGCTTCTTTGATTTTCCCACCTGGAGGGCTCTGTGCTTCTCAGGCAGGAAGCAATTTATTTGCAACTCAAAAGGTGTCTGTTTGGTTTCAGCAGAGGTGCCGGCTTTTCTGAATACACATTCGGGATGCTTTGCCTCCCTCCATTGCATGAAGTGAGTTTCCAGTTCCCAGATTTCACATTACATACATGTTCAACTTTTACCTTTACATATTTGTTAGACCTGTAGTCTACATGTAGCCTGGAATCTCCTTGTGACAGCTCCCCCGCTTCCAAAACATGTGGAGGATGCAGAACTCAACCTGTATCCGGAACATGTTAAAGTGGGTGGTGTGCTGTGTTGATGGGATTCAGGATATGCCACCCCCCCACACACACACCTCATTTCCCTTTGCTCAATTCATGTTCAATTATACATGTGGTGTTTCAAACACTGTTAGCATCGTGGGGCTATCATGTTCACTTGTTTTCAACCCTTGTACGGTGGAGTGATCATCAGGACTCACACTTTCTGGGTTCACTATCTTGTAGGGGTATACACTGAGGTGTCTATGTCCCTCCACCCTGTGTTGCATGTAGGGTTCCCCTTGCACATAACCTTCAAGGTACATCAGTATGCGTGATGGGGTTCTTAGGTGTTTGCCCAAGAATGTGACAAAAGGGTGGCAATGCCATGTCAACATCCTTTGCTCCCCTGTTACAAAATTTGGCCATGTTCTCACATTAACTGGTAGCATGTTTCTCATTGTCCTTATGTCTTTTTGCCATGTCACAACTTCTTTGTCTGATCTACCTGGACTATCCAGACTAGATCATAAGAATCAGTAGAAAACCAAAAGAGAGTGTATGGAGTAAGTGTGAAACTTGTTGCATTACTAAGTACCCCCATCATGTTGTCTGTGTTCCTCTGCATTTTAAAACTCTTTTTACCTGGAGAATTGCCATCATTCTCAGTCCGGAGAGAATTGTTGCTAGTCTTTGCCTTTCCCCTGTGTCTGTGATGCTATGGTTAAACATATTTGTATTCAAATCAATCACCGACTCAAAAACTGCTTCTCTCAGGGGGCTATTGTCACCAGAATCTCTTGTGTCCTGCCCCCAAATTGTGTTTGTTCCCCCAGGATCCACTGGGTCTGTACAACCATGTATTTCTCCTTCCTTGGAGTCTGACTTTATGAACTGGGTGTGAAGACCTCCAAGTGTTAGTTCAGACACCCCTCCATGAAACTCTTGATTCAGTTCACCATGCTTGGTAATCCGATATCTGGAAGCCTCTGTGTCTTGCAGGAAGTAAAGTGCGTGGGGACTATTAACCGTTTCCTCTACTCCACTCTCTACCAGCCAGACCTGCCCTGCAGGACATGCCAGCTCTGTGTCTGAGCTGCGTTCCCAATGACCATTCTTATCAGGAAGCTGTTTCACCTTCCGTCTCTCGGGAACAACACAATTCCCCTCATGAAACAGGGTCTTGCACTGTTTCATGAACTCTTTCAGATTTAGCATAATCTGCAGCATCTCCCTGCTCCTTGTCTGGTAAGATAGAGGCGTAAAGATCACCCTTAGAACCATGCTCCTGCCCCTTTAGGACTACAAGCTGGGTTTCTGACCTCATTTGCTGCATTTTTATCACTGGGAAAGAGACACCCATCCCTCCCACATCCATATCAGGCAAGGTTTCATGCTTAGCTAGTTCTGACCAGAAATCTGCTTGTGTTTCAGTCAGCAACTTCTCACCTTCTCTTAAGGTAGAATCACCAACCTCGTGGCCTGCCTGCAAACCCCTGGGTTTAGTAGGGGCTTCCCCAGCCTCTAACTCTCTCCCCGTGGTTGTTACCTGGTTTGATTCTGCAGACGTTGGGCCCTCCCATTCAAGGTTGAGGTTCAACGTTTGGGCCTCAGAATCAGTTTGGCCATTTGGCTTCACTCCATTTAGTTCCCCATGTGAGACAGGGACATGCAGTTCACTCCCCGAGTCTTGTCCTCCCATGCCTTCTGGCTGGACCTGGGACTTCTCTTTGGAGTTTTCCTGCTCCTTACTGGAGTTCATAGGTTGAGATGCAGCCTCTGTAAGGCTCTGGAGCCTTGCTGCAACCTTCCCCTTCACTAGGCTTGCTCTCTGTCTCCCCATGTTGCTGGGAAATGCCTTGGGCTACAGCTACCTCTGTAGACCAGTCCCAGATATCATTTCCCTCCAGCATTTCATTTTCTGCATTTTTGGGGAGCACGGCCACCGCGATGGGCCCCTTTAAGCCCTCCCACTCTAATTTTACTATTGCTTTGGGTAGAATATTTTTAATTCCACAGGGATACCACAACCTTTCTGTGAGTGTTAATTTTCTCTTTTGGGACTAGGTCCTCATGTACCATAACCATCTGTGCCCCATTGTCCAGCCTCTCCATACAGTTTACATCATTCACTTTAGCAGGTTTTTGTAGCAATTGATCCCCTGTGGGTGGGTTAGAGATAGTACAGCAATCATAAACCCCTTTTGGGCTGGGTTGGACTATAGATACAAAATTTGCACTGATGGTTCCAATAATCCCATCAGACTCCCCTTTGTGGCCACGAGACTCCCCTTTTGTGGGGCAGTCATGTGCCACAATTGTAAGCCCTGGTTGCTTACAATTAAAGCAATTCCTTGAATTATTAGAGAATTGGAAGGTGTGTGCCCGTTGGAGTCTGGGTGACCCCCCCCTTTCTGACTTCTGTATCCCCATTTGGCCTGCCTTGGGATGTAGTGGTCTTATCTGATTTGGGGGGGGGGGGGTTGTAACCATTTTGTTTGTCATGGAACCCATTCTGCTTGTGGTAAAACCCTTGTTTGGGCTTTTCCCCATTACTTGGCTTCTTTTCCCCATAAGCTGAGATAGCATTTGCAGTAAATTCATCTGCCCTCCTCCCTGCCTCTTTGATATTCATGATCCTATGATTAAATAAGTGTGCTTTTAGGTTAGGGCTACAAACATTAAAAAAATGTCCTAGTACAACAAGATAAATTATTTGGTCACCAGTAGCATTCCCTCGTGCATTGATTTCACCCCATACTGTTTCAACGTATTACAAACATCAGAATAAGACATACCATCTCCCTTTTTAAAGTTGCATAGTTTCTGGTGAAATGTTTCTGGGGTGATCATGTATGCCTCAAGAACTACGTTTTTTAAGTCATCAAAAGTCAGTACTAGATTTTCCTCTAGTTTTGTGTTGTACACGCTCCTTGCTTTTGGTGAGATCTTAGGTAGCAATAAGTGGATCCACATGTCATTGGGAATCTTTTTTTGTTGAAATATGTATTGGGCGGTGGTGAAAAAATCATCAATGCACTCTCTGTCATCATATTGAGGTATGAGGGGTACGTAGTCTCGAATCCTGCCTCTTCTGTCACTATCAGCGTTGCCTCTTTCAGGGAGTTGAGGTTCCATTCCAAGGTCCTTCTGTTTCTCCAGGAGTTAAAGTTGATGTAGCCTCTGTTTCTCATTCTCCTCCGCTCGTGCTTGCCTTTCTTTTTCCTGTTGCTCCGCCTGTGCTTTCATTCTCATTTTCTCCAATTCCAATACCTTTTTGATCTCCTGTTGCATTTTCCATCTCTCCAATTCCATTTGTGTCTTCATTTTCATCTCTTCCAGTTGGAGCTGGCTGGGCAGGCTCACCATCATTGTGGTGAGGTGGCCGGCTGCCCGGGGAACCTGGTTGTCCCTCGCTCCCATTCTGCCCTTCGCTCATTTTGAAGTTTTTGATAAGCTATTTTAGCTGTTCTTTGGTTTTCCCTCTTGCTTCAAGACCTCTCTTTCGGGCTTTCCTGATCAGTTCTGACTTTCTCAGGTCGTGAAAGTACTTTGGGAGCCCTATTTTGCTCACTGTCCCTGACACCCAAAATCAAAACTAAAACAATAAACACTGCAAAGAGTTGCTTATTCCACACTTAGAGTTGAGTTCCAGAAAGCGCTGGCAACTCACTCTTTTCAGATTTGGGATTTACTCCCTCCAGAGGATACCGCTCGTTTTGCTATCCTCCTATGCTTTTCTACATGTTGGTACACAATTCTGAGCGTAACCCTTCTTGTTGGGTGCCACTGTCATAGGGTGAGGGTCCACTACCCCACGTTTCTGGGTTAGATGACTCAGTTTCCCTTACTTGCAGCCCACCTGAATCAGCTCTCTCTTTAGCTTATCCAGTCCTGCAAAGGGGACAACACTTTTATCACCCCAACTCCCAGAGACTTCCCATTCATAGACTCTTTCTCTCTCTGGATTTGCACGTGCTTGAGGGCACGAGATCCTCAGATTGTGTTTCCCAATATGCAGACAACAGAAAGCACTTCTTAGTAAAGAATAAAGTTTATTGATTACATAAACAAGGTAGTTTGACTGCAGAGTGGCTAATAAAACAAAAATAAATAGCGCAATCCTAGTCTGTACTGCGTGAGTCCCTAGTTAAATCTTACCCTACAGAAAGTCCATGCACTTGAGTTCATTTTCTCAGCCAGTGATGTAAACTTGGCCAGGCACCAGTTCTTAAGCTTGTCAGAAAGCAAAATCTCTTCTCTCAGTGCACTGCTTCAGCAGACTGGCTGGCAGGCTCATGCCCCCTCCCCCCTCCCCCCCACTCCCAGCTGCAGTCTGAGACTCAGCAAGTCAGAGGTTGACTTAATTCCCAATTGTGACTCTGATAGCAAAGATCTCCCACCTTTTATATCTTTGCAGCTTCTTTATTTGATTTTCCCGCCTGGAGGGCTCTGTGCTTCTCAGGCAGGAAGCGATTCATTTGTAACTCAAAAAGGCATCTGTCTGGTTTCAGCAGAGGTGCTGGCTTTTCTGAATACACATTCAGGATGCTTTGCCTCTCTCCATTGCATGAAGTGAGTTTCCAGTACTCAGCTTTCACATTACATACATGTTCAACTTTTACCTTTACATATTTGTTAGACCTGTAGTCTACATGTATCTCCTTGTGACAGAGTGATGTTTAGAAGAGGGTTAAATGATGAGTTAAAGGATCAGCTTTCATTTACTGAATTACCTGCCACCTGGGGAGAGCTCATAACCCTTGCTTTACAGATAGATGAATGGCTAACGGAAAGGAAAAAAGAACAGTGGCAAGAATCCTTTCAAGTTCCTATGATCAAGACCCCGCTGCCCTTTTCTTGCAAAGCAGAGCCTGGAAAGATGGAGGGCATGGAACCCATGCAGATGGAAGCATCCTGGGGCCCACTATTAGCTGCAGAGCGAGAGCATCGCCGGTGGTCCCACCTGTGCTTTTACTGTGGTGATCCCTCACACTTCACTCGCAACTGTCCAGCACTGCCCGCAGCAAAATATGAGTTGGGAAAAGTCAAGCCCCAGGAGATATAGGGGGTCTCCCGGGCTGGTGTACAACACCCCTGTTAGCAAATTATAAGGCCGGGCCTTCTATGCCCTGAGTACACAACATGTGTGCATACCTATTATGGTAGGGGTAGGAGCCACACAAAGTCACATAGTCTTGCTGTTAATTGATTCTGGATGTTCTGGAAATTTCATGGATAGGGGTTTCTTCAGAAGTATGCAGCCCCCAGCATGCACCAATCCCCCCCAGAACAGGTACATTCTATCGATGGGCCACCCTTAGTTTCAGGCCCTATTACGCTCCAGACCGAGATGCTCCAAGTGTCACTTGCACAACAGTCTGAGTACATGCGCTTCAATATAGTTGCCACACCTATGTTTTCCATTGTCTTGAGAATGCCATGGCTTCACCGCCATAACCCTACCATAACTTGGAACAACAGAACCGTATCCTTTCCTTTTAACTTTTGTAGTATGCAATGTAACCTCTCGAGGCCCCAAGAGGTGTTGACTGCTATGGAGGTACCTAAGACCCCTGCTAGTCCCCCACAGTACCTGGACTATCTGGACGTATTTGATAAGAAGGAAGCAGAAGTCTTACCACCTCATAGATCATAAGATTGCCCCATAGACTTGCTACCCAGGACAAAACCTCCCTACGGGCATATTTACGCCCTTTCAGGACCCAAACTCAACACACTGAAGGAGTATATTAATGAGAATTTACAAAAAGGGTTTATCCATCATTCTTCCTCCCCCACTGTGGCCCCCTTGTTCTTTGTCCCCAAGAAAGATGAGGGTTTGCACCCATGTATAGACTATCGAGGTCTAAATGTAATCACCATCAAGAATAGATACCCTCTCCCCTTGATTCCTGAGTTGCTGGCTGGATCAGCTTCAGGGAGCCATGATTTTCACTAAATTAGACCTCCATGAGGCCTACAATTTGCTGCGAGTACGCCAAGGAGATGTGTGGAAGACAGCCTTCCGAACCAGGTATGGCCATTTTGAATATCTAGTGATGCCGTTCAGCCTGGCCAATGCTCCGGCCACCTTCCAACACCTTATTAATGTTTTCCAGAATATCTTGGACTTATATGTGGTCGCTTACTTAGATGATATCCTGATCTTTTCTGCTACTGAAGCCGAGCATGCGGATCATGTTCATACTGTTTCACAAAGATTACAGCAAAACCACCTCTTTCGTTAACTAGAAAAATGTGCATTTCATGTAACTACTATAGAATTTCAGGGCTTTGTTATCTCCCCTCAGGGGGTGGAAATGGATAACAAAAAAATAAACGCCATACTAGCATGGGTTCCCCCGCTCTCAGTAAGAACCTTGCAGAGATTTCTTGGCACCACTAATTACTATAGACAATACATTCCCAACTATGCCAGACTCACAGAACCGCTCACCAAGTTGCTGAGGAAAGGCAGGCCATACGAGTGGACGGAGATGCAGCAAGTATCTTTTCTTACATTGAAAGCCACATTCACCCACGCCCCTATACTACAGTATCCGGATTTTGAAAAGCCTTTCACAGTAGAAACAGATGTGTCCAATGTAGCCATTGGGGCAGCCCTTTTGCAGATGGGAACTGGAGGAGATCACATATTGCCCTGTGCATATTACTCCCGTCAACTGTCAAGTGCGGAGAAAAATTATACTATTTTGGACCGTGAACTATTGGCCATTAAGGCAGCCTTTGAAACATGGAATCATTATCTTGAGGGGGCCAAATATCCGATTAACGTTATCACAGACCATAAAAATCTCTTGTACTTACAATCTACTCACATTTCTAATGCTAGGCATGGACGCTGGGCCTTATTTTTTGCCCAATTTAACTTTCACATGCATTATCGACCGGGGCAACAAAATGTACTAGCCGACGCCTTGTCCAGATGTACCGAAATAGGAGACCCCTCTGAAATATGAGGCAACTTTTTGCTGGAACAAAAGATCTTTGCTGCTACACTTCTTTTTCAGTACAACTAAGATAATTATATCGGCAGGGTCCGTCACTTATACAAAATCCTTGTTATCAACAGCACCAGGGTCTCTATTACCACCTAGGCAAGATACTAGTCCCTGCAAAAGCAAGATGCCGGTTTCTCTGGGGTCATCATGACGCTCCTTTGGCTGGACATCCAGGACAAAAATGCATGTTGGATCTGCTGCGGCGACATTTCTGGTGGCCTACGATCCAGACTGACGTGAAAAAATATGTAGCAGCATGTCCCACATGCATCCACACTAAGATTCCACGACACAAGCTGTAACGGTTGGTACAGTTAGCCCCTCTCCCACAAGGCCCATGGCAGAGAATAGGCAGGATGTTGTATTGGAACTACCCACGTCCCAGTTATGTAACACTATCCTAGTAATAGTGGACCATTTTTCTAAATTGGCACATTTCATTGCATGTCAAGGCCTGCCAACAGAAGCACTAACAGCTCAGATGCTACTACAACATGTAACTAAACTACACGGGGTTCCATTGGAGATCATCTCAGACAGAGGCACCCAAATCACCTCTTGTCTCTGGAGGGCTCTCTTGTCCAGCTTACAAATAAAGTACAGACTAACAATGGGCTACCATCCCCAGACCAATGAGCAAGTGGAGAGAACAAACCAAACACTTGAACAATATCTTCAATGTTACCTGCAAGATGACTGGTACAAACTACTACCACTTGCTGAATTTGTGTATAATAATAATTTTAAGTGCCTCTATTGGAACCTCGACCTTTTATGTAACTTACAGCTATCATCCTCATATTTGCCTTCCAGATATTTCACCCCTTTCAGTTCCCACAGCAGGGGCACTGGTGTCACAGATCCACAAGGCCCAAACCCACGCTAAGGCCATGCTCCTCCAAGCCAGACAACGCTACAAAAAGTACGCGGACCAACATCGACAACCAGTGCCCGACTATCAGCCTGGAGACTGGGTATGCATCGACCAATGAAATTATCCACCTTCCCGACTATCAGCGAAGTTGGATTATCGTTATATGGGACCTTTTCCCATTTCCCGTAGGATTAATGATGTTGCATACACCCTTCAACTACCACGACATTATCATATTCATTCATCCTTTCATGTCTCCCTTCTGAAACCCGCACTTTCCCATCCAGAAACTCTGTTCCTGATCCTCCTCCCTTATCCACCAACCCTGATATGAGATACATGAGATTCTGGACTCCTGCCGCCAGCAGGAACGCTTGTATTATCTCATTGACTGGAAGGGCTATGGCCGCTCTGATCACTCTTGGGGAAAAGCTGCTGATGTCCATGCTCCCCGCTTAGTACACCATTTTCATGCTCCTTATCCTATGAAGCCTCGGCCTGTAACTTTCCCTTGGTCTTGGGGGGGGGGTGTTTACTGTCAGACCCCTGTCCCGGGGTCTCAGGCATAGGATGTGGGGCTGGGGAAGACTGTGTGGGGCTCGGCACCCCCAGAAAGATATTCCACCTGGCAGCGACGTCCCGTCCACGGAAGCTACATTGCTTCCAGGTTCATTGGCGCTGATGAGGTCACCGATGCCACCAGCAGGACCAGGTGGGAACTGTTCCTGATGCCATAGGAACCCCACCACTGCACAGCACAGAGTCTGGGGGCAGACCTAAGGGCACACTGCCACCCCCCGTTGGAGGCCACACACCCTGCCTCGCTGCCGCGGCGCTCGCAGCCTTTTGTGCCTATGAGACTGGCCCCCTTCCTGTTGCTTTGAGTTCAACTGTTTGATATCCTTGTCCTGAGTGAGAGTGTGCTTCAAGTGGCTGTGGTGAGTGTGTGAGGGTGAGAGTGGTACAAGTGGCTGTGGTGAGTGCGTGTGGGTTAATTCCAGTGTGCCTGCAGAGATCCTCTTCCCTTGTCTCTCTCCACGTCACCTGGTTTCCCCCCATGTGTTTGCCCTATCCAACTCCCGGACCCCTGGGTTCCTTCACCTCCCAGTCATTCCACATCATGCACCTCCCTGTACCTTTCCCTTAACCCAGTGTGTGTTGATCTAGTGACAGCCATAAGGCCTTGTGCTCCGCTTTGCCATCCCGTGATGAGTTAAGCTGGGGGTTTGTAACCCCAGAAGCCAATCAAGATCCTGAGGGTTTGTTTATGAGCAAGAACCTTGTTGTCAGGAGCGAGTGTGGGTGTGTGAGGTGTTCCTTGTCTGTCCCTTCCCCATCTCTCCTCCTTATACTTCAGTCATGTTCCCTGATCCTGTCTGACTAATAGCTGCTAATGGACCTATCTTCCAGAAACTTGTCCCAACATCTTTTAAACTCAGCTATAATACCAGCCCTCACCACAGCCTCTGGCAATAGATTCCCAATGCTGAGTATTTGTTTTAAACTTGTCACCCATGAATTTTGTGGAGTGTCCCCTAGTTCTAGTACTAGCTGAGAGGGTAAATAACTGCTCCTTGTTTATTAGTTCCACACCACTCACAATTTTATAAACCTCTAGGCATGGGCAAACAGATCGCGGTTCGTGTTCGGCCGTTCGGTTCGGCCGCGATCGGTTCGTGCGTTCGCGTTCGGCCGTTCGGTTCGGCCACGTTCGGTTCGTGTGTTCGTGTTCGGTCGTTCGGTCGTACCTCACGTTCGTGTTCGGCCGTTCGGTTCGGCCG
>QEPC01011163.1:341656-364902 GCA_003113815.1 Sphenodon punctatus
TCCCTGCTACATTTGGCCTTCCAGTGACCTGACAGAAGACCATGTTTTAGCCACCCGAACACAACCGAACGCGATTCGAATTGAACGAACTGTTCGGCCATTTCGTAGTTCGGTGTTCGGTTCCGTTCGGTGTGTTCGGCCATTTCGTAGTTCGGTGTTCGGTTCGGTGTGTTCGCCATTTCGGTTTGGTGTTCGGTCCGTTCGGTGCGTTCGTGTTCGTGTTCGGTTGTCCGAACAGGCCGAGTTTGGGCTGAATACCGAACTACCGAACCGCGTTCGCCCATCCCTATAAACCTCTATCATATCTCCTCTCAGTCGTCTCTTCTCCAAACTGAACAACCCCAACCTACCAAGCCTCTCCTCATACGGGAGCCCTTCCATGCCCTTGATCATTTTTGTTGCCCTTCTCTGTATCTTTTCTAGTTCAGCTATGTCTTTTTTGAGATGGGGCAACCAGAGCTGCAGACAATGTTTGAGATGAGGCCACACCATTGATTTGTATAGAGGCATTATGACATCCTCAGTTTTATTCTCTATCCCCTTCCGAATAATTCCTAACATTCGGTTTGCTTTTTTGACTGCTGCTGCACTGTGGATTTCATTGTTTTGTCCACAACCACCCCCAGATCCTTTTTCCTGTGTGGTAACTCCTAGTTTAGTACCCAGCATTGTGTACGCATAGTTTGGATTATTTTTCCCTACATGCATCACTTTGCACTTGTCCGCATTAAATCTCATTTACCATTTAGATGCCAGGAAACCAGTTTCATAAGATCCGGCTGCAGTTCCTCACAGTCTGCTTGTGTTTTAACTACCTTGAATAACTTGGTGTTATCTGCAGATTTGATCACCTCACTGTTAACATTAATTAATACATTAAACAGCACCAGTCTCAATACTGAGGCACATCACTTTTTACATCTCTCCATTGTGAAAACTGACCATTTAGTCCAATCCATTGCTTTCTATCTTTTAACCAGTTTCTGATCCATAGTAAGACACTATCTCCTATCCCATGACTTTTTAATTTTCTTAAGCGTCTCTCATGAGGGACCTTATCAAATGCTTTCTAGAAATGCAGGTACACTATATCTACTGGGTCTACCTTGTCCACGTGCTTATTTACACCCTCAAAGAGTTCCAGCAGGTTAGTGAGGCATGACTTACCTTTACTAAATCCATGTTGACTCTTCCCCATTAAGTCATGTTTGTCAACATGCCCTGTAATTCTGTTCTTAATGATGGTTTCCACCATTTTGCCTGGCACAAACATCAAGCTTACTGGTCTGGAGTTTCCAGGATCACCTCTGGATACCTTTTTAAATACTGGGGTTACATTTGCCACCCTCCAGTCCTTGGGTACAGTGGCAGATTTTATTTATTTATTTATTTATTTATTTAATCGATTTATATCCCGCCCCTCCTGAAAACAGCTTGAGGCATCTAACAATTTTAAAACATAAAAATACAATTATATAAAATTTAAAACAATCATAATAATATTAAAACCGGGTTAGGCACACAATAAAATAATAAATAAGGGTAGGAGGAGATTTTAAAAATCCTAAACCCCCTTCCCCCCCGTCCTTCCCAAAGGCCTGGGTGAACATCCAGGTTTTACAAACTTGCTGGAATGTTAAAAGGCTTGGGGCCAGGTGAGCTTCCTCTGGAACAGGTTACAAATTACTAACAGTAGGTTCAGTCAGTAGATTGAACTAGCAGGCAGTTGTTCTCAGCTGACCTTAAGGATGGCAGAACATAGGGGGAGAAGGAGATCTTTCAGACATGTATGGTACAAATATTCTAGACTCAGACAAATTACAAATAACCTAACAACACCAAGACAACATTGACTGCTCTTGACATTGAGATATTGACATTGAGGTTTGGTCCAAAACCCATTGTAAATCAATGAACTGTTTTCAGTTGATTTCAATGTGCTTTAGTTCAAGTTTTTGTTTTGTTTTCTGTTTTATCATGGCTATGTTATGTTGTTGAACATAAGAGATCTGTTCACTTTCACTCTGGGGGAAGGTTCTTTATCTTTCTTAGAACTCACTTTCCTTCTCCACCCTGGTTCTCTCATGGTGGAATATCCCCTCCACCAAAAAGGATGCTATCTCGGGGAATTAGATCTCAGTGAGGATAGTCCCACCCCGTGCCTCCACCCATGGTGCTCTGGCCTCCACATTAGTTCAGTTCACCATCCATAATCTCCCTTCTGGAGGGATGGTTTTCCCCTGCTCTGGAATTAAGCAGTCCAGAGGTCTGGGTGGTTGGGACGTTTTTCTCAAGACCCCTCAGTTTTTGCTTCCATACACTTAGTCTCCAACAGTGATACCTAATGCTTCAAGAAGTGTATAAGAACAGGGAATATGGGAAGTGATCAATCCCTGCCATTCGCTCCAGCCTTCTAGCAGGCAGAGTTTTTATCCCCTAATCAACTTGCCTAATCAACTCCTCTAAAACTTTTTTTAAGCCTAGTTATCTTCTGTTGGCCATCACAATATCCCATGGCAAGGAGTTCCATTGATTAATCATGCCTTACATTAAAAACAAAAAAAAGTATTAGGGATGTGCGAAAAGGACATAGTTCGGATGTTTGGCGGTTCAGACTAAAAACATCGTTCGGGTTCATGGGTTCAGTCCGGCGGAGTTCAGATCCCCCCCACCCCAAACATTCAGAAATTTCAGTGGCACCAGGAAGCTTGGGGAACTCCATGGACCCCCAGGGGTACCTGTGGTGGCATGGCAGGCCATCAGACTCCGCAGCAGCAGAACAACAGAGACTGGGAAGGCTTGGCACTTGGCACCATGGGTTACCCGGGCAGGCAAGCTCGGCGTTTGGCTCCTGGGGGTACCCATGGCACCAGGGCTGGCCGTTGGAGACCCAGCAGCAGCATACACCAGGAAGGCTCTGTGCTTGGCACCCTGGGTTGCCCGGGCAGGCAGTCTTGGCGCTTGGCCCCTAGGGGTGCCTGTGGCCCCAGGGCTGACCATCCAAGACCCAGCGGTGGCAGCAGCACAGGCCAGGAAGGCTTGGGGCTTGGTGGCTGGCACCCATAGGGGCAGGGAATTGCAGTCTGGCATCAGTGGAGCAGTGGGAGAGGCCCAGCCAGGGTTTGGTGACTGGCACCCCTACTTAGTTGGGCATTGCAGACTGCCAGGCATTAGTGGCAGCCTGACTCATGGTGGTGTGCAAGGGCAGCTTAAACTGGGGGGTCAGGAAGCCAATCAGGTGCCTAAACCCCATGTCCCCGACCACTGAAAAGGGCTGCCCATCAAGCGCAATCATTTCCCCCAACATGCACGTGGCTTCCAGTTGAAAGCCACGCCACCCTCCATGTCCTGCAGCTGCTGATGGACTTGGCAGCTGCCCACACCCAGCTCTCAATGACGTGGATGGACAGCCCTCCCTGCCTGTAACGTAGGCCCCAGAAACCTAACAGTTGGTCCTGAAGCTGGAGTATTTATTTATTTAACAGATTTTGATCCTGCTCTCCCCACCTCAGTGGCTCACAGTGGCTAACAAAACCATAAAAACAACAATATAAAAACACTTGAATAATTTAAAACTTTAATTATAAAAACACACCCTCCCCTCACCCCCACCCCCAACCTAACCCCTCATCCCTACCCACTCCACCCTACCCCTACCCCTTGCCAAATGCCTGATGGAACATCCATGTTTTACAGTTCTTCCAGAAGGCCAGAAGGTCCGGGGCCAATCGCACCCCCACCGGAAGGGAGTTCCACAGGCGCGATGCAGCAACTGAGAATGCCCTGCTCTGTGTGGCACCCTGAGACACCCGGGGGACCTCCAACAGCATGCCCCCAGCTGACCACAGGGGGTGATCCAGAACCCGGGGAGTGAGGCGGTCCTGCAGGTAAACAGGACCCAGACCATGTAGGGCTTTATAGGTTAAGACCAACACTTTGAATTGGGCCCAGAAGACTATTGGCAGCCAGTGCAGAGACCAGAGCACCAGTGTAATATGCTCCCAGTGGCCCAGTCCCATTAGGAGCCAGGCCACCACATTCTGCACCAGCTGCAGCTTCCGAGCCATCACCAAAAGTAGCCACATGTAGAGCGCGTTGCAGTAGTCTAATTGAGAGGTAATAAAAGCATGGATGATCGTGGCCAGGTCCGGAACTGAAACCAGTGACCAAAGCCACCACACCAGATGTAACTGGCGGAAGGTGCTTCTTTGCCACAGCCTCCGCCTGGACATCCAGGAGGAGCTGCGCATTGAGGAGCACCCCCAAGTTCCGCACCTGGGACATTAGTGGAAGGCAGACTCCATCAATCAATGGACCAGTCACCTCCATCAACCTACCCATTAGCATCACTTCCATCTTGTCAGGATTCAGTCGCAGTCAGTTAGTCCTCATCCAATCCCCCACAGCCGTCAGACAGTGGGTAAGCACTGAGACAGCCGGGCCTGGGTCAGCTGAAAATGAGAGATACAGTTGGGTGTCATCTACATACTGATGACACCTCACCCTGAACTCTCTGATCACTTCACCGAGCAGCTGCATATACATGTTGAACAGGAGAAGGGACAAAACCGAATCCTGCAGGACCCCACATGGGATGTCTCGGTAAGATGAAAAATAATCACCGAGTACCACCCGCTGAGTTCTTCCTGTCAGGAATGAGCAGAACCACTCAAGAACGGTCCCTTCCACCCCTGCACTGTCCTGCAGGCACAAACATCTCATGGTCAACAGTGACAAATGCTGCCGAAAGATCTATAAAAGGACCAACAGGGTCGATCTACCCTGGTCCTTTTCTCGGTGAAGATTATCTACCAAGGCCACAAGTGCTGTCTCAGTGCCATGCCCCAGATGAAAGCCAGATTGTGAAGGATCCAGATAAGTGACACGGTCCAGATGCCCCTGGAGCTGCTTAGCCACTACCCATTCAATAACCTTCCCTAAAAAGGGAAGGTTAGAGACAGGCCGGTGGCTGGCAGGGGAGTCAGTGTCAAGTGATGGTTTCTTGAGCAGAGGCCACACCACTGCCTCTTTGAGACAGCTCAGCGCTCTGCCCTCCTGCAGGGAGGCATTGGCCACCCAGGCCAGCACCGGTCCCAGTGTTTCCCGGTAGCTCTTAACCAGCCAGGATGGGCATGGATCTAATTCACAAGAGGTGGCTCGAACCATCCCAAGCACCTCCATCATGTCATCGGGTGCCACTGACTGAAAGTGATCACATAAAATTGGACAATCTGGGGCTTCTACTGCCTTTACTCCCCTCACTGCATTAAGTGCGGCATCGAGGTCTTGGTGAATCCAAGTGATTTTATAATCCGCAAAAAGTTCACAGCGGGTGGAAGATGACTCAACCCCCGGGTTGAGGGAGGCCGGAATGATCAGCCCCCTCACAACCTGGAACAACTCCGCTGGATGGGATTTAGCAGATGCTATGAGGGTAGCAAAGAAATCCCTCTTTGCTGTCCACATAGTCATGGCATAGGCCCGCAAACTGGCTCTATATTGCAATCTGTCAGCTTCAGTGTGAGAACAACGCCACCGTCACTCCAACCGTTGTCCCTCTAGCTTCAGGACCCGAAGTTCCTCAGAGAACTAAGGAGGCCTGTGCGGCCACTGCCTGGGCAATGGACATCTGGGAGCTGTTTGATCAATGGCCTCAGTTAGCATGATGTTCCAAAGCTCAACAAGGTCATCGATGAGAGGGTCGTCAAGTTCAGAGGGTAACTCCCCCAGAGAACTTAGAACCGCACTGGGTCCATCAACCTCCGGGGATGGACCATTCTAATAGCTCCCACACCCTGCTGGGGGAAGACATGCACTAGAGGGAGGTCTGCAGGAGGTAATGGTCCGTCCATGACAAGGACATAGTTGTTATTTCCCCCATTACTGGAGCACCCGCCTCAAGGCCAGTGCAGAACATGAGGTCCAAGGTATGTCCTCCAAGATGTGTCAGGCCGATAATCCTCTGGGACAGGCCCATGGTTGCCATGAGGGCCATTAACTCATGCTCGGCACCCCCAAGCACAGTGCCGGTGTGAATGTTGAAGTCCCCCAGGACTATCATCCTGGAGGACCACAACACCACTTCCGACACTGCCTCTGCCAAAGCATGCAGGGAGGCTGTTGTACTGGTAGGTGCACGGTATACCAGCAGCACCCCCCAACTGTCCCCTGCCCAATCAAACACAAGATGAAGACTTTCAATACCTATTATATCCCACACTGGATACCTCCTCGCTGACCACCCCTCTTTAAAAATCATAGCTACCCTACCACCCTGTCCCTCCAACCGTGGCTGGTGTTGCACAGAATACCCAGCCGGAACAAGATCAGCCAAGATAGACCCCGATTCATTGTCCAGCCAGGTTTCCATGATGCACGTGAGAACAGCAGCTCAGTCCAGGATCACCTCCTGGACCGTAGTTGCCTGATTCGCCACTGACCTTGTGTTCAACAGCACCAACACTGAGTTAAGGGCCCCTTGACCCTGATCCACCTGCTCAGTTGCTGCGGGAGGGGCAAGAGGGATGTGCACCAGGCACCTATCCCACCTTTTCAGTTCTACATGCCTACCCCTGAGACCATATTTCCCCTGGCCCATCACAACCCCAATAGCTGTGCCTACTCCCCCTGGCTGACCTCCCCATTCCCCAGCTGCTCCACCAAGAATATGAGGGAGAACCCACCCCCTCCTCCCCTCCTGGGGGCTCTCTCTCTCACAGAGAGACCCCCAACCCCTGACAGGCTATGCCCCACTCTGACAAGGGGGCCCCACCTGCCAACCCTCAGCACCCACACACCCCCCCGTGATCTCACCACAAGGATTAACCCTGACCTCCCTAATCCACTCTCCCCATTCCCTGGAACTCCCCCTCTAACTGGGAGTTCCCTTGAGCCATGACCCCCATCTTACTGGGGGGCATGGCCCATCCCCCTCGCACCCCACCCACCCACTCCCCTACAAACCCTTCCCCTACCCATCCCATTCCTACCTCCTCCCCACCCCCACACACCCTGGGATTCCTCCTCTCACAAAGAGTCCCCTCCCCAGGAATCCCCCTCTCACAGGGAGTCCCCCCCAACCCTCCCCAGGGGCCACCTCCCCTCCTCTCACCAGGGGGGTTGGTCCTATTCACCTTAACCCACTCCCCATGCCCCCCACCCTCAAACCACACCCACCACATCCCCCCTCAAACCCATTAAAACCACAAGTTAAAAACAAGATAAAAGCCACCCACCCCTAATCCCCCCCAGTCCCGCTAAGGGTCACACACTGACTGCAATACAAAATAATAGTAGCAGCGAACAATCGGTCCAGCAACACCAGTGGCAGCAGTGATATTGGCAGGGCAGCAGCAGCAACAGCAAAGATGGGCTGCACAATAATAGATGTGGAGTCTATCAAGAAGAGGGGCCCCTGGGTGCCCCGGCCCAGCCAATGGCCGACACCCTTTTGGGTGTTTCTTGATGCAGTGGAATGACGGATCCCTGTGAGTGGAATGATGGCCCCAGAACCCTGATGTTGGGTCCTGGGACAGGAGTGGCAGCTTCTGGATGAAGTGGAATGACAGTCCTGCCTGCCTGGAACATAGACCCTGAACCCTGATGGTGAGTCCTGGGGCTGGAGTGGCTGCTTCTTGAGGCAGTGGAATTACAGCTTCCCATGAGCGGCATGATGGGTAGCCCTAGAACCCTGATGGTGGGTCCTGGGACTGGAGTGGCAGCTTCTGGATGAAGTGGAATGACAGCTCCCCGTGACTGGAATGATGGTCCCAGAACCCTGATGGTGGGTCCTAGTACTAGACTGGCAGGTTCTAGATGAAGAGGATGGACAGCCCCCAGTGCCTGTAACGTAGGCCCCAGAACCATGATGGTGGGTTCTAGGGCTGCAGTGGCTGCTTCTGGATGCAGTGGAATGACGGCTCCCTGTGAGTAGCATGATGGCCCCAGAATCCTGTTGGCAGGTCCTGGGACTGGAGTGGCAGCTTCTAGATGAAGTGAAATGACAGCTCCCCATGATTGGAATGACAGCCCCAGAACCCTGGCGGTGCGTCCTGGGACTAGAATGGCAGCTTCTAGATGAAGTGGATTGACAGTGCCCCATGCCTGTAATGTAGGCCCCAGAACCCTGATGGTGGGTTCTGGGGCTGGAATGGATTCTTCTTGATGAAGTAGAATGACAACTCTCTGTGAGCAGAATGATGGCCCCAGAACCCTGATGATGGGTCCTGGGACTGTAGTGACAGCTTCTAGATGAAGTGGAATGGCGGCTCCCCGTGAGTGGAATGATGGCCCCAGAACCCTGATGGTGGGTCCTGGGACTGGAGTGGCAGCTTCTGGATGGAAGTGGAATGACAGCTCCCCATGATCAGAATGACAGCCCCAGAACCCTGATGGTGGGTCCTAGGATGGGAGTGGCTGACATCCCTACTTGGCCAGGCATTGCAGGCTGGTAGACAGGCATCGGCAGAGCAGTGGCAGAGGCCTGTCCAAGGCATGGGGCCTGGCATCCCTGCTTAGCCAGGCATTGTAGGCTGGCCGACATTGGCGAAGCAGCAGCAGAGGTCCGGCCGGGTCTCGGTGGCTGGCACTCATACTTGGCCAGGTGTTGCAGGCTGGCATTTTACTTGACTGAGCTCAAGAAGCTCTATTGCAAATTTGGGTAAGCCTTGCCTGGTGGTGAATCTCATGGACACCCAGCCCCCGCCCGCCAGAGCACTCATCCGAGCTATGACCTTCTACAAGAGGGAAGGGAAAATGGCTGATGTGCAATACCAGAAGCAGTAGCAGACATTGGATTTAATGGACAGAGTAACTTCGACTGGTATCGCTGCTTGGCTGTGTATTGCAGGCTGGCTGGCATTGGTGGAGCAGTTGCAGAGGACTGGCCAGGGCTCGGTGGCTGGCACCCCTGCTTGGCTGGGCATTGCAGGCTGGCTGGCATTGGTGGAGCAGCAGCAGAGGCCCATCCAGAGCTTGGTGGCTGGCACTTCTGCTCGGCCAGACATTGCAGGCTGGCTGGTCTTGGTAGCGCACTTGAAGACAATGAAGTGGAACGACACCCCTCCCTGCCTGGAACATAGGCCCCAGAACCCTGATGCTTCGTCGTGAGGATGGAGTGGCTGGCATTCCTACTTGAACTGACATTGCTGGCTGCCAGACATCATCGGAGCAGCAGCAGAGGCCTGGTCAGGGCTCAGTGACTGTGTTGGAATGTTCAACAGTCACAAGTAAAAGCCCATTGCCAAGCCCTGCAAGCTGAATATGGGGCTTGTCCAGTAGCGGGAGGGTTAGGGGATGAAACAGTTTGGTTTTTTTCCTCTCCTTGTTTCCTCTCTTCTCTTCTCTCTGTCCTCCATCTTGCGCCATGCAGTCTGTACAGTATGGAAGCATGTCTTCTGAGTTTTTAGTAAAGTTCTGTTTTGAAGAAACTTCTGCTATGTAATATTCAACAGAAAGCTATCTCTACAATAAGCTGGCAACCATGCTCAGCTGGTTGTTGCAGGCTGGCTGGCATCGGTGGAGCAGCAGCAGAGGCCCGGCCAGGGCTCAGTGGCTGGCACCCCTATTTGACCATGCGTTGCAGGCTGGCTGGCCTCTGTGTGGGACACTTGCAGAAAAGTGGAATGACAGCCCTCCATGCCTGAAACATAAGCCCGAGAATCCTGATGGTGGGTCCTGGGGCTGGAGTGGCTGGCACCCCTACTTGGACGGTCATTGCAAGCTGCCATCTGGGCATCGACGGAGCAGTGGCAGAGGTCCAGACAGGGCTTGGTGCCTGGCACCACTGCTTAGCCAGGCATTGTAGGCTGGCTGGCATTGGTGGAGCAGTGGCAGAGGCCCGGCCAGGACTCAGTGGCTGGCACACCAACTTGGCCAGGTGTTGCAGGCTTGCATCCTACTCTCCGGATCTGAACAAGCTATTCTGCCAATTTGTCAAGCCTTGCCCAGTGGTTAAGCACATGGCAACCCAGTAGCAGACATAGGATTGCCGGGGCACAGTACCCATGGCACAGACAGCATAGGCAGCATTGGGGGCAACAGCAGACATTGGATTGCCTGGGCACAGGACCCATTTCATAGACAGCAGTGGCAGCACTGGCGGCAGACATTGGATTGCCCGTTAGCAGAACCCATGGCACAGACAGCAGAGACGGCATTGGCAGCAGCAGCAGACATTGGTTTGCTGTGGCACAGAAGCCATGGCACAGACAGCAGAGGCAGATTTGGCAGCAGCAGCAGACATTGGATTGACTGGGCACAGAACCGGTCAAACAGCTGAGATGGCAGCAGCAGGATTTGCCTGTGCGCAGCACCCATGAAGCCAGGATGGTAGGATTTGCCAGGGAAGAGCTCCCATACAGCAGCAGAAGGCGGCAGCAGCAGGATTGTGGGCACATTTTGATTTGCCAGGGCAGAGCACCCATGGACCAGCAGACAGCAGCAGCAGAATTACCAGGCCAGTGGGGCACATCACGCAGGGTTGCCAGGGCAGGAAAACAGGCACCTTGGCATCAGAGGCAGGCAGACTGGATCAGGGCTCCCGCTTTGCCCACAGGGAGGGCAGACAGGCACTTTGGCATCAGCATGGGAAGGCAGACTGAGGCAGAGCTTTGATCTTGGCCATCTGGGTGGGCGTTCAGACAGGCAGCTTGGCATGAGCAGAAGGAAGACTGAGGCAGGGTTCGAGCTTGGCAACCAAGGTGGGAAGACAAGCAGCGTGGCATGAGAATGGGAAGGAAGACTGAGGCAGGCGTTGATCTTGGCCACCTGGGCGGGTGGGCAGACAGGCAGCATGGCATGAGCATGGGATGGCATACCAAGCAGGCTTTTATCTTGGCCACTTGGGAGGGCAGGCGGACAGACAGACAGTGTGTCATGAGCATGGGAAGGCATACTAGGCAGACTTTGATCTTGGCCACCTGGGCAGGTGGATAGACAGGAAACATGGCATGAGCATGGGAAGGCAGATGGAGGCAAGCTTTGATCTTAGCTACCTGGGCGAGCGGGCCGACAGGCAGCGTGGCATGGGCATGGGAAGGCAGACTGAGGCAGGCTTTGATCTTGGCCACCTGGGCGGGAGGAAAGACAGGCAGCATGGAATGAGCATGGGAAGGCAGACTGAGGCAGGCTTTGATCTTGGCCACCTGGGCAGGTGGGCAGACAGGGAGCATGGCATGAGCATGGGAAGGAAGACTGCGGCAGGCTTTGATCTTGGCCACTTGGGCAGGTGGGCAGACAGGCAGCATGTCATGAGCATGGGAAGGAAGACTGAGGCAGGGTTTGATCTTGGCCACTGGGGTGGGTGGGCAGACCGGCAGACCGGCAGCATGGCATGAGCATGGGAAGGAAGACTGAGGCAGGATTTGATCTTGATCACCTGGGCGGGCAGGCAGACAGGCATCGTGCCATGAGGATGGGAAGAAAGAATGAGGCAGGGTTTGATCTTGGCCACCTGGGTGGGTGGGCAGACAGGTAGCGTGGCATGAGCATGGGAAGACATACTGCACAGGCTTTGATCTTGGCCACCTGAATGGGTGGGAAGACAGGCAACGTGGCATGAGGATGGGAAGGAAGAATGAGGCAGGGTTTGATCTTGGCCACCTGGGCAGGGGGACAGACAGGCAGCATGGCATGAGCATGGGAAGGAAGACTGAGGCAGGCTTTGATCTTGGCCACCTGGGCAGTTGGGCAGACAGGCAGCATGGCATGAGCATGGGAAGGAAGACTGAGGCAGGCTTTGATCTTGGCCACTGGGGTGGGCGGGCAGACCATCAGACCAGCAGCATGGCATGAGCATGGGAAAGAAGACTGAGGCAGGATTTGATCTTGGCCACCTGGGTGGGTGGGCAGACAGGTAGCGTGGCATGAGCATGGGAAGTCATACTGCACAGGCTTTGATCTTGGCCACCTGGACGGGTGGGAAGACAGGCAACGTGGCATGAGGATGGGAAGGAAGAATGAGGCAGGGTTTGATCTTGGCCACCTGGGCAGGGGGACAGACAGGCAGCATGGCATGAGCATGGGAAGGAAGACTGAGGCAGGGTTTGATCTTGGCCACCTGGGCGGGCAGGCAGACAGGCATCGTGGCATGAGGATGGGAAGGAAGAATGAGGCAGGCTTTGATCCTGGCCACCTGGACGGGCGGGCAGAGAGGCAGCATGGCATGAGCAGAAGGCAGGCTGAGGCAGGCTTTGATCTTGCCCACTTGGGTGGGCTGGCAGGCAGACAGACAGCATGGCATGAGAGGTACGAAGACTGAGGCAGGCTTTGATCTTGGCCACCTGGGCAGGCAGGTAGACAGACAGCATGGCAGGAGCATGGGAAGGAAGACTGAGGCAGGGTTTGATCTTGGCCACCTGGGTGGGTGGGAAGACAGGTAGCGTGGCATGAGCATGGGAGGGCATACTTCACAGGCTTTGATCTTGGCCACCTGGATGGGTGGGAAGACAGGCAACGTGTCATGAGGATGGAAAGGAAGAATGAGGCAGGGTTTGATCTTGGCCACCTGGGAAGGGGGACAGACAGGCAGCATGGCATGAGCATGGCAAGGAAGACTGAGGCAGGGTTTGATCTTGGCCACCTGGTCAGGGGCACAGACAGGCAGCATGGCATGAGCATGGCAAGGAAGACTGAGGCAGGATTTGATCTTGATCACCTGGGCAGGCAGGTAGACAGGCATCGTGGCATGAGGATGGGTAGGAAGTATGAGGCAGGCTTTGATCTTGGCCACGTGGGCGGTCGGGCAGAGAGGCAGCATGGCATGAGCAGACGGCAGGCTGAGGCAGGCTTTGATCTTGCCCACTTGGGCGGGCTGGCAGGCAGACAGGCAGCATGGCATGAGAGGTACGAAGACTGAGGCAGGCTTTGATCTTGGCCACCTGGGCAGGTGGGTAGACAGACAGCGTGGCATAAGCATGGGAAGGAAGACTGAGGCAGGGTTTCATCTTGGCCACCTGGATGGGTGGGCAGACAGGCAGCATGGCATGAGCATGGGAAGGAAGACTGAGGCAGGGTTTGATCTTGGCCACCTGGGTGGGTGGGCAGACAGATAGCTTGGCATGAGCATGGGAAGGCATACTGCACAGGCTTTGATCTTGGCCACCTGGATGGGTGGGAATACAGGCAACGTGGCATGAGGATGGGAAGGAAGAATGGGGCAGACTTTGATCTTGGCCACAGACAGGCAGGGGGACAGACAGGCAGCATGGCATGAGCATGGGTAGGAAGACTGAGGCAGGCTTTGATCTTGGCCACCTGGGCAGGTGGGCAGACAGGCAGCGTGGCATGAGCATGGGAAGGAAGACAGAGGCAGGCTTTGATCTTGGCCGCTGGGGTGGGTGGGCAGACCAGCAGACCGGCAGCATGGCATGAGCATGAGAAGGAAGACTGAGGCAGGCTTTGATCTTGGACACCTGGGCAGGTGGGAAGACAGGCAGCATGGCATGAGCATGGGAAGGAAGACAGAGGCAGGCTTTGATCTTGGCCACTGGGGTGGGCGGGCAGACCAGCAGACCAGCAGCATGGCATGAGCATGGGAAGGAAGACTGAGGCAGGATTTGATCTTGGCCACCTGGGCAGGCAGGCAGACAGGCATCATGGCATGAGGATGGGAAGGAAGAATGATGCAGGCTTTCATCTTGGCCACCTGGACGGGCAGGCAGAGAGGCAGCATGGCATGAGCAGAAGGCAGGCTGAGGCAGGCTTTGATCTTGCCCACTTGGGTGGGCTGACAGGCAGACAGGCAGCATGGCATGAGAGGTACGAAGATTGAGGCAGGCTTTGATCTTGGCCACCTGGGCGGGTGGGCAGACAGGCAGCATGGCATGAGCATGGGAAGGAAGACTGAGGCAGGGTTTCATCTTGGCCACCTGGGTGGGTGGACAAACAGTCAGCGTGGCATGAGAGCCAGTAGGGAAGGCAGGCTGGGACCTTAGCAGAGCACTCTGATTTCTTTATTTTATTTATTTCTTTACATTTATTAGCCGCCCCCTTATGCCAATCAGGTAGGTTGGCGAAGACTGTGCAGCATGAGAGAGAGAGAGTCAGTGAAACAGGTGGGCCGAGATCATCTAGCTAGAGGCCGGCTGGCAGGCTTACATCTTCCCAATGCCACCCTGTGTCATGAGGTCAGTCAACTACGCCAGCCGAGGCCATCTAGTCAGAGTAAGAGAGAGGCAGGGTGGAGCAGTGGCAGAGAGCTAGCCAGGACTCGGTGGCTGGCATCCCTGCTCGGCCTGGGGTTTCAGGTTGGCTGGCATTGGTGGAGCAGTGGCAGAGGCCTGGCCAGGGCTCAGTGGCTGGCATCCCAACTTAGCCAGGCGTTGCAGGCTTGCATCCTACTCTCCATATCTGAACAAGCTATTCTTCCAATTTGTCAAGCCTTGCCCTGTGGTGAATCACGTGGCCACCCAGTAGGAGACATTGGATTGCCAGGGCACAGTACCCATGGCACAGCAGTGGCAGCAAAAGTGAACATTAGTTTGCCAGGGCACAGTATCCATGGCACAGACAGCTGAGGCAGCATTGGGAGTAGCAGCAGACATTGGATGGCCCAGGCACAGAACCCATTGTACCGACAGCAGCGGAAGCATTGGGAGGGAGGGACAGCACCTCAGCAGCAGCATCCCAGATTGAGGAGGAGCCCCATCCCAAGACTGCCCCTGGCATGGAATGGCATGTGCCACTGCACCATCAATCCATGTCCAGGGGCAGCTTGGGGAATCCCAGCAGCGGAAGGTTGACCTTTATAAAAAGCAACTGCTCCACCAACTTTGCCCACAGTCTCATGTGGTGCTGCGACCAAACGTCCCTCACCATGGAGAACACCCACTCGCTGGGGACACTAGTTGGTGAGCAGGACAAGAGACCCTTGGCCACATTAGACAGGGCCGTCCACACTTTGGTCTTGCCGGCCCGGTAGGCCAAGGGATTGCTGCTGGGTTTGATGCATGGCTCTTCCTCCAGGTAGCTCTCCACTGCTGCTGAGGCACTGTCATAATCCCTCATGTAACTCTGCCTGGGCACTAACTCCACCACTGCCCTCAGCCACACTGCCGTCCCTGCTGTGCACGAGCCCATGCTCGCCAGAGTGCCGTACACATACGAGCTGCTGCTGGCAATAGGGGTGCTGCTGCTGCTCAGACTGCTGTTGGTGCTGCTACTGCAAGGGCTGGGATAGACCCCGCGGGGTGAAAGGGGTGGCTGCTCCCACTCCCACCATCCACAGGGGCATCCTGCTGCTGCTGCTGCTGCCACGCACTCCCAAGAGCCCTCTCCGCCTGCCAGACTCTCTTCACCAGGTCACACTTCCAGTGCCCATAGAGTGTTGTCTAGCATGCCATGCTTCCCTTGACCCTGGGGTCCAGCGTGGTTGCCAAAATGTATTACTCCCACTGCAGGAGCTCATCAAATCATGCCTTCAGCCCTGCCTTCACCTGCCACATCAGGTCAACCGCCTCATCTGCCAGCTTCCTGCACTAAGGGCCACAATCCTGCCCCTGGAGAATCTCCTCCAGCCTCCTGAGGAGACTATGGACCAGAGTGGTCACCTAGCTGATGGTGGTCCATCACAACCAGGAACGGTCTAAGTACAAATACCGTGTGAGCCAGGATCTCCCATTCCGCCCCATTGTACCCTGGAGGTGCCTTGCTGTCCGTCACCAGTTGAACCTGATGCAAGACGGCTTTCTGCTCGAGAAGCCACTCGAGCATCAGGAAGGTCGAATTCCACTGTATCCTGCACCAGCTGGTGCACTGGGGAGCCTTTCTCTGCCTGCTTTGCCTGGAGGAGGTCGCTGCCCTTCATGCTCCAGTTAAAGAAACCGGCCAGCTTCCTCCCCTGCTCGATCAGGGAGCTAAGGGTGCCTGCCCCAATCCCCTTCTCCCCCAAGCCCAGAGCGTCCCTGACCACCAGGTGAAGGGTGTGTGCGGTGCAAGGGATGCTGGTGAAGCCCCCCTCGTGGACTGCCCTCAATATGTTGTCCGTGTTGTCTGTCACCACATACCCCTTGGTGAAGGGCACACCTGGTGTGACCAACTCCCTCACCATGGCGGTCAGGGCTGCCTTGATGTTCTGAGCAGTGTGGGAGCCATCCATTACTTCTTCCTGAAGCAGGGCCCACCTATACCCTACTTTGGGACCGCTCCTGCCACTGCCAAATGCTGCCTCTGGGTCCTGCCAGCAGTGCGTTGTCACTGTCAGGTAGGTGTGTAGCACGTTCCTTCTCAACCACAGGTCAGTGGTGAAGTGAACGTTGGCACCCCAAGCCCTTTCCAGCTGCTCCCTCACCCGCTCCTTTAAAGCGTGGTACAGGGCTGGCACCACCTGCCGACTCAGGGTGGTGCATGAGGGCAGCTTAAACTGGGGGGCCAGGAAGTCAATCAGGCGTCTAAACCCCATGTCCCTGACCACTGAGAAGGGCTGCCCATCCAATGCGCACATTTCCCCTAACATGCATGTGGCTTTCAGCTGAAAGCCACGCTGCCCTCCAGCCTCCACATCCTAGCTCCTCCATGGTGCACTGACACTGCTGCTGCTCTGCTCCTAGCAGCAGTACCACTCCTGCTGCTAGAGGCAGCTGTTAGAGCAGGATGCTTGCCTGCTGATGGAGGCGGACGACTGGCCACTGCAGTGGGAACCTGCTGGCATCCACTGTCCCTGCCTGCCCGCCTAGAAGAACAGCGCTGTGGCATCGCTTCAGGTGCCTCAGCATGGCAGTTGTGCCAAGGTTGGTGAGCACCTGCTCATGCTTCACCACCTTCTGGCACAAAGTGCACTGCACCTCCCTGGGATCATCTGACCGCACCAACTTAAAATGCGTCCAGATGGAGGATTTTTTTTCCCCTCCTGCCTTCTGGCCCACACCGGGTGACTCACCACTGACAGCGCTGCTGGGAGTGGCAGAACATGGTGGTGACACAGCTCTTGGAGGGACAGCCATCGTCTCAGCACTAGACATCTCCTACACAGGACTAGTGTCTGCCTCGCTGTCCCCAATCACAGTGATGTCCCACAAAGGGGAGTCCTGGGACCCTGAGGCTGATCGACTGCCCACCATGCTGCTGCCACTCTCCCTGTGTCCCCTATAGCTTCTGCTGCTGCTCCTCTCCCTGATGCCATGCCTGGGTTTCGGGCCCTGCCTCTAGCAGCCGGGGTGGGATCCACCAGCCCTGGACTGCTGGGGATGACCTCAATAATGGGGGTCGGGGATATTGGTGGCCCTGGAGGAACATCCGACCCCAAAGCATCTGAACCTGCTTCTGCAGCAGAGACAGCAGCAGCCTCCTGGAGTTCAGGCCTTCCAGTGCCCTGAGTGGCAGTGGAGGACACTGGCAGAAAGCACCACAAAACCACACCCCTAGTGTCACTGCTGGGAGCCTCTGAAGCCTGACTGCAAAAATCAGACCTGTGCAGTTTGGGGCGTGGTGATAGGCTCGGGCTGCTGCCACTCTGCTGGCATGGCCCCTGCCATCTCTGCCACATGCCCCATTGCCCGCCTTACGGGCAGCAGACCAGCCTTTCCTGTTTCCCTTCTCTATTTCTCCCCCACAAAAAATGCACTGGAAGATTTTTTTTATTATTATTATTATTCATTTATTCAAATTTGTAATCTAATATTAAATATATCTACACTAACTCTAACTGCTATTAACTATCTAAAACTTATCAAACTAAGTGAAATATTATCTAATATCTACAAAGGCCTAGTCCTACAAACACACTATAAAATATTAAAACTGAATGAGTACACACTATCTCTATCTGTCTCTATAACTAAGCTAACTCCTACATCTATCTATCTATCTATCTATCTACACAGGGATGGGGAGGGGGACACAGAGAGCTCACAACAAATAACACAGGGAGGGGTAAAAAATAAAAATAACACCTAAATCTATCTAATCTAAATAAATGAAACTATGGAGGTAAATGTGTGGAAATGAAATAGGAGGAGGATGGCAATGGATTAGGAAGACAAACTGCTGGGAGAGGGAGACTTCTGAAAATGCCTGCTGACAGGATCAGTGGCTAGCTGAGAAGGAATTGGAAGGGGGGAGGGCAATGACTTTTGTTACTTGCTGCGCCCGCCTTACCACTATTGTAGAGTTAGCTTTCTGTTGAATAATACACAGAAGAAGTTTCTTCAAAGCAGAACTTTACTAAGAGCTCAGAAGACAAGCTTCTATACTGTACAGACTGCATGGGACAAGATGGAGGACAGAGAGAAGCAAAGAGAGGAGACAAGGAGAGGAAAAAAACAAACTGTTTCATCCCCTAACCCTCCTGCTACTGGACAACCCCCATACGCTTGCAGGGTTTGCAATGGGATTTTACTTGTGACTGTTGCACAATCCAACACCCCTTCTCAACAGTCACTAGTCAAACCCACTAGGTTCATTCTTCTTAATAGCTTGTGATGGTGTTCCTCTGCTAGTGGCTTCGTGAACACATCCGCTGTCATATCCTCCGTAGGACAGTATTGCAGATCTATGATTCCTTGTTCCTGTAAGTCTTTCAGGAAATGGTATTTTTGCTTGGTTCTGGGGTTGATTCTTTTTGTTTGCGCCAGCGCTATACATCCTTGGTTGTCTTCCAGGATCGGCGTGGGTCTATACAATTTTTATCCCAGATTGTTCAGAAGCTGTCGCAACCAGATAACTTCTTGGCTGGTGTGTGCCTCTGCCACGTACTCTGCCTCCGTCAAGGAAAGTGTCACAGAGGCTTGTTTCCTAATGCACCAGCTGATGGGTCCTCCACCAAGCAAAAATAAGTACCCACTGGTAGATTTCTGGTCCAAATGGTCTCCAGCCCAATCTGCATCCACATACCTTATCAAGTCTGACATGGAAGTTGCTGGGAGCCGTAGCTTGAGGTGCACAGTCCTTTTCAGGTACCGTAAGACCCTCTTCGCTGCATTCCAGTCCCTTTGGGTTGGGGCTGAGACTTGTCTACACAGTATACTTATTGCCACCGCAATGTCAGGCCTTGTGATTGTGGCAATGTACAAGAGCTTTCCTATTGCCTTTCTGTATTCCTTATTGTCTGGCAGCAATAAGCTCGATTCTTTGATCTCCTTTGGGTAGCTGGTTTCCATAGGGGTATGTGCTCACTTGCACCCCCCCATGCCAAAACTTTCTATCATCTCTTCTATTGCCTGTCTTTGGTTGAGAAGATAGCTTCCGTCATCTTCTCTTTCAATTTGTATTCCAAGGTAGTGCATTATATGACACAAGTCCTTAGTTTCAAAGTCCTAATTTATTATTATTTATTATTATTTTATTTTTATTATAAGCATTTTTATAGCACCAGCTGTGTACCTGGTGCTTCACAGAACAATAAGACAGACGAGGTCCCTGCCTATGGTTTACAATCTAATAGACACAGATGGGGGAGACAAGGAGAGGGGACATAGGGAGAGACAAGGGATAAATAACATTCAAGCGGATGTAAAGTCTCAGATGCACGTGCTCGGCTTGGTTGCAGTTAGGCAGGAGTCTGTGGGGAGGAAAGTTAGTAAATACTGAGAGGAAAGTTCTAACAGGTGTCGGGAAAGGCGTCAAGGAAGAGGTGGGTTTTGAGGAGTGATTTGAAGGTGCGGAGGGAGGGGGCAAGGCAAATGTGGGCAGGGAGGGAGTTTCAGGCATGGGGGGAAGCAAGGAAGAAGGGATGAAGATGGTTAGGGGAGCAGGGGAGATGATGGAGAGCGAGGGAGGGGACAGAGGAGGAGCATAGATGGTGTACAAGAGTGTGTAAGGAGATTAGGGCTGAGAGGTAAGGGGTTTTGTAATTGAATACCAGGAGTTTGTGAAGGATGCGTTCAGGAAGGGGGAGCCAGTGAAGTGAGGAGAGGAGAGGCTGCACGTGGTCGAAGCGACAGCCAAAGTGGATGACCCTTGCAGTGGAGTTTTGGATGGAGATAAAGGGGGGGACAGGTGAGAGAGGGGGAGGCCAGCAAGGAGGAGGTTGCAGTAGTCAGGGCGAGAGAGGACCATGGCGTGAACAAGGGTTTTGGCTGGGGAGACAGAGAAAGGGGCGAATCCGAGCAATGTTATGAACGGCAAAGCGACAGGACTTGGCAACAGAGTCGATGTAAGGTTTAAAGGAAAGGTGAGTATCAAAGATGAAGTCCAAGCTACGGGCTTGGGGAACGGGACGGATGGTGACCCCATTGATAAGGATGGACAGGGAAGAGGGAGAGGAAGGGTAGAGAGGAAAGATAAGGAGTTTAGTCTTAGCCATGTTGAGCTTGAGCTGACATTGGGACATCCAGGCGGAGATATCAGAGACAGTTGATGAGGCGAGCTTGGGCAGAAGGGGAGAGAGGGGGGGTGGAGAGATAGAGATGTGTGTGGTACGCATAGAGGTAATACTGGAAGCCATGGGAGGCAATGACTTTGCCAAGGGACAGGGTGTAGATAGAGAAAATGAGAGGGCCCAGGACTAGGGCTGTAGCGGCATGCCGTTGGGGCAGCTGTTACCGACGGAAACCCCTATTCCGGACATCGTAGCATGGTTTGGCAGAGACAGCTCTCTGACGGCTGCGGCTGAAGTTTGCCGCTAATGTTGCCACGGCATTTGAACTGGTGAACAGAAGCAGAACTTTTGCGGATTCCAATAAGAAGCGGCACCAACTCCCCTTTCCATCGATCGTGGAATCCTTATGGTTATCTTATTTATTTATTTATTTATTTATGACATTTACATCCCGCCCCTCCTGAGAACAGCTCGGGGCGGCTTCCAACATGATAAAAACAATTATAAAAATAAAACAATTTTAAAACATCAACAATTTAAATACTTTAACAGGGCCCCAAGAAACAACTTAAAAACATTAAAACAATATACAAGTAAGGTAGGGGCGATAACAAAACCCTATCCCACCCTCCTCCCCCTCCCCCCCAAAGGCCTGGGTGAACAGCTAGGTTTTACAATACTGCCGGAATGACAACAGGCTTGGGGCCAGGTGCGCTTCCTCCAGAAGGGAATTCCAAAGGCACGGCCTGGCCACCGAGAATGCCCTCTCCATTGTGGTCCCCCACTTTACGCTGGGGACCTCCAGGTAGGCACCACTGGCTGACCGCAGGAGCTGCTCTGGGGCGTGGAGGGCGAGGCGATCCCTGAGGTACGAAGGGCCCAGACTGTGAAGGGCTTTATAAATCAACACCAAAACCTTGAACCTGGCTCAGCACGCTATTGGCAACCAGTGCAGAGTCCGGAGCACAGGTGTAATGTGCTGCCGACGACCGGTCCCCATAAGGAGACGAGCCGCCACATTCTGCACTAGCTGCAGCCTCCGAACCAGGAACAAGGGAAGCCCCACGTAGAGCATGTTGCAGTAGTCCAGCCTTGAGGTGATGAAGGCATGGATGAGGGAGGCCAGGTCCAGGTCAGAGACGAATGGACGCAGCCTACACACCAGATATAGCTGGGGAAAGGCAGCCTTAGTGACTGCCTCCACCTGCCGCTCCAGGTGGAGGTCTGCGTCCAGTATCACCCCCAAACTCCGGACCTGCTGAGCTATAGGAGGGCGAACCCCCCAATAAGGGGGGCCACCACCTCCCTCGCTCTCCCCACCACCTTCACCTCCGTCTTATCTGGGTTGAGCTTCAGTCTGCTCTGCCGCATCCATTCCGCCACAGCCTCCAGACACTGGGATAGCAACGAGACAGCAGGGTCTGGGTCAGTTGAAAAGGAGAGGTACAGCTGAGTATCATCAGCATATTGGTGACACCGCACCCCGAACCCTCTCACGACCTCCTCCAAGGGCTGCATGTATACATTAAATAATAATGGAAATAGAATAGAATCCTGCGGAATGCCGCATGATAAGGCGCGGGGGCACAATGTCTCATCCCCCAGCCCCACCCGCTGACTTCTCCCCGAGAGGAATGAAAGATCCATGCCCGTCCTGGCTGGTGAAAGCCTCCAGGGAGACGTTGGGGACGGTGCTGGCGAGGGTAGTGAACGCGTTCTTGCAGCAGGGGAGGCTGTCACCCTGCCTCAAGGAGGCTGTGGTGCACCCCCTGCTGAAGAAACCATCTTTGGATGTGGATGCGCTCGCCAGCTACCGACCTGTCTCTAGTCTTCCCTTTTTAGGGAAGGTTATTGAGCGGGCGGTGGCACTCCAGCTCCAGGGGCATCTAACTAGCATCGGTTTCCTGGACCCTTTTCAATCTGGGTTCCGCCCCGGCTATAGCACTGAGACAGCGTTGGTGGCCTTGGCAGACGACCTCCGCCGGGAGAAGGATGCAGGATGTTCAACATTTCTCATCCTAGATCTCTCAGCCACTTTTGATACCATGGACCATGGGCTGCTATTGAGGCGGCTGCGTGACCTGGGGGGTCTGGATGGGACTGTTCTTGAATGGTTCCATTCATTCCTCTCAGGGAGATCATTGTATCATTATTCTGCTCAGGAGCCCTTTTTGCATCCACGTACCTACTTTCCTTGTTGAGTGCGGTGTTTCCATCTCTGCCAGCGAAGAGGGGGTCCCTGCGCTGATGCCGCTGATGCTGTCACCTGCAGAACACAAGAAAGAACTGTGAGCACCTGCGGGGGCCTGGGGGGAACACAGAGGCCAGCGAGAGGGCTGACCTGTCCCCTCTTCCCGCCCAGAAGTAGCCGGGGGCTTTAAATCCCCACGCCCAGCGGCTTGGCTCAGGAGCCCTTTTTGCATCCACGTACCTGCTTTCCTTGCTGAGTGTGGTGTTTCCATCTCTGCCAGCGAGGAGGGGGTCCCTGCACTGCCTCCGCCGCTGCTGTCACCTGCAGGACACAAGAAAGAACTGTGAGCACCTGGGGGGCAGGGGGGGAACGCAGAGGCCAGCCGAGAGGGCTGACCTGTCCCCTCCTCCCACCCAGAAGTAGCCAGAGGCTTTAAATCCCTACGCCCAGAGACTCCACCCCAGGTCGCGAGCCGAAGGGCCATGGCCAAAGGGCGCAGCGCTTTGGGGAGCTTTGGGGCTGCAGGGGGAACGTATTGTTTACTGGGGCTTTTATTCAGGGCTAGGGAGGTAGGGTGGGGGTGTTGGAAGGGTGGGTAAAAGGAGAGGGGGGTTCCCAGTGGCTGCACTTGGTGGCAGTGGGGGGAGCACTGGGAGGGTTTGGGGGGAACCCTATTTCTGCCCCTGTGAGAGAGGGAAGTCGAGGGGTGAGGGGTGATGGTCCCTACCGGCCCCTGGTGGCAGCAGGATGGCCGGGCGTGGGGGGGTTTTGGGGGGTGGGAGTGGCGGAAGGCTACTGGGT
>QEPC01011163.1:388090-432288 GCA_003113815.1 Sphenodon punctatus
CGTCTGCAAACCCCGGTGGTTGGTCCATGTAAATATCTTCCTTCAACTCACCATTTAGGAATGCTGTTTTCACGTCCATATGCTTGACTTGCATTCCTCTTCCAGCAGCTATACTTAACAACGTTCTGATTCTAGTGTGCTTAACTACAAGTGCAAATGTTTCATCATAGTCTTCTCTGTACTTCTGGGAGTATCCTTTCGTGACAAGTTGGGCCTTGTACTGTTCAATATTTCCCTGCGCATTGTAATTTATTTTAAATGTCCATTTACAACCTATAGTCTTTCTCCCTGTAGGAAGTGGAGTAAGTGTCCATATCGTGTTGTCCTGCATGGACTTTACTTCTTCTTCAGCCGCTCTTACCCATTTTTCTGCTTCCCCTTCTGACATCTGCAAGATGTCCTCCCAGGATGCTGGCTCTGACAATTTACTGGTGCTGACTTTGTAGGACAGATGAGTGGGGGGAATGCCTTTTTTTAGACCTCGTTGACTGCCTTGGCCCAGCATCAGCAGTCGGCTGTGTCTGTTCCTGCACTT
The DNA here is from genome assembly GCA_003113815.1 of Sphenodon punctatus. NCBI lineage: Eukaryota > Metazoa > Chordata > Lepidosauria > Sphenodontia > Sphenodontidae > Sphenodon > Sphenodon punctatus. The sequence continues at coordinate 388,626 of QEPC01011163.1, forward strand.
CTGTTACCTTTGTGCTGATTTCGACTATTTGTTCAAAGAATTGCTCCCTTTCAGTGGTTTCATCCATGGTTGATTGTTCTCCTTCACCTGGATCTTGGAGAGTCATCGCACTGTCGCTTGAGTTTTCCACAAAGGTCACACTGTTACTAATGGTTATTCTGTCTGTGCGTGGATCCAGGATCCTGTAGCCTTCGGAATGCTCACTGTATCCTATGAGGATGCCTTCCACTGCTCTGTTTTTCAGCTTGGTACGTTTCTCCTCTGGGATATATACATAAGTCTTACTTCCAAGTACTCTGATGTGGCCCACATTAGGTTTTTGACCATGAGACAGTTCATATGGAGTTTTCCTCACTGTTCTAGAATACAGCCAATTTTGTAGGTAGGTATCAGCAACTGCTGCTTCACCCCAGTATCTTTCTGGTAGTCCAGAGTCTGTTAGCATGCATCTAACCATTTTGGTTAGTGTTCTGTTTTTCCTTTCAGCTGTTCCATTCTGCTCGGGTGTATATGGCACTGCCTTTTGGTGCTCAATTCCATGGAGTCTCAGGAAGTCCTCTACTTCCTTTCCTGTGAACTCACCCCCATTGTCAGTCCACAGTGAATTTGGTCTGTGCTGGAACTTGTTGCTCATCATCATCATATAGTCCTGAAGTTTGTCAAATACTTCATCTTTACTCTTCATGACGTACGTGATCGTGTACCTTGAATAGTCATCAATGAAAGTTACCATAGACCGGTTGCCTCCTGGCGTGGGAACCTTCTTGTACATAGCAATGTCTGCGACCCAATGATCAAGTGGTTTCGTGGCTCTATTCTGACTCTTCTTAGGAAGTGTAGCCCTTGTGGCTTTGGCTTTGATGCAGCAGTCACATTTCATGATCACGGGACATGTTGATACCTTAAGATCTTTGATCAACTGCTGTCTGTGCATTTCCTTGATGCTGTCTGGGTGTCTATGTCCCATGTGTCTAAATCACAGGTGGATGGAGTCATCGTGTGGCTTGTGTGCAGTGAGCTTTGCCTGTTCTTTCGCTGTGCTTAGACGAAACAAGTGCTCATCTGCAGTGGCTCTGGCCAGGACTTTTGTCCCATTTTGAATTGTGCATTCATCTCCCTGGAAACGGATGGTGAGCCCCCTCACTGCCAGGCATCTCATGGACAGGCGTCCCCCTTCTAAGTTGGACACATAGAGCACATCTTTCATGGGTATGATCAGCGTGCCTCCCTGTGACTGGTTGCAGTACAGGAATCCTTGTCCAATTCCTTCCACGTTAATGCTTCTCCCATCTGCAAAGTAGATCTTTCTTTACTGCTCAGATCCAGCACTGTGAAGAATCCTTTATTGCTAGTCATGTGGCTCATTGCCCCGGAGTCTACACACCAATTTTGGGATGAGCTGTCTTGCGTTGCTATGAAGCACCCACTCTATTGTTGAGCAACTGTGTTGCTGTTTGTGACTTTAGCCCTCTGCTTAGGTGTTCGTGGAGATAGTTTCTGCTCTCCATATATAGCAGTCTTTCTTTAAATATCCCTCCTTTTTGCATCTGAAGCATACTCTGGTTTCCCTCTTAGGAGCTTTGTCTGAGGTTTTCAGTGCAGTCTCATTATCCTGCTTTAGATCATTCTGCAGGTTCTCCTTTCTGCACTGGAATTCATCCGCAAGTCTACCTTTAACAAATTCCAGCTTCAGTTCAGCCTCTGGCCTTGTCTCCAGGGCATTGATGAGGGCACTGTAAGATTCAGGCAGGCTGCAGAGGAGTAGGGCTACCACATGGCTGTCCTTTATATCTTCTCCAATGCTGCGCAGCTGTGCCACTACTTCCAACATGGCATTTATATGCTCCTGCATTTCACTTTCTTTGCCAAGCCTCATTTTGTATAGTTTCCTCAGTAGAAACAGTTTGCTATTCAGGCTAGTTCTCTCATGCAAGTTTTGCAATGCAATCCACATGCCTCTTGCTGTGGTCTCACTTATAGGGATTAGCTGATCATCTTCTACCAATAAATTATTGTAGTCTTTGCTAACCTGTCCTTTTTATCCCATTCCTTGTGATTTGCTGCTGGTCTATTCATGGTAATCACCTCCCATAGATCATCTTTAGACAGCAGCAATTCCACTTTAAACTTCCACAATTGGTAGTTTACATTGTTCAGTTTTCCTACTGAAAGTCTGAGCTCTGAACTGTTTGCCATACTTGTCTCCCTCCCTTTCCCCTTCTGGGATTTAGGCCTTTTTACTCTCAGTCAGTTGGCCTCTCTGTCTGGGAGTTTTCTTTTACAGTCTGCACTCCTTCTGGGCTGCTTCTAGTCTTCAAAATTGCCTTGAAGATGTCCTGGGCCCATAACCTATTGTAGAGTTAGCTTTCTGTTGAATAACACACAGCAGAAGTTTCTTCAAAACAGAATTTTACTAAGAGCTCAGAAGACATGCTTCCATACTGTACACACTGCATGGGACAAGATGGAGGACAGAAAGAAGAGAGGAGACAAGGAAAGAGAGAAAAAAACCCCTGTTTCATCCTCTGACCCTCCGCCTACTGGACAAGTCCCATATTAAGCTTGCAGGGCTTGCAATGGGCTTTTACTTGTGACTGTTGCACAATCCAACAACCACAAGCCCCATTGGCTCCGTGCAGCCTAGCCCGTGGCCAATCATAGACTACGAAGCCAGTGGTCTGAGGAAAAGAGGGATGGTGATTGGGCAGACTGGCTGCTAGTCCAAGCCTCTCCACCCCTGGCACCAGGAAGTCTGCTCCTCAGCTGCCCCCCCTCAGGCCTGCCAGTCACATTTTTCCTGCCTGAACACACCCAAACTCACCTGAACACGGCCGAACTTTTGGGGGCTTCAGGTGTTCGGTTCAGGTGTTCGGACGGCCGAACCGAACGGGTCGAATTTGGGGCGAACACCAAATGCCCGAACCACGTTCACACATCACTAAAAAGTATCCTGTAAAAAGTGATCCATTTTTAAGCCTGCTGTCTGATAATACTAGAGGTCACACAATTAAACTATGGGAAAGTGTTGATAATGGCTTTCTACTGACTTTCTCTGTGCCACTTGTGATTTTATATGTCATTGTCCCATTCCTGCTCAGTTGCTTCTTCTCTAAACAGAACAGCCCTAATCGTTTGAGCCTTTCATCGTGCATCTGTTATTTTTTTATTAGTACAACTCACTCAGAAAATATTCTTTAACATAAAAAAGCCTTAAAAATAAATTCTTTCTGCAGGTAATATTTTACTCTGATACAGCACAATGTGACATCATTATTATTATTATTTTTAAAGTTATAATTATCCTTTTGGTTTCAATTTCCCCTACCAGAAAAGACTTATAGATCTGTACCTTTATTCTTGAAATCAAAGGGGTTTTAATTCATACTTAACTTGATGGATGGTTATTATGGTGGTGTGATTTGGATACTACTGTTAAGATCATGTCAAGAGCTACCGGTTAAACAGAGGGAATCTCTGTAAATATCTGCTAAAGAAAAGAAAAAGTTAAACATAGATTCAGACATTTTAAAGAGCTTGAATATTCTGTGTTTGTAAAATTCAGGAGCCGAGCAGTTTTTAAGAACTCAGCTATTCTTGATGGATGTTTGATAGCTGAAGCATGCAGCCATTTTAATTCTTATGGCAGCTTCCTCATGGTTACTTAACTGAAGGCCAGTCCTATATCAGAGCATCAGTCTTTGAATCTAGAGCAGAGGTGGGGATCCCCCAATTCACGAGATAAGTTCAGTCCATCTCTGTTTTTTATTTGGGACCTTTCCAGTTCCAGAATCAGAAATTTAGCCACCCTCAAGCACTGAAGTAGCATACTCAAGAGGACAGGAACAGAGAAAAGGGTATGCACTCAAGAACAAGGAATGGAATGGATCCATGATCTGGACCCTTAGGGGTGTGCATGTTGTTTTCGCTATTACAATAATGATAACAATTGTTGGTTTCGTTATCGTTATTGCAATAACGAAAATGACAACCAAGAATAACAATCATAACGAAAACAACGCCGTTATCATTGTCATTATTAGTGACAGCTGGAGTTTTGTTTTGGATGGAAATGGAGAGTGGAGAAGGGAGTAGACATCTCGGAGTCCTAAAGATGTTTGAACTCTTGAACTGTGCATTGTGTTGGGAGGGGCGAGCAGCTCTGCAGTGTCTGATGGATGCATCACTGGCCAATGAGCAGCGTAATCAGACCCCAGCAATCTCATGGCACTCTGTGATTGCTCAATGCCTGTGGCCTCCCAAAACCAATCAGGGGGCTGTGGGGGAGGGCACTGCAACCTCTTATAATGGGCGAGTCATGTGTTTGCTCTCTGTTCTGTGAGAGCTCTCTGCTTGTCAGGTTGCATTTTACAGAACTGGTACTTGCACACAAAATATCCTCCATAGCCCTCATTGCATATTACCAATTCCTTTCCTTCCTCATATACCCTACCTTTTACCTTCTTCCTTTCCCTGCCCTGTACATGATAGATAGATAGATAGATAGATAGATAGATAGATAGATAGATAGATATTAGTTGTGTACATATAGAGAGAGATTAGATATTATAGAGGTATTTAGGCTAGTCTATTTTATTATATTATGATTATAGCTATAGGCTGGTGGGAATAGATTAGGCTTTGTGTGTATATAATCATTCTTTACTTCGTTGTGCAATTTTGTGTACATTTACAATGAGAAAAGGAAGGACTCCTAGTTCAGCCTCTGGGGCAGGTGAATCTGGTAGAGGGTGAGGGCATGGGTGTGGGAATGGAGGAGTTGGCAAGCCCGCTGCTACTTCTGCCACTGCTGGCAGTCCACGGCCCAAACTGAAGAGACCTGATTTTTTCCCCTCAAGGCAGCAGGTCTTATCAGGGGAACAGGATGCAGCAGAGATCGTAGGAGTGGCATCTAGTGTGGAAGGCAGGACTCCCTAGCCTTCCATTAGTAGCAGTGTTACTGGGCAGGGAGCCAAGGTCAAGGGGTGTGTGCAGCAGCAGCACTACACACACACCCCTCCTGAAGGACTGGCAGCAACTGGTACGGCCAGCAGTGGTTTTTCACTGGGGGCAGCATAAGATATTGATATGGGGAGCTCCAGCAATGATGACGATTGGGTGCTGTTACTGGGAGTGGTGCAGGGGCAACCACCTCTCCTGAGAAGGCTCCTCCCTCTGACCCCCCCCCAGGGATTTTGAGGAGTTGGGGGAGGATGTATTTGAGGGCATCCTTCCCCACCTTAGCACCAGCAGCCCAGTTTCAGAAACTAGCAGCAGGACATCCTGTCCTCCCATGCTGCAAGATGGTAGCAGCAGCAGCTTCAGCATGGGTGGTGTCATGGAGGTGGGCAGTAATGAGGAGAGTGAGGAGGAGGTGGAGGAGACTCATGTTGGTGTCTATCCACCTGTAGCCACATTGGGGACAAAGGCAGAGACCCCGAGCGGTAGCACGATGTCATGTATTTCCTATTATAGGCCTATATATTTTGGCCATCTGTGTTTTAAATGTATTAACTTTGAGTTTTTATATGTTAACTTTCTATTTCTATGTATTTGGATTTGTGCTTTACAAGCATTGATTTTTAAAATCAGCTTCTGTGAATAGCTAGGTCCAAATAGGGCCCCATTAGCCACATTCCAATAGAAGTTTTTTCTAAAACTCCCCATCTGAACTTTGACTGTTGCCAAGGACACAACCAAATGGCTAAGCCATAAAGAGGCCCCTTTAGCTAGCCTAACTCCCTCTGGTCAGCTTAGGTTTTCTCAAGACAAGATGTCTGGAATGTTATTGCTAGGTGTCTAAATGACAGATAGCACTATTCATAAAGAATCTCCTAGACTAAGAAGGAGTATTTTGTTAGTTTTTTCTAGCTAACAGATCTGGTTAGTCTCTCTATAATCTGACAATTATCTCTGATAAAAATACAAGGTTTCTATTTAGTATTAAACTTTGATAAACTTTGAAAGAAGTCAAATTCTGATTGGTTTCTTTAAGAGAGCCAATTAGAATCTAGTGTATCTCCTTGAGGATGATGTCATGATGACACTACTCAGTAATGTGATCCTTCTAACAGGCATTTGCCTTTATAGAGAGAGACAGCCTGGCTTTCCTTAGATTGAAATCCCAAATATCATTGGATTTCCTTCTCACTTAACATCTTTATGGCAGTCTAAGGATGAATCTGGGACAAAATAATGTATACATTCTTGATATCTTTGAGCCAATGAATTGTGCATATGTTAAGCTTTTACAAGCTTTTTCTTAAGATAGAAATGTTTTAAGATCATGTAATTTTGATTGGCTATTAATATCATTCTATGTAATCTACTGATATTTTCTATTTATATTTAAGTAAACTTTGCATATATTTTTATAATCCAAAAGTCTCATGTTCCCTTATTTATAAATGTATTGTCATTTTTACAATACTTGCTTTGCTAGCTGGATAGTAAAGCAAAGTGTAAACTCATATTGTAGAATTTGGGGAAAAGTGTAGCCCAATTTAGTTTGATTAGTTCAGCTAAGCTACAAAGCTCACTTTCCCTTTGTAATTTATGGGATCTCACAAAACATGACAACGAGGGGTTCAGGAGGGTGCCCCAGGGGGCCTGTGTGGGATCACTTCAAAGCTCACTTCCCCTCCCTCCCCCACCCCCCCATCCACCTGTGGGTGGTTGATGCTGTTGAATGCAAGGTCTGTAGTAAACAAGGCCCAAGTTATCCGGGATCTTATCCTGGATGGGTCAGCAAACCTTGCGTGCATCACGGAAACCTGGCTGGATGAGGGGGCTGGACCTGTTCTGGTGGACCTCGTGCCGGCTGGGTATGCTGTGCAGCACGAACCATGTATAGGGGGCTGAGGGGGAGGTGTAGCTATCATTTTTAGGGAGGACTGACCAGTTAGGAGATATCTAGTCCAGGAGATTCCAGATGTGGAGGCCCTCCATGGGGTGTTTGATTTGACTGGGGGCAAGTTTGGGGTGCTGCTGGTATACCGGGACCCTTCCTGTCCAGTGGCATCCCTTGCCGCTCTAGCAGAGCTGGCCTCGGAGGTAGTGTTGAACTCCCCCAGGACCATGGTCCTTGGGGATTTCAACACTCATGTTGATGCTGGCCTTGTAGGAGTGGAGCTGGAGTTCATGGCTGCCATGGCAACCATGGACTTGTCTGAAGTGGTCAACTGCCCGAATCATGTGGGGGGACATATCCTTGACCTGGTCTTCTGTTCTGGACTTAAGGCGGGTGATCCGATAGTGGGGGATGTGAGATCTACGCCCTTGTCATGAATGGACCATTATGTCCTGCAGGCCAGCCTCTTAGCACACCCTCTCCAGAAGGGGAATGGACCAGTTAGGTTGGTCCATCCTTGGAGGCTGATGGAACCACAGCAGTTCCAGGAGGCTTTGAGGGAGTTAACCCTGGACCCGGATGGCCATTCTTTCGATGTGCTGGTGTGCATTGGTACAGCTGGTACACCTTGCTGTGGGAGACCATCGACAGGGTGGCTTCGAGAGTCCCCTGCCTCCATCTCATCACCGCAGGGCCCCTTGGTTTACCGAGGGGCAGCGGTGTATGAAGCGGGTAGACAGGAGACTAGAGTGACGCTGGCGTCGGACTCGCTCTGAATCTGACCGGTTTCTCCATAGGACCCATTTGCCGTCATATGTTTAGGCTGTGAGGACAGCAAAGAAGAAATTCTTTGCTGCCCTCAGAGAGTCTGCAAAGTCGCATCCAGTGGAGCTGTTCTGGGTGGTGCGGGGGCTGGTCAGTCCGGCCTCCCTCCGCCTGCACGGGGACTTGTCCCAGGCCCGCTGTGAGGAGTTTGCCATCTACTTTGCAGGCAAGATCATTCCGATCCAGAGCAATTTCAATACTGGGTTGGATGCAGTAGATGAGGAGCATGAGGTTATGGAGGCACCGTCTGGTCGATCTCTCTGGGAAGAGTTTCAGGAAGTGATGCCGGCCAATGCGGTGGATGTCTTGGGGTCTCTTCAGGCCACAAGTTGTGAATTACATCCATGCCCATCCTGGCTGGTGAAAGCCTCCCAGGAGACATTGGGGTCGGTTCTGGCGAGGGTGGTTAAGGTGTTCCTTCAGCAGGGGAGGTTGTTGCCCAGTCTCAAGGAGCCTGTGGTGCGCCCCCTGCTGAAAAAGCCTTTGCTGGATGTGGATGCACTCACCAGTTACCATCCTGTCTCTAACCTTCCCTTTTTAGGGAAGGTTATTGAACGGGCAGTGGCTGTGCAGCTCCAGGCTCATCTGGACCGTACTGGTTTCCTTGACCCTTTTCAGTCTGGGTTCCACCCCGGCTACGCTACTGAGACAGCGATGGTGGCTTTAGTAGACAATCTCCGCCGGGAGATAGATGCAGGATGTTCTACATTCTTGATCCTGCTAGATTTCTCAGCCGCTTTTAATACTATGGACCATGGGCTGCTGCTGAGATGACTGCGAGACCTGTGGGGTCTGGACGGGACTGTCCTGAGGTGGTTCTGCTCATTCCTCTAGGGGAGAAGTCTTGGTGCTGGGAGCTGAAACATCGCGCTCCCGTACTTTGACCTGCTGCGTTCCGCAGGGTTTGATCTTGTCTCCGCTTCTGTTTAATGTGTATATGCAGCCCCTTGGGGAGATCGTGAGAGGGTTCAGGGTGCAATGTCACCAATATGCTGATGATGCTCAGCTGTACCTCTTGTTTTTGACCGACCCAGACCCTGCTGTCTCGTTGCTTTCCCAGTGTTTGGAGGCTGTGGAGGATTGGATGCGGCAGAGCAGACTGAAGCTCAATCCTGATAAGATGGAGGGGATGGTGGTGGGTAGGGTGAGGGAAGTGCTTACCCCTCTGGTAGGGGGGTCTGTCCTCCTGTAGCCCAACAGGTTCGGAGTCTGGGGGTGGTTTTGGATCCGGGCCTCTGTCTGGATCGGCAGGTGAAGGCGGTGACTAAAGCCACCTTTCATCAGCTGTATCTGGTATGGAGGCTGCGCCCATACATTTCCGGGCCCGACCTGGCCACTATTATTCATGCCTTTATCACCTCAAGGTGCTGGTGTTGATCTATAAAGCGCTATATGGTCTGGGCCCCTCATACCTTGGGAACCGCCTTGCCTTCCGTGCCTCAGAGCGATCACTGTGGTCTGCCAGGGGCACGTACTTGGAGGTCCCCCATGTTAAACGGTGGGCCACAATGGAGAGGGCGTTCTCGGTGGCTGGGCTGCAACTTTGGAACTCCCTCCCGGAGGAAGCTCACCTGGCCCCAGGTCTGATGGCTTTTTGCTGAGCCTGTAAGACCTGGCTGTTCGCCCAGGCCTTCGGAGGGGAGGGTGGGAAGGGAGGGTGGTGGGGTTGGGGTGTGTTTTTACTCTTGTTTGATGTTTTTATGAGTTTTTATTATTGGTTTTCTTGTTGTGACCCACCCCGGGATGCCGTAGGCATGAGAGGGCAGCCAATAAATATAAATGAATAAATAAAAATTATGTCAGGCTTCAAGGCCCACACCTGAAATATGGAGGAAAGGCTTGTGGAGTGGTTTGAGGAGCTCTAAATAAGACAACACCAGGCTGAGGCATACAAGGAGTACCTCAGGACTGAAAAGGATGCCCTGGCATCATTCTGCCAGTCCCTGGTGGCATGGAAGGCATCCATGGAGGGGGCCCTGGACATTGTGAGGCAACATGGGGCAGAGGTGGATGATGTGCCCGCACCTCAGTCCCATGCACCATTGTCCCCTTTTCCTCACATTCCGGGGGACAGGCCCACAGACCCCCAAAGTTATTTTTCTATGTCTTTTTATATTGTTAATGTTTGTTTTTTCAAAAGTTTTTCAAGTTAAAATATTTTTTCCAAAGTTTTAATAAAAATTATATTTGTTACCAGCGGAGTTTGACCCATCCAATCTTTTATCCCTCTGTGCTGCTTTTGACAGGTGGCAGAATCTCATTGTATATACAGCTTGTCAGATCCCAGATTCCTACCTGACAGCAGCAGCACATGTAGAGTATTAGCCCCAAGATGTGCCAGCAGGGTATGAACTTGCAGACAGCCCCCCAGGAGGCAGGGCTTGTGTCTGTGTGGGTGTGCCAGAGAGGGAGATGCTGTGGCAGTCTGGCAGAGGCATAAGTGGGCATCGGCAGGTGCACTACCCGCTCTCACAGAGATCGCCGCATGTGGGGAAGCCTTGGGAAGCTGAGTTGTGATATATAATACTTGGTTACATTTGATGGTTCGTCCATTTGAAGCCCTCGAGGGGAGAGGTGTGTTCGGCTCATAGAAAGATTGCCCGGGGGGTGGGCAGACTTGCAGACAGCACCCCAGGTAGAGCAGCCAATCCAGGGATAACATATTTTCTGTGAGGGGGTGCCAGAGAGAAAGAGAGAGAGGCTCTTTGGCAGTGGGCAGCAGATGGTGGGTGGTGGTGAGCAGAGGGACTCTTTCAGCAGCCTCAGCAGGCATCAGCAGGTGGCTGCGGAGGATTAGGCTGGGGGGGCAGTCTCAGAAGGTGAGGCGATCCCCAAGGTATGAGAGTCCCAGACCGTATAGGACTTTATAGATCGACCCCAGCACCGTGAATCTGGTTTGGTACGCTATAGGCAGCCAGTGCAGAGTGCGGAGCACAGATGTTATATGCTCCCGCTGCCTCGTCCCTGTAAGGAGACAGGCCGCCGCATTCTGCACCAGCTGCAGCCTCCAAACCAGAACCAAGGGAAGCCCCACGTAGAGCGCATTGCAGTAGTCTAGCCTCGAGGTGATAAAGGCATGAATAAGAGTGGCCAGGTTGGGCCCGGAAATGTATGGGCGCAGCCTCCGTACCAGATGCAGCTTGCAAAAGGTGACTTTAGCCACCGCCTCCACCTGCCGATCCAGACAGAGGCCCGGATCCAAAACCACCCCCAGACTCCAAACCTGTTGGGCTATGGGAGGACAGACCCCCCCCCCCACCAGAGGGGTCGGCACCTCCCTCGCCCTACCCACCACCATCCCCTCCATCTTATCAGGATTGAGCTTCAGTCTGCTCTGCCACATCCAATCCGCCACAGCCCCAAACACAGGGAATGCAATGAGACAGCAGGGCCTGGGTCGGTCAAAAACAAGAGGTACAGCTGAGCATCATCAGCATATTGGTGACATTGCATCCTGAACCCTCTCACGATCTCCCCCAGGGGCTGCATATACACATTAAACAGAAGCGGAGACAGGATTGAACCCTGCGGAACGCCGCAGGTCAAAGCCTGGGAGCTCAATATTTCAGCTCCCAGCACCACCCGCTGGCTTCTCCCCGAGAGGAATGAGTGGAACTACCCCAGGACAGTCCCATCCAGACCCCCCTGGTCTCGCAGTCATCTCAGCAGCAGCCCCTGGTCTACGGTATCAAAAGCAGCCAAGAGATCTAGCAGGATCAAGAATGTAGAACATCCTGCATCCATCTCCTGGCAGAGATTGTCTACTAAAGCCACCATCTCTGTCTCAGTAGCATAGCCGGGGCGGAACCCAGACTGAAAAGGGTCAAGGAAACCGGTACGGTCCAGATGAGCCTGGAGCTGCACAGCCACTGCTCATTCAATAACCTTCCCTGGTGAGTGCGTCCACATCCAGCGAAGGCCTTTTCAGCAGGGGGCACACCACAGGCTCCTTGAGACTGGGTGACAACCTCCCCTGCCGAAGTGACCCCAATATCCAGAACTGACCCCAATGTCTCCTGGGAGGCTTTCACCAGCCAGAATGGGCACAGATGTAATTCACAACTTGTGGCCTGAAGAGACCCCAAGACATCCACCGCATCGGCCGGCATCACTTCCTGAAACTCTTCCCAGAAAGATCGACCAGACAGTGCCTCCATAACCTCATGCTCCTCATCTACTGCATCCAACCCGGTGTCGAAATTACTCTGGATCTGAATGATCTTGCCTGCAAAGTAGATGACAAACTCCTCACAGCGGGCCTGGGACAAGTCCCCGTGCAGGCGGAGGGAGGCCGGACTGACCAGCCCCTGCACCACCCAGAACAGCTCCACTGGACATGACTTTGCAGACGCTATGAGGGCAGCAAAGAATTTCTTCTTTGCTGTCCTCACAGCCTAAACATATGACGGCAAATGGGTCCTATGGAGAAACCGGTCAGATTCAGAGCGAGTCTGACACCAGCGACACTCTAGTCTCCTGTCTACCCGCTTCATACATCGCAGCCCCTCGGTTATCCAAGGGGCCCTGCGGTGATGAGACGGAGGCAGGGGACATCTCGGAGTCACCCTGTCGATAGTCTCCCACAGCAAGGTGTACCAGTTGTACCAATGTTGTACCAGTACATCGACAGAATGGCCATCCGGGTCCAGGGTTAACTCCCTCAGAGCCTCCTGGAACCACTGCTGTTCCATCAGCCTCCGAGGGTGGACCAACCTAACTGGTCCATTCCCGTTCTGGAGGGGGTGCGCTAACANTACCAGCGGAGTTTGACCCATCCAATCTTTTATCCCTCTGTGCTGCTTTTGACAGGTGGCAGAATCTCATTGTATATACAGCTTGTCAGATCCCAGATTCCTACCTGACAGCAGCAGCACATGTAGAGTATTAGCCCCAAGATGTGCCAGCAGGGTATGAACTTGCAGACAGCCCCCCAGGAGGCAGGGCTTGTGTCTGTGTGGGTGTGCCAGAGAGGGAGATGCTGTGGCAGTCTGGCAGAGGCATAAGTGGGCATCGGCAGGTGCACTACCCGCTCTCACAGAGATCGCCGCATGTGGGGAAGCCTTGGGAAGCTGAGTTGTGATATATAATACTTGGTTACATTTGATGGTTCGTCCATTTGAAGCCCTCGAGGGGAGAGGTGTGTTCGGCTCATAGAAAGATTGCCCGGGGGGTGGGCAGACTTGCAGACAGCACCCCAGGTAGAGCAGCCAATCCAGGGATAACATATTTTCTGTGAGGGGGTGCCAGAGAGAAAGAGAGAGAGGCTCTTTGGCAGTGGGCAGCAGATGGTGGGTGGTGGTGAGCAGAGGGACTCTTTCAGCAGCCTCAGCAGGCATCAGCAGGTGGCTGCGGAGGATTAGGCTGGGGGGGCAGTCTCAGAAGGTGAGGCGATCCCCAAGGTATGAGAGTCCCAGACCGTATAGGACTTTATAGATCGACCCCAGCACCGTGAATCTGGTTTGGTACGCTATAGGCAGCCAGTGCAGAGTGCGGAGCACAGATGTTATATGCTCCCGCTGCCTCGTCCCTGTAAGGAGACAGGCCGCCGCATTCTGCACCAGCTGCAGCCTCCAAACCAGAACCAAGGGAAGCCCCACGTAGAGCGCATTGCAGTAGTCTAGCCTCGAGGTGATAAAGGCATGAATAAGAGTGGCCAGGTCGGGCCCGGAAATGTATGGGCGCAGCCTCCGTACCAGATGCAGCTTGCAAAAGGTGACTTTAGCCACCGCCTCCACCTGCCGATCCAGACAGAGGCCCGGATCCAAAACCACCCCCAGACTCCAAACCTGTTGGGCTATGGGAGGACAGACCCCCCCCCCCACCAGAGGGGTCGGCACCTCCCTCGCCCTACCCACCACCATCCCCTCCATCTTATCAGGATTGAGCTTCAGTCTGCTCTGCCACATCCAATCCGCCACAGCCCCAAACACAGGGAATGCAATGAGACAGCAGGGCCTGGGTCGGTCAAAAACAAGAGGTACAGCTGAGCATCATCAGCATATTGGTGACATTGCATCCTGAACCCTCTCACGATCTCCCCCAGGGGCTGCATATACACATTAAACAGAAGCGGAGACAGGATTGAACCCTGCGGAACGCCGCAGGTCAAAGCCTGGGAGCTCAATATTTCAGCTCCCAGCACCACCCGCTGGCTTCTCCCCGAGAGGAATGAGTGGAACTACCCCAGGACAGTCCCATCCAGACCCCCCTGGTCTCGCAGTCATCTCAGCAGCAGCCCCTGGTCTACGGTATCAAAAGCAGCCAAGAGATCTAGCAGGATCAAGAATGTAGAACATCCTGCATCCATCTCCTGGCAGAGATTGTCTACTAAAGCCACCATCTCTGTCTCAGTAGCATAGCCGGGGCGGAACCCAGACTGAAAAGGGTCAAGGAAACCGGTACGGTCCAGATGAGCCTGGAGCTGCACAGCCACTGCTCATTCAATAACCTTCCCTGGTGAGTGCGTCCACATCCAGCGAAGGCCTTTTCAGCAGGGGGCACACCACAGGCTCCTTGAGACTGGGTGACAACCTCCCCTGCCGAAGTGACCCCAATATCCAGAACTGACCCCAATGTCTCCTGGGAGGCTTTCACCAGCCAGAATGGGCACAGATGTAATTCACAACTTGTGGCCTGAAGAGACCCCAAGACATCCACCGCATCGGCCGGCATCACTTCCTGAAACTCTTCCCAGAAAGATCGACCAGACAGTGCCTCCATAACCTCATGCTCCTCATCTACTGCATCCAACCCGGTGTCGAAATTACTCTGGATCTGAATGATCTTGCCTGCAAAGTAGATGACAAACTCCTCACAGCGGGCCTGGGACAAGTCCCCGTGCAGGCGGAGGGAGGCCGGACTGACCAGCCCCTGCACCACCCAGAACAGCTCCACTGGACATGACTTTGCAGACGCTATGAGGGCAGCAAAGAATTTCTTCTTTGCTGTCCTCACAGCCTAAACATATGACGGCAAATGGGTCCTATGGAGAAACCGGTCAGATTCAGAGCGAGTCTGACACCAGCGACACTCTAGTCTCCTGTCTACCCGCTTCATACATCGCAGCCCCTCGGTTATCCAAGGGGCCCTGCGGTGATGAGACGGAGGCAGGGGACATCTCGGAGTCACCCTGTCGATAGTCTCCCACAGCAAGGTGTACCAGTTGTACCAATGTTGTACCAGTACATCGACAGAATGGCCATCCGGGTCCAGGGTTAACTCCCTCAGAGCCTCCTGGAACCACTGCTGTTCCATCAGCCTCCGAGGGTGGACCAACCTAACTGGTCCATTCCCGTTCTGGAGGGGGTGCGCTAACAGGCTGGCCTGCAGGACATAATGGTCCATCCATGATCACCCACCTTAAGGCCAGAACAGAAGACCAGGTCAAGGATATGTCCCCCCACATGAGTCGGGCAGTTGACCATTTGGGACAAGTCCATGGTTGCTATGGCGGCCATGAACTCCCGCTCTGCTCCTACAAGGCCGGCATCGACATGAGTGTTGAAGTCCCCAAGGACCATGGTCCNTCTGTGCTGCTTTTGACAGGTGGCAGAATCTCATTGTATATACAGCTTGTCAGATCCCAGATTCCTACCTGACAGCAGCAGCACATGTAGAGTATTAGCCCCAAGATGTGCCAGCAGGGTATGAACTTGCAGACAGCCCCCCAGGAGGCAGGGCTTGTGTCTGTGTGGGTGTGCCAGAGAGGGAGATGCTGTGGCAGTCTGGCAGAGGCATAAGTGGGCATCGGCAGGTGCACTACCCGCTCTCACAGAGATCGCCGCATGTGGGGAAGCCTTGGGAAGCTGAGTTGTGATATATAATACTTGGTTACATTTGATGGTTCGTCCATTTGAAGCCCTCGAGGGGAGAGGTGTGTTCGGCTCATAGAAAGATTGCCCGGGGGGTGGGCAGACTTGCAGACAGCACCCCAGGTAGAGCAGCCAATCCAGGGATAACATATTTTCTGTGAGGGGGTGCCAGAGAGAAAGAGAGAGAGGCTCTTTGGCAGTGGGCAGCAGATGGTGGGTGGTGGTGAGCAGAGGGACTCTTTCAGCAGCCTCAGCAGGCATCAGCAGGTGGCTGCGGAGGATTAGGCTGGGGGGGCAGTCTCAGAAGGTGAGGCGATCCCCAAGGTATGAGAGTCCCAGACCGTATAGGACTTTATAGATCGACCCCAGCACCGTGAATCTGGTTTGGTACGCTATAGGCAGCCAGTGCAGAGTGCGGAGCACAGATGTTATATGCTCCCGCTGCCTCGTCCCTGTAAGGAGACAGGCCGCCGCATTCTGCACCAGCTGCAGCCTCCAAACCAGAACCAAGGGAAGCCCCACGTAGAGCGCATTGCAGTAGTCTAGCCTCGAGGTGATAAAGGCATGAATAAGAGTGGCCAGGTCGGGCCCGGAAATGTATGGGCGCAGCCTCCGTACCAGATGCAGCTTGCAAAAGGTGACTTTAGCCACCGCCTCCACCTGCCGATCCAGACAGAGGCCCGGATCCAAAACCACCCCCAGACTCCAAACCTGTTGGGCTATGGGAGGACAGACCCCCCCCCCCACCAGAGGGGTCGGCACCTCCCTCGCCCTACCCACCACCATCCCCTCCATCTTATCAGGATTGAGCTTCAGTCTGCTCTGCCACATCCAATCCGCCACAGCCCCAAACACAGGGAATGCAATGAGACAGCAGGGCCTGGGTCGGTCAAAAACAAGAGGTACAGCTGAGCATCATCAGCATATTGGTGACATTGCATCCTGAACCCTCTCACGATCTCCCCCAGGGGCTGCATATACACATTAAACAGAAGCGGAGACAGGATTGAACCCTGCGGAACGCCGCAGGTCAAAGCCTGGGAGCTCAATATTTCAGCTCCCAGCACCACCCGCTGGCTTCTCCCCGAGAGGAATGAGTGGAACTACCCCAGGACAGTCCCATCCAGACCCCCCTGGTCTCGCAGTCATCTCAGCAGCAGCCCCTGGTCTACGGTATCAAAAGCAGCCAAGAGATCTAGCAGGATCAAGAATGTAGAACATCCTGCATCCATCTCCTGGCAGAGATTGTCTACTAAAGCCACCATCTCTGTCTCAGTAGCATAGCCGGGGCGGAACCCAGACTGAAAAGGGTCAAGGAAACCGGTACGGTCCAGATGAGCCTGGAGCTGCACAGCCACTGCTCATTCAATAACCTTCCCTGGTGAGTGCGTCCACATCCAGCGAAGGCCTTTTCAGCAGGGGGCACACCACAGGCTCCTTGAGACTGGGTGACAACCTCCCCTGCCGAAGTGACCCCAATATCCAGAACTGACCCCAATGTCTCCTGGGAGGCTTTCACCAGCCAGAATGGGCACAGATGTAATTCACAACTTGTGGCCTGAAGAGACCCCAAGACATCCACCGCATCGGCCGGCATCACTTCCTGAAACTCTTCCCAGAAAGATCGACCAGACAGTGCCTCCATAACCTCATGCTCCTCATCTACTGCATCCAACCCGGTGTCGAAATTACTCTGGATCTGAATGATCTTGCCTGCAAAGTAGATGACAAACTCCTCACAGCGGGCCTGGGACAAGTCCCCGTGCAGGCGGAGGGAGGCCGGACTGACCAGCCCCTGCACCACCCAGAACAGCTCCACTGGACATGACTTTGCAGACGCTATGAGGGCAGCAAAGAATTTCTTCTTTGCTGTCCTCACAGCCTAAACATATGACGGCAAATGGGTCCTATGGAGAAACCGGTCAGATTCAGAGCGAGTCTGACACCAGCGACACTCTAGTCTCCTGTCTACCCGCTTCATACATCGCAGCCCCTCGGTTATCCAAGGGGCCCTGCGGTGATGAGACGGAGGCAGGGGACATCTCGGAGTCACCCTGTCGATAGTCTCCCACAGCAAGGTGTACCAGTTGTACCAATGTTGTACCAGTACATCGACAGAATGGCCATCCGGGTCCAGGGTTAACTCCCTCAGAGCCTCCTGGAACCACTGCTGTTCCATCAGCCTCCGAGGGTGGACCAACCTAACTGGTCCATTCCCGTTCTGGAGGGGGTGCGCTAACAGGCTGGCCTGCAGGACATAATGGTCCATCCATGATCACCCACCTTAAGGCCAGAACAGAAGACCAGGTCAAGGATATGTCCCCCCACATGAGTCGGGCAGTTGACCATTTGGGACAAGTCCATGGTTGCTATGGCGGCCATGAACTCCCGCTCTGCTCCTACAAGGCCGGCATCGACATGAGTGTTGAAGTCCCCAAGGACCATGGTCCTGGGGGAGTTCAACACTACCTCCGAGGCCAGCTCTGCTAGAGCAGCAAGGGGTGCCGCCGGACAGGAAGGGACCCGGTATACCAGCAGCACCCCAAGCTTGTCCCCAGCCAAATCAAACACCACATGGAGGGCCACCACACCTGGACTCTCCTGGACTGGATATCTCCTAACTGGCCAGTCGTCCCTAAAAATGATAGCTACACCTCCCCCTCAGCCCCCTATACAAGACTGGTGCTGCACAGAATACCCGGTCGGCATGAGGTCTGCCAGAACAGGTCCAGCCCCCTTGACCAGCCAGGTTTCTGTGATGCACGTAAGGTCTGCTGACCCATCCAGGATAAGATCCCGGATAACTGGGGCCTTGCTTACTACAGACCTTGCGTTGAACTGCATCAGCCCCCCACAGGTGGACCCTGGACCCTGACCCATCCTCATCCTTGGTGGGGGGGTGACCCTCCTGACCTGCAACAGGTACCTTGGTCCCCTGGGAGGATGAGTAACCTGCCCCCTTGGACCATACCATCCTTGTCCCAGAACCACCCCTATAGCCGCTCCCTCCCTCCCTCCCCCCATCTACTACATCCCAACCTCAGCCTCCGGGCTGCCCACCTTGCCTCTGGACCCCACCCCCACCTCCAATTGCCTCCCCTGCTGCCAGGGGGGCCCTCCCAAATGGCCCAAAATGCCCTCCATTTGGGGGTCTCCTTTTGCTGGGGGGGCTGAAGAATCCTCAGAGGACCTGGAAGGGGAAGGACTGGCATGGCGCCTCTTCTGCCGTGCCTTCCTCCACCTGGTGTTCCTCCCTGCTCCTGCCAGTCCGAGACATATCGCACGTCATCTCGATGAGGTGGACGGTCTCAACATGGGCTATTGGCCCTGACATGATCCCCTCTGTCCCCCTCTTGATTTTTTTGTCGCAGATCTAAAGAACATAAAAAGATAGGAATATAAGAAGTGCCATACTGTCTCAGACCAATGGTCTATCAAGCCCTGCCTGCATTCTGTCTCCACAAGTGGGTGGCTGGCCAATCTCTCTCTCTGCAGGAGAGCTCTTATTAGGTCATAGGGCAATCCATTCCCTGTTGTTCCAGCTCCGTGCCTTACCTTGCATTCTGCGAATCCGCCTTTTGGGGTATGGAAATGTTTCCATACCACAGACCTCATTGGCCTGGTATGGCCCTGAGACATCCGCCTTGATGGGCCTGGAGCGGCGGCATCCTCACCATCACCTTCTCTGAAACAGGAACACGTAAACCCCTACATAATATCATGCATTCATGGTGATGCTTCTAGTCCTTCCCAGACCAATACCCAGTCTCCCACACCAAGTGGATGGATAGTGCTGCAGTGTTGCCTACTCGCCTCTTTACCTTTCTGCCACATACACCACCACTACCTGTGGTGCTGTAGTGTTTGCAAGTTGAGATTCTGGCTGCTGCTGCTGAAAGAGCCCCCCCCCCTTCTCTCTGTCTGTCTGTCTGTCTCTCTCTCTCTCTCTGGCAGACCCAGAAATAAGACATGTGCAAATCCTGCCCTTCCTGGGGTGCTAGTGTTGGCAATTTGAGACCCTGTCTGGCACGTTTCTGGGTGGGTGTTGCAGCTCATGCCTGACTGCTGGAAGAACCCCCCACCCTCTCTCTCTGGCAAACCCAGAAACAAGACACATGCAAATCCTGCCCCTCTGCTGCCGCCCGCTATTTGTGCCTGACTGCCCACCACCTGCACGCCAGCAAGCTTGCTCTAAAGGATAGTATTCTTCTTGTCCTCAAAGTTATATGGAACAATAATCAAAAATAAATTGTACAAACCTGGCAGCAGTGGCACCTCCTCTGCCCTCTTCCTTCTCTGGTGAGGAGCCCACCTCCACCACCTCATTAGATGGTCCAATCTAGGCCACATCCAAGATGGTACCTGTAGCCATTTAGTCCAGCATGCTACCAGACAGCCAGCCGTGCTTATTGGTCTAATGCTTTCTGGGAGCATGCTGGACTACATTTCCCCATTTTTTCCACCCTTAGTACCTCTGATACTAGTGATACCTCTGATTCCTCAGCCACTACTTCATCAAAAGCTGGAGCTTATTTTTTACAGAATCAAAGACGGCTTTTGCCTTTCCGCGACAAGCGGAATCACAGGCAACAGAATTATAGGCAAAAAAATCCAAAATGAGTGTACTTAATTTATCAAAATGTGTACTAAGTAATGCAGAGGTGAATGTTCTATCTAAGGGACTGTCTTTTGTTCCGACTAGTTTATACAATCGATATCTATACACTGTCATTGCCATTTATATTTTGTACATATAAGCCAGGTGCTTACTGCTGGTATTATTATGAATGTTTATAAAATTTGGCTGTTTTTGTAAATCCCTGATTCCTCTACATATTTTGTAAATCTTGGGCTTTATCCAAATAGGAGCTGATTTTAGAGCAGTCTCCCCTTTTTTGATGTTATAATTGTACGGATGTACTGCTCTCTATACCTTTTTCTGTCAATTTTGGACTACATTTCCCAGCATGCTCCCAAACAACATTAGAGAGCATGCTCCCAGAAAGCATTAGAAATTCATGATGGAGGGAGGGGCGAGAGTTGGGTGATAGGGGACCCCACCTATCAAGATCTACCAGGTTTCAAAGATGCAAATTTTTCTCAATGTGCCTGATAGTAAGTTAAAGTTCTACTCTCTATTTTGTTACACGACCACTGTGACCAAGACACTTAGCCTTTCTACTATAATTTCCTCACTTGCGATCAGAAAAGAGAAATATCTTGTAAAGAGGTCAATGGATGAATGAGAACTTGATCCTGTGAAGTGCTGATCCCTTCTGCAAGGTACTGAATTTCCTGTAGCTCTAGAGCTGAGTTGCTTCTCATCTCCCAGGATTGAGTTGAGAAAGGGCTATATTTTACTCTCTTTCTAAGTGTTAATTAAATGTGTAGCAAATTTGATGATTTATGTTTCAGTTGTGTAGGTGCAGAGTATATGAAACAAGAGATGAATGACGCTCCATTCATTAACAAATCCAGAGCATAATCAATCACCGGCCAAGGTTATGTTTAAAAGTATGGTGCACAGAACTTTTATGGTTATGAACATCCCCAGGCCAGTTCTAAAGGAGAGATCACTGCAAGGAATTGTCTACCATCCCAAATGGAAACATATTAATCCTACCTGTACTTGCACAACCATCAACATTCAGTAAGAAAAGACCTGTGATGAAGGGTTTCTACTAAAAACCTGCACAATACAGGAGGGAGATTAATCAGGTTGATTAAGATTTAAAGCACTCTGCTTATATTTTCAGCTTCTTTTGATTAGTTAGTCAAAGGTCAGAGAGAGTGTCCCCTAGAACTATTGTGTGTTTGGGTTTTTGTGATGCTTTTATTAGTATTAAATGGCACAGAGGGATTTTATTCATCCTTGGGATACTTAATAAGCAAAATGCATAGAAGCATAGGTAGCTGTAATCCATTTGGGTAGCTGTAACCCCCAAATCCATTAAGATGGATTTGGGGGTAAATTGGGCCCCAAAGGGGTACACAAAAATTCATAAAACTTTTTTAGCAAACCTGTACCACTCCATACTCCATGTATTCCTCAATAGTGATAAGGTCAATTGTCCTCAATTGTCCTGTGTTGGTTCATCCCTTCCCCCCGGTTGTAATTTTTCTTTAAATTAAGAATTTCACAAAAACGGTATTGGGGATAAATTTGACCTTAAATTGTAATGAGTGGGAAAATGAAGTGTAACAAAGCAGAATCCCTGTGGGACACTGGCACTTTAAGAGAGGCCGAGTGGGCCCAAAGCCACGCCCACTCAGCAGTATAAAAGCAGGAAGACAGGACGTGAGAGGTAGAAGCCATTTTGAAGCTGATGTGAGCACATTGCTGCTGGAGTGCGGAAGGCCTCGGAGGAGCCTGGAGACAGGAACTTGTGGGGCTGAGAGGAGAAGCTTGACTGCCTGGATGAGGCTGTGAGTTGTCTAAGAGCCAGTCAGTGGACTGGATGTTTGACTGAGCTGTAGTATGTGAGATAGGCCAGAGATCTGGTGCCTGGCCTGGAAAAAGACAATGTTATGTATATTATTATTATTATTATTATTTTATTTATTATTATAAGCATTTATATAGTGCCAGCGATGTACCTGGTGCTTTATAAAAAACAAGATAGACACAGTCCCTGCCCGAGAGCTTACAATGAAAGGAGTGTTATTATGCTAATTCCCAATGACTTAATGTGTGACTGGAACAGATTCTGTAAACACTTACCCTGGCAAGTCCAAATCTGCTACAGAAAGCACTAAATGCCTATGGTACTGGGGGTCATATCCACCCCAAACATTCAATTCAACCCAGTCAATTCAACATCCAGTACCATAATGTTTGGAGGATTGAGATACTATTGACTACAATACATTTTGTGTTACTATTGTTTCTGTTACACTAACAATAACTCAATAAAAATTAACAGTTTAATGTTAAACTGGAGTCATTCTGAAAACAATCACATTTAATTTTTTTTAACTGTGATTTAATTGGAGCTTATTTTACCCCAATACTGAATTAATATAGTGAGTTTTTCAATTGTCTGAACTTAAGGACACATCCCATCTAGGGGCTCTGGCAGAATTATATTCGGGGGGGAAGAGGACAGGGGCTGGGAAAGCCGCTTTGCTCCACCTTAGTGTGCCCCCACTGGAGTACCCCCCCCCCCTCTGCTTGAAGGCTGGTTCTAGGAGCAGGGCGGGGCTGGCCGGCTGCATGTCTGTTGTGGTCCCCTCCTACTCAGGTTGTGCAGGCAGCAGGATGACTCTCCTGGCAGCAGGCAGGTTTGTTTTGTGCTGCTTGACAGCCTGGAGAGTGGCAGCTGCAGTTCTCTATCCCAGGCCGGGGAGCCACCAAGCTGCCTGCACATTTGTTTTTACCCTGAGTTTCCATCCTGTACTTTGCATGAGAGAAAGAAGAGTGTTCACATGCTTAAAAGCAAGCATATGCTTAGGTACTGAAGCCTGGCAACTTATTTAAAAGAAAAAAATTGGTTTCAAATGAATCATGCCCTGTAACTCAGAACAGCATATATAGGATGCACCTAAAGCATAAAGATTTTTTCTGGAGAAGCATCACAATGCACAGCTTATAGAGCACTTTTAAATCTATTGATCTCAATGAAGTCTGCAAAGTATTTAATGTATTTATTCTCAGAAGACTCCTGTGAGGTAGCAACTCCCACTCTCTCATCTCTTCCCCTCCTGCTACTCTTTCACAGCTTCCCACTGCTCCCACTACAGCTTGCCCTGGATTCACCTCCAGCCTCTTCAATAGTCCCCAACAACAACAACAACAACCCTGCTCCACCCATGGTTCCCCCTTAACCTATTCTCTAGATTCCTCACCTGCCTCTAGCTCCTAGCTGTCTCTGTGCTCTCCTCCTACTGCTGCTCTCTTGCCTGCTGTCTTCTCTCTGAATGACACAGTCCAAGAACAAGGTAGATCTGACACAACTATCTGCTGCTATTTGGAAACCTGGTATCCAGTCTGATCAAGGACCAGTTACCAAGCAATATCCATTTATTGTTTGGTGGTTAACCGTTTCACCAATTTATTGTATTACCATATAATACTACAGTGTGCTGTTTACCATTCACTCATAATTCCTTTTTACTGGTTGCTGTTTACTCCTCCCCTCTTCCCCTCTGGATCCGATTTCAGACTAGTAATGGTAATGCTTGGTTATGCAGAAATATGGTAACAGTAACACAGTAAACCTGTTAACAGTATCATCTCATTATTTAGTTTGTCAGTTAGCTGTCATAGTAAACAGTTAATGGTCAGATAACCACCAAGCTATCCAGAATGGCAGATATTAGCCATGGAAAATAAACTATTTGTTTCAGCTATAGTACAGGGCCATAATATCTACTAAGGGAATTATTATTAATTATTATTATTATTAGCATTTGTATAGCACCAGCAGTGTACCTGGTGCTTTACAGAACAGTAAGATAGACGCGGTCCCTGCGTATGGCTTACAATCTAATAGATATGGAGGGGGAGACAAGTAGAGGGGACATAGGGAGAGACAAGGGATAAATAACATTCAAGAGGATGCGAGGTCCCAGGTGCATGTGCTGGGCTTGGTTGCAGTTAGGCAGGAGTCTGTGGGGAGGACAGACAGTAAATATTGAAAGGAAAGTTCTAGCAGGCGTCGGGAAAGGCGATGAGGAAGAGGTGGGTTTTGAGGAGGGATTTAAAGGTGTGGAGGGAGGGGGTAAGGCGGATGTGGGCAGGGAGGGAGTTCCAGGCATGGGGGGCAGCAAGGGAGAAGGGATGAAGGCAGTTACGGGAGCAGTGGAGATGAGGGAGGGGGAAGAGGAGGAGTGGAGAGTGCGTGCAGGCGTGTGTAAGGAGACTAGGGCTGAGAGGTAAGGTGGGGGCAGGTTGTGAAGGGATTTATAAGTAAATACCACGAGTTTGTGAAGGATGCGTTCGGGAAGAGGGAGCCAATGAAGTGAGGAGAGGAGAGGCTGCACATGATCGAAGCGACGGACTGAGTGGATGACCCTAGCAGCGGAGTTTTGGATGGAGATAAGGGGGGACAGGTGAGAGCGGGACAGGCCAGTAAGGAGGAGGTTACAGTAGTCAAGGCAAGAGATGACCATGGCATGAACAAGGGTTTTGGCTGAGGAGGCAGAGAGAAAGGGGCGAATCCGAGCAATGTTGTGAAGGGTGAAGCGACAGGATTTGGCAACAGAATCGATGTAAGGTTTAAAGGAAAGGTGAGTGTCAAAGACAAAGCCCAAACTACAGGCTTGGGGAACGGGATGGATGGTGACCCCATCGATAAGGATGGAAAGGGAAGAGGGAGAGGAAGGGTAGGGAGGAAAGATAAGGAGTTCAGTCTTAGCCATGTTGAACTTGAGCTGACGTTGGGACATCCAGGCGGAGATATGAGAGAGACAGTTGATGAGGCGAGCTTGGACAGAAGGGAATAGAGAGGGGGTGGATAGATAGAGTTGAGTGTCGTCAGCATAAAGGTGATATTGGAAGCCATGTGAGACAATGACTTTGCCAAGGGACAGGGTGTAGTTAGAGAAGAGGAGAGGGCCCAGGACAGAGCCTTGGGGAACCCCAGCCGAGAGGGGGAGTGAGGAGGAGTTGGAATTGAGAAGGGAGACATTAAAGGAGCGGTCAGAGAGGTAGGAGAAGAACCAGTCAAGGACAGAGCTGCAGAAGCCTAGGGAGCGAAGAGAGTCCAGTAGGAGTGAGTGGTCGACAGTGTCAAAGGCAGCAGAGAGGTCAAGGAGGACAAGAATGGAGTGAAGGTGCTTAGATTTAGCGACAAGTAGATCATTGGTGATCTTGGCTAGGGCAGTTTCAGTGGAGTGAAGAGGACAGAAGCCAGATTGGAGAAGGTCCAGGGAGGAGTTGGCAGAGAGGAGATCTAAGCAGCGGGAGTAGACAACACATTCCAGAAGCTTAGAGGCGATGGGTAGGCAGGAAACCGGCCGGTAACTAGAGGGGTCAGAAGGGTCGAGGGTGGACTTTTTGAGGATGAGAGAGATAGTGGCATGTTTGAAGGCGGACGGGAAGGAGCCAGTGGAGAGGGAGAGATTAATGACATTTAAAAGGGGGGGGGGAACAGTGGGAGCAATGGAGGTCAGGAGGCGGGAGGGGATTGGGTCAAGGGGGAAGGTGAAGGGGTTGGAGGAAGAGAGCAAAGAGGAGATTTCCTCAAGGGAGGCAGGAGGGAAGGAGGAGAGGGGGGAGAGGTAGTGAGGGACCAGGGAGAAGAGAAGGGTGGGAAGCAATGTCCTGGCAGATCTTGTCAATCTTTAAGGTGAAGAATGACGCGAGATCCTGAGGAGAAAGGGAAGAGGGGGCAGGGGGGGCTTGAGAAGGGAGTCAAAGGTGGAGAAGAGGCGGTGGGGGTCACGAGAGTAGGATTCAACCTGGGAGGCATAGTAGTGTTGCCTCACCAGGGAGATAACAGCGGAGAGGGAGAACTTATAGTGCAGGAAGTCAGGGTGGGAACGGGATTTGCGCCAGAGGCGTTTGGCAGCCCGGGTGCAGGAGCAGAGGTAGCGGATAGTAGAGGTGAGCCAGGGACGGGGGTTTGGGGGCCGAACAGGGTGGGAGGAGAGGGAGGCAAGAGAGTCGAGGGTCGTGGCAACAGAGGTGTTGAGAGAAGAGATGGCAGTGTCAGGGGAAGAGGAGGAGAATACAGGAGGGAGGAGGGGGAAGAACCAAAGTCTAAAGGGTTAATAGCCTGCAAATCACAGAAGGGGCGTGGAACTGGGGAAGAAGATGGGGGTTGGTGGGAGAGGTTGAAGTGAGGTAATGATCAGACAGGTCAAAGGTCAAAGGAGACGTCAGCAACAGGACAGTTTCTGGAGAGGATGAGGTCGAGAGAGTGGCCACCGGTGTGGGTGCCTGTGCCACCATGGCCACTATGTGTGTCAGCTACAGCCATGTACACATACTAATATCAGTATTAGGAGTAGTGATCGGTTTGCTCTCTAAATATAAAAGTGATCCCTCTGTGGTAAGCAACGTTCACGTTTTGGCCCACTAGTGTGTATCTCATATGCACAAATGTCAAAGAGTTCTCTTTAGCAGGCTTAGTTGGTATAACATCTCTCTGTTGCTGTCGTCTTGCTCTACTCCTCAGAATCCTGGCTATGTCCTTGTCAAAACTGGCAGCTCCCCAGCAGTACTAGCAAATCCTGATCAACATAATGTAGCTTAACAAGCAGGAGAACTCATGGACACAGTGGCAGGAGAATCAGAAATTTATTAATTCAAATTAGTCTTTGCCCTATACCCAACACCCTTGGTTTGGATCCTGTGTGCCCATGACACATCTCACTGTGCATATTTATTAAACCTGCAATTGCCATATCCTAACTGATGCAGACTCACTTTTATTTTACAAATCCCTTATTCAAAATGTTCATGCAGAGCATTAAATGTTTGCAAAAACTAGACTGTCATGCTAAGAGAGATTGATTTCTTGCCTTCAGATCAACAGAGTAGCTCAAGGAGTGATTTAAATGGTATGTTCGGTGTTGTGTGGAAGCCCATTTGATTGATTGTTTGGTAAAATATTTTTTTTTGTTCTGTGCCTCAGACAAACTGGCAAGCAATGAGAAATTCACCCTGCCAAGCACCAAGACACACCTATAAACTACAGGAAATAGCCTTGCAGACAATACCAAGATTATCAATTAACCAAACTAGACACATCCATTGTTTAGAGTCACCAAGACACCTTGCATTTCCAGTTAAGTGGGCAAGTTATTTATAGGAGCTTTGCTTAAGTGGATGCTAATGTAGCTGAGTTCACATGCATTGCTTGACTTCTCTTACATCATTATTATTTTGTTCTCAATCACCATTGTAACACTGCTGAGGTTCCAAAATTTGACAATTTATGACTTGATAAAGAGAGAACATTATTCAATAGACGGGTTCTATTTTCCAGATCTGTCACTGTCTTGCTGAATGACCTTGGACAACTTACTTCACCTCCCAGTTTCCCTCTTACCTACTTAAAACAAAACTTTCCAAGGCAGCAACATTTTCTTACTGCCCTTAGTAGAGTTGAAATGAATATTTTTTTAAAATGGAGCAAACCTGTTGGAGCTGATCCCATGCCCTGCGTATACTACAGGCAACCCGTTTGCGTGCACGTGTATGCAACCCGCACACACGTCCATTGGGAGTACATTTTGCCATGAGGAACCTGCACAGATCCTATGCAGAGTGGGTTTGGAATAGTGGACCTGAACTGGAAATGGTGAAGCAGATAACTGCTACACATTTTCATTCCATCAGGTATCCATTTCAGTTATTGCAGGTTAAATTGGGGGGGAGGGGGTGTTCAGTTTGGTTGCATCATTTTGGCAATATTAGTACTATTGTGCATGTTCAATTGCCAAAAATGACATAGCTAAAATACTGAAATGACCAAAAAATAACCAAAGTTACCAAACAAAAAAACAAAATAAAAATGTAACCCCCACCCCTCCAAATGGAATACCCAACAAAACAGATATGCAAATACCCATTTTGGTTGTGGGTATTATTTGGATATTTGGAGGGCTGCTCAAATAGTACCCATGAGTAATAAATCTACTGCCTGTTTCAACTCTAATCTTCAGGTTTAGTGCCACTGCTAGTCATTTCCACTGGTGTGAGTCCCTTTACAGGAAATAGATCTTGCACCAGTGCAAAGGTCTAGCAATGGCACTAAGCAACAAGGATTGCACTGTATTTGTTTGTAAAACACCATACACAGTGAAACAGAACTTGACTTGATGTCCCTATATGCTTCCAAAGCAGCCCTGTATGACTATTGTGACATTCATAGGTCAAAAAACATCAATGAGAGCAGGGCTATAAAATAAGTCTGCTGTAGGGATGTGATAGGGCGGCCTTAGGCTGTAGCGTTCATCAAGGTCAGGGTCCTAAAGAGCCCCACCACTTCAGCTCTTTCCACCACCAGGTGCAAGTTTATTTACAGTGCAAACGTCCAAACATCCCATCCGCCAAACTCTTCCTAGTTAGTACATTAGCCAGCTTCCATTTGCAGAGCTGTTCCTCCAGCACCAGATAGATACAGACTGACAGAGCCACCTTCACTTTATATCCTCAGGAGGAGTGTGGCCTGTTGAGGCAGCTCACTCCCTTAAAGTGACAGTCATACACACCCCAGTCCCCACCAGGGTTTATCCAGGCCATAGTTCTGCAGCCACTTATTTACTTATTTACAGGATTTTTACCCTGCCTCTCCTGCACATGCAGCTCAAGGTGGCTTACAACATAATTTAAAATATCACTAAAAACCATAAATAACATAAAATCCATAAAACAAATCAAATAAAAGGTGGTGGGGGGGTTAGCATAAAACCCTACCCCACCCACTCTACCCATTTTCCTCACCAAAAGCCCGGCGGAACAGTCAGATCTTACACTGACATCGAAATGAGGCAAGGTCCGGAGCCCCCGGGGCCTCCACCGGAAGGGACTTTTACAGGCTAGGTGCAGCTACCGAGAACACCCTCTCCATCGTGGCCCCCGGACCACCTGGGGGATCTCAAGAAGGGCTCTCCTGGCAGATCACAGGGGTTGATCCAGGACATGAAGAGTGAGGCAGATAAGCAGACCATATAGGGCTTTATAGGTAAGTACCAACACCTTGAATTGGGCCCGGAAGACTATAGGAAACCAGTACAGAACATGGAGTACTGGTGTAATGTGCTCACGATGACCCGTCTCCGTAAGGAGGCAGGTCACCGCATTCTGCTCTAGCTGCAGTCTCCGGACCATCACCAAAGGTAGCCCCATGTAGAGCGCGTTACAATAGTCCAGCCTTGAGATGATGAAGGCATGGATGATGGTGGCCACTGCTAGGTCAGTGTCTGAGACATACGGCCAAAGCCATCGCACCAGATGTAACTGGCAAAAAGCACTCCTTGACACAGCTACCACCTGACAATCCAGGCGGAACTGGGAATTGAGGAGCTGTTCCAGACTCCAAAACTGGGAGGAACCCTATCAATGATGGGGGATGTCACACCCAGTCCCCACCAGCATCACCTCGGTCTTCTCAGGATTCAGCTTCAGTCGACCCACACTCATTCACTCCCCCACAACCACCAGACATCGGGTAAGCACCGAGACGGCTGGGTCTGGGTCGGATGAAAAGAAGAGGTAGAGCTGGGTGTCATTCGCATGCAGATGACACCGTACCCCAAACTATCTCACGACCATGACCAGCGGCTGCATATACACGTTGAACAGGAGAAGGGACAGAATGAAACCTTGTGGGACCCTACGTGAGAGGTCCTGGGGAAATGAAGAGCAATTCCCCAGCACCACCCACTGGGTTCTCCCGGCCAGAAAAGAGCAGAACCATTCAAGAATGAATGAATGAATGAATACTTTTATTGTTTAGCCTCAGCTATTACAATACACAACCATAAAAACAGAAATAAAATAATATTGTGATAAATCAATGTCAGAATCGCATCATAGATACACAGATCCCTCCAGAATAGTTTTATACTAAAATACGAGCAAAAGTCTCCAAATATTTACTTTTAAGCAGTCTATAATGTCTAGGCCATAAGCCCCCACAAAGTTCTCTATGGGCGTCAGAAATATCTCATGTACTATCAGATAGAACTAGTGAGGCTGCAGCTCGTCTGCCTACGCTCCCAGCATCCTCGGCTGTCATCGCTTGAGGTCACCACGACTCTCCTGGGGTTTGGCCTTCCTGCCACCCCAAGCTCCACCGACCAGTGGGCCAAGAACTGGTGAGGCTGCAGCTCATCTGCATATGCTCCCAGCATCCTCGGCTGTCATCGCTTGAGATCACCACGACTCTCCTGGGGTTTGGCCTTCCTGCCACCCCAAGCTCCACCGACCAGCAGGCCAAGAACTGGTGAGGTTGCATCTCATCTGCATACACTCCTAGCATCCTTGGCTGTCATTGCTTGAGGTCACCATGACTCTCCTGGGGTTTGGCCTTCCTGCCACCCCAAGCTCCACTGACCAGCAGGCCAAGGACTGGTGAGATTGCAGCTCGTCTGCATATGCTCCCAGCATCCTCGGCTGTCATTGCTTGAGGTCACCACGATTCTCCTGGGGTTTGGCCTTCCTGCCACCCCAAGCTCCACCGACCAGCAGGCCGAAAGGCTCGCGCCTTACAGCTACTTTTCTCCATTTCTTTTCTACTGTATTTCCTCCTCCTATCTTACTCACTAACATGTCTGCCCTATTTTCTCGCCTTTTCTTTCCCTCCTCTCCTTCTCCTCTTCCTGTCCATCTTTTTCTTCCTCTACTTTTCTCCTCCCAGCTTCTTCCTCCCCCCAACCGATCACCACTCTCTAACCTCCCCCATACATCCTTTGCTCCCTTGGCTACTTTCTCTCATTGCTCCCCTTCCACTCCTGTCTCTAGCCTTCCTCGATGCTCCCCTTCTCCCAATCTTATCCCTATTCCTCCTGTCTCTAGCCTACCACGACGCTCCCCTTCTCCCAATCTTATCCCTATTCCTTGCCTCCCCCCTCATCAACTACCATTTTTCTGCTCCCTCTGGAACTGTCGCTCATCTATCAGTAAAGCTCCCTATATCCATGATCTTTTCCTCTCTCGCTCCCTCCAGCTCCTTGCCCTTACTGAAACTTGGATCACTCCCTCGGACTCTGTCACGCCTGCTACCCTCTCCTGTGGGGGTCTCTCCTTCTCTCACCAACCCCGCCCTGAAGGACGGGGTGGTGGGGTGGGCCTCCTTCTTGCTAAATCCTGTCAGTTCCAACCAATTTCTCCTCCCCCCTCTCTCTCCTTCCATACCTTTGAGGCTCACTCCGTGCGCCTCTACTCCCCCCTCCATCTACGTGTTGCTGTCATCTACCGTCCCCCTGGTCCTCTCTCTTCCTTTCTTTCTGACTTTGAGTCCTGGCTCACTTTCTTCCTCTCTGTTGATATCCCCACTCTCATCCTTGGTGACTTCAACATTCATGTTGATGACCCATCTCAGCCCTCAGTCTCTCGCTTCCTCTCCCTAGCCTCCTCCTTCAACCTCCACCTTTGGACCAACTCCCCCACCCATACTAATGGCCATTCTCTTGATCTTGTCCTCTCTAGAAACTGCTCTGTCGCTGATCTCTCCTTCGATCCTCATCCTATATCAGACCACTTCCTTGCCTCTTTCAACATTTCCCACTGTCCCCCCTCCTCTTCCCCTTCTCTACGCCCCTTCCGTGACCTTCAAGCTATTGATCCCCTGGACTTTGCCTCCTCTCTCTCTCCCCTTCTTCCTACAGTCTTCTCTTCCTCCTCCCCTGACTCCGCTGTCTCTGCTCTCAACGCCTCTCTCTCCTCCACACTTGACTCCCATGCCCCTCTCTCTTCCCGCCCTGCCTTCTCCCACAACCCCCGTCCTTGGCTCACCCCTAGTATCCGCCACCTCCGTTCTTGCACTCGTGCTGCTGAACGACTCTGGCGCAAATCCCATTCTCACGCTGACTTCCTTCACTTCAAATTCTGTCTCTCCACCCTTACTTCTGCTATCTCCCTTGCTAGACAACACTACTATGCCTCCCGCATTGAGTCCTGTTCTCGGGACCCTCGCCGCCTGTTCTCTACCTTTGACTCCCTCCTCAAGCCTCCCTGTCCTCCCCCTCCTTCTTCCCTTTCTGCTCAGGATCTTGCCTCCTTCTTCACCTCCAAGATAGACAAGATCCGCCTCGACATCGCTTCCCACTCCTCTCTTCCCACTCCCACCCCTCTCCCTCCTCCCCCTCCTTCTCTCATGTCCTCCTTCTCCCCTGCCTCCCTTAAGGAAATCTCCTCTCTGCTCTCCTCCTCCAACCCTTCCACTTGCCCCCTTGATCCCATTCCTTCCCGCCTCCTCACCTCCATTACTCCCACTGTCGCCCCTTCCTTCCTGCACATCATCAACCTCTCCCTCTCTACTGGCTCTTTCCCTTCTGCCTTCAAACATGCCACAGTCTCTCCTATTCTCAAAAAGTCCACTCTTGACCCCTCTGACCCTTCTAGCTATCGTCCTGTCTCACTCCTTCCTTTTGCTTCCAAGCTGCTTGAACGTGTTGTCTACTCCCGCTGCCTTGACTTCCTATCCTCCAACTCCTCCCTTGACCCCCTCCAATCTGGCTTCCGCCCCCTTCATTCTACTGAAACTGCTCTCGCTAAGATCACCAACGATCTTCTGGTGGCTAAATCTAAACGTCTCTATTCCATTCTTGTCCTCCTTGATCTCTCTGCTGCCTTCGATACTGTTGACCACTCACTCTTGCTGGATTCCCTTCACTCCCTTGGCTTTTGTGGCTCTGTCCATAACTGGTTCTCCTCCTACCTCTCTGACCGCTCCTTTAATGTGTCTCTCTCCAACTCCACCTCCTCCTCCTTCCCCCTCTCAGTTGGTGTTCCTCAAGGCTCTGTTCTTGGCCCTCTCCTCTTCTCGATCTATACCTCATCCTTAGGCAAACTCATTGCCTCCCATGGCTTCCAATACCACCTCTATGCTGATGACACTCAACTCTATCTCTCTACTCCCTCTCTCTCTCCCTCTGTTCAAGCTCGTCTCATCAACTGTCTCTCTGACATCTCTACCTGGATGTCTCAACGTCAACTCAAACTCAACATGGCTAAAACTGAACTCCTTATCTTCCCCCCTCATCCTTCCTCTCCTTCCTCACTGTCAATAACTATTGATGGAGTCACCATCCTGCCTGTCCCCCAAGCCCGTAGCCTAGGCTTCATCTTTGACTCACCCCTTTCTTTTAAACCCTACATTGACTCTGTTGCTAAATCCTGTCGCTTCTCCCTCCATAACATTGCTAAGATTCGCCCTTTTCTCTCTGTCTCGTCTGCCAAAACTCTTGTTCATGCTCTGGTCATCTCTCGCCTCGATTACTGTAACCTCCTTCTCACTGGCCTTCCCCGGTCTCACCTTTCTCCCCTCATCTCTGTCCAAAACTCTGCTGCCAGGGTCATCTACCTCGCCAGTCGCTTCGACCATGTGCAGCCCCTCCTCTCTTCGCTTCACTGGCTTCCCCTTCCTGAACGAATCCTGCACAAGCTCCTAGTCTTCACCTATAAAGCTCTTCACAACCTTGCTCCCCCCTACCTCTCTGCACTTATCGCCCTCCATACTCCAGCCCGTGCACTTCGCTCCTCCTCTGTCCCTTCTCTCACCCTTCCACGCCTTCCCTGCTCCCCTAAGCGCCTTCGTCCCTTCTCACTTGCTGCCCCCCATGCCTGGAACTCCCTCCCTGTCCACATCCGCCTTGCCCCCTCCCTTCATACCTTCAAATCTCTCCTTAAAACTCACCTCTTTCGCTCTGCTCTGTCTGACTCTTTATCCTGCTGAGCCACTATTCCTATACCTACGATCGGTTTACCCTTATCCTTGCAACATGGACCTGCCTGCTGTCATTCTCATCGTAACCAAGCCAAGTACGTGCACTTGAGACCTCGCATCTTCATGAATGT
The DNA here is from genome assembly GCA_003113815.1 of Sphenodon punctatus. Taxonomy (NCBI): domain Eukaryota; kingdom Metazoa; phylum Chordata; class Lepidosauria; order Sphenodontia; family Sphenodontidae; genus Sphenodon; species Sphenodon punctatus. The sequence goes on from QEPC01011163.1 coordinate 422,581, forward strand.
TAGACCCCTTGTCTCTCCCTCTGTTCCCCTTCCTAAGTCTCTCCCCCAGCTCCTGTCTCTCAGATTGTAAGCCCTAGGGGCAGGGACCGTGTCTATTTTATTACTTTGTAAAGTGCCAGGTACACTGCTGGTGCTATATAAATGTTTGTTAATATTAATAATAATAATAATAATAATAATAATAAGATAACCGACATCACACTCCAAAATCCTAGCAATTTCCCAACCAAACCTTTAGAATGAGTTGAGTCTAAGAAGCCCCTCCCTTTAGCATAATGGTGTCTCGCAATAACATTACTTGGCGGGTGTAAGTTGCTACTGCCCTAGTCAGGGGAGAGTCGTAGGGGCCGAGCAGTTGCCTGAGTAACTTAGATCTGGAATCCCACTGTAGGTCAGAGATATCAGTCCTCAAATATTTAACTCTCAGCCCCATCAGTGCAGAGCACTCAAGCAGAATATGGGCTACCGTATCTTCATTGCCACTTTTACATATCAGGCACTTCTGTTGCTCATGGGGAATGCCCTGGTACCTTCCTTCTACAGAAGCAGAAGGAAATGTGTGTGTGCGCATTCTAGTGAATGCAATTCTTTTTGCTGGATCTGGCCACCTAAAAAGGTAGAAAGAGTCCAGGCATGACGCATCATAAGTCACAATTCCCGGGGCAACCTTCTGAAAGACTAACAGGGCCCCTTCTGTTTGGAAGAGTTGGTCCTTGATCCTCTGACGAACTAATTTCTTAAAAACATTTGAACCAACTCTCCCCCACACCTCGAGGGAACAGCCCAGTAGATGGATCAGGCAAGCAACCTGAGTAAGCCAGGGATTAAGCAACCCTGCATCGCGAGCCATAGCCAACAGAGTTTTCAGCCCTAGGAAGCCCAACCACCTTCATTCAGTAGTTAATAACTAACTGGACGGCTTGTGCCTTCACTGGTGGAGTAGCTGTCTCAGTTCTAGAGATTACCTGCAGGGTACCACATGGAATACCCAGCAGGGAAGCCAGGAACTGGTTCTGGATGCACTCATGTTTATCCATTAAGGCCAAGGACCAAGCCTGGGCTGCATATAAGGCCTGACTAAGAACGTTAGCCCCAAAAAGGGCAAGGGCTGGCACTACCATTTCCCCCCCTTGACCAAAATAGAATTTTGAAATCGCTGTCAAAGATTGCCTGGCCTGCGATTTCACATAGTCGAAATGGGAGTTCCACTTAGCATTGGAGTCAAAAATAACCCCATAATATTTGAATTTGTATACCTGGGAGATACACTCCCCTTTTATATACCAGAGGTGTGGAGATTTAACTCTTCTCTGTCCGACCACAAGAACCTTCAACTTCAAATAGTTAATATTTAGATTTTCCGTTAAGCAATAGTTCCCAAAAAGCCCCAGCTGCCTTCTAAGGTCAATCGGAGTTTGGAACACAAGAACGCTGTCATCCACAGAGAGCATTATAGGTAGACGCCTCTGCCCCAAATGGGGCGCGTGAGTATCTTTGCCATTCATATGCTGGATGACATCATTCAAGTAGAGGTTAAAGTGTGCTGGGGCCAGTAAACACCCCTGCCTGACCCCCTGTTCTACCAAAACTGGTGCAGATAGCTCCCCTCGTGGGCTAAGCTTAACCGGAAGAGTGTTCCCAGAGTGTAGCTGAATAAGCAAGTACAGCAACTGGGGTTCAATGGAGAGCAGGCTTAACTTGGCCCAAAGGCGTTCTCTCATAATGGAGTCAAAAGCCTTCTCCAAATCCATGAACCCCAGAAAAAGTTTCCCTTTATTTGCTGTGTATTTAGTAATTAAAGCTGACAAAATCATCAAGTGGTCGGTAGCGGCTCTACCTACCATAAAGCCTGCCTGTTCGGGTGCAATGAGTTCAGCTTAATTAATCCATACTTCCAACTTTATCAGTAAAAAGCGAGTGTATAATTTCCCGATTATACTAAGCAGGCTAATCGGGCGATAATTAGATGGAAGTCGAGGATCCCCTTTTTTAAAAATAGGGATCAATGTGCTTTTAAGCCATGAAGCCGGAATCACTCCTGTTTAATTTATTTCTGAAAACAAAGGAACCAGAGTAGCAGTCCACCAATCCGGGTGCAGTTTAAGGACCATGGGGGTCATCCGATCAGGACCTGGAGCCTTCCCTGGCTTAAGGCTCATAATGAGAGCTTTTACTTGCTTAGGGGTGACTGGAGGCCATGACTCAAATCTGTGCTGGAGCTGTCTGCTTAAACGTTCTTCTATGCCTACTGTGTCAGTGTATAAGCTACCATAAAATTGCTCCCAAGATTGAGCCGCTTTTGGGGCGGCTTGGGCCTCGCCCCTTGGCCTCTTAAGGGAGCGCACTATGGACCAGAACTTCTGCGAGTTTTTACCAACAGCGGCTTTATGCAATTCCTGCCACTGTATCCTGCAAAATAGTTCCTTCTTGCTAATCAGAAGGTTCTGATAATATTTCCTCTGGGACTGCAGCCGTCTGCCATTAATTGCTGAAGGGGCTGATTTAAGACTCCGGGCTACGGCTCTAAGTATTTTCCTTTCAGCCCGACATTCCCCATCAAACCAAGAAGGAAAAATCTTGTTCTTCCTGTGGGTAAAACCCACAGGCTCCCTTTGAGTAATCATTTTTTCTAACAAATCCATGAGCTTACTGTACCAAGACAAGTCCCCCCTCTCGTAAGGAGACAAGGTTGAATAAATCTCCTTAACCTCCGGGCAGTTGATGAAAACATCACATGCCCTGGCAAGTTCCTCTGAGCATTTAATACAGGTTATAACCCTCCCCCCCTGTGACTCCTCAACATCAGCTACTACATCCCCAACCCCCTGCCTCTTAATTCCTAACACCAGGGGGAAATGGCAAGTTTCTGGCCTAGGAACAACCTCCAGCCTTGTGATGGAATCAAAGCTGCCATAGGTGGTCAGAAAATAGTCACTGACACTAGAGTCGTCCACAGAATGGAAAGTAAAATCACCTTCCTCATCTCCCAATGTGCGCCCATTGAGTACCATGAGATCTAGGCTTTGGAGGAAGTATTCCATATCATCCTTCCAACCACCCATCTGCACATCCTTAGAGCATCGGGGGGGGGGGGATGCATAGTTACAGCCACACCCATCCATACTCGGTTCATCCTGGGACTGAGCTGAGGTCCCCAACCTGGTGTTAAAGTCTCCACCAATATATAGGGCAGCCCCAGGAAATTTACTCTGAGCGGTAGTTATTAGATCAATCATTACCAACCATATCTCCTCCGAATAGTAATTAGAATATACAGGTGGTACATAAACATTTCCAATAAGGAGTTCGAACCCATCAGCTAGTTGGCAATAATGAAGAGCAAAATTAGATTTATAGCTACCAGCTAGTTCTACTTTAATGTTTAAGTTTTCAGCAATCAATAAGGCCAAGCCTCCACCAGACCTGCCCCACAAGTCAGAGGCCATAGCCTCTAACCCGAACAATTAAAAACCTTTAAGGACAATATCTTCTGAGATATCTGCCAACCAAGCTTCTTGAACTAAAATTATATCAAATTGATTCAGATACAACAAAAATTCAAAATTCATACAGCGTGTCTTCCACCTGGCCAAATTCCAAGTCATTAGAGAAAGCCCCAATGAAAAGGCCCCGACTAGTCAATCCTCTGAAGCCGGCGGCTGGGGCTTACGGAGTGGGGACTTATTTGGGTTAGAAATTGCCAGAGGGGTTCCCGGAGAGATCACTGAAAGGCTGGAATTATCCAGCCTCCCTGGTTCTACTCCAGAAGGATATAGGGTTTCCAGCTCCTCTCCAGTATCCACCCCCTCTCCCTCCAACTGGGGGACAATATTAGCCTGGGCCAGAGAAGTAAACTGGGGAGGAGCCCTGAATGGTGCCCCAAGGCTTATCATACTATTAGCAGGGGCTTTCAGACAAGTCTCCGTGGAATTTATAGAAGTAACGTTTTCAGGTCTTAGGTCATCAGATGTAACTCCACCAGCAGGCACAGTTCCCACATATGTTGTCCCAGGACCCTGTTTCTTCCTATGGGTGACCACTAAAGACTCAGCAGCATTCCCCCCCCCCCCACTTTTAATCTGCAATCCCTAAATTTTAATGAGAGCAGCTCTTTTGGGACAATTTCCAGCTGTTCAACTAATTTGGCTGGTGTAGCAGCTGGGGATAGATCTCCTGGGATATTAATTGATCTGATGGTCTGCAAGTCAAGGATGGTTTTCCTTTCATTAACAACCTCCAGCTCCATACTATATCCCTCTGGGGGGCCACTGTTAGCTCTAGCGGGGACCTCCCCTACCAAAACAACTTGCACACTATCGTTTGTTGCCCTACTTTTCTGCAAAGACTGCAGAAAGGGCTGGGCGCTAGGGGGATCCCTCAAGACCCCACTGATACACTGATTTAAGTTAGTTACCCTGTTCCTTATGGCAGGCTGGAAGACACATGAGAAAAATACTCCATTCCTCTCTAAGGAGGATTTCTTTGAAAGTATTACAGAAATTAAAACCGGCGAGACAAAAGCTACTATTAATGCCTGCCTATTCTTCACAGAAGGCAGCTGATCAACAGAAATAATGTCGTGTCTGGTCACTCTTGAACTAAGTAAGATTCGAAGATGCTCTGCCATGTCTAAGATCGTGGCCCAAGTTGGTCTTGGGCAGCCAAGCGGCGGAAATATAATAAAAATAAGCACATTTGGTAAAGCCTTAAAAGCACTGTCTCCTTCATCAACAATAAGTGACGGAACAGGAAGATTATGAAAAGATTGTACCTCAAGTTGTGACCCGGGGGCAGTCAAAGGGTCAGAATGCCCCATGAGGGGGCGCTTCTGCTGGACATGGGAAGCTTGTGGACAACCCGCTAAGTTAGCGCCAGCTAACCTGGCATTAATTAGATCAGTTGCTGACTGGAGATGGGTAATACGGTCGAGCACAAACTTAAGCTATCAGCTGTCAGCTGATAATAAAAGATGGTTTGCGAGAAAGGTCGCCATCCTCTCACCAACTGAAAGGTCCTGTTCATCAGGTAGTTGATCAGAGGGAGGTAACATACCAGAACCCAACAAACACATTGGGGGTTGATGTACAGAGTGCTGCAAGGTCTCATGCCTGTTCATATTGCGTGGCTGGCTCAGCAATTGCAAATGGTCCATAGCCAAGGTATTTGAATGGGAGCTAGACTCCCCAATGTTGCTGACCTGGAATTTTTTTAAGTAACACTCAATTTTCTGTTGCTTAGGTGTTTTAGAACTTGGAGGAGAGGAATCCCCTAACTCCCCCTGCCCACCCTTAGCGGCCATAAAGAGAATAATAATAAGGAAGGGGCAGGCTAAAAAATAAAGCCAAGGAGCGAAAGCAAAATGTCGGGCCACCTGGCCACACGCCTAAGGCCACACAAAGATGGCCTTAATGCTGGCAAACTCCACTCCCTCCAGGAGGGAAGATTCCTGCAAACCCAGTCAAATCAAAAAGAAAGGGAACTGTCAGCCTGGGCCCGGCCTCTGCCTTGTGTGTGACGTCCTTAGACGCGACACACTGGTGCGCACTTACGGTGCTGCCATAGATTCGGCAGCGCCTTTAAGGGTCCGTCTTTAGATGATCACGCATGTGCTGCCTCGGTGCTATCAGGACTCTCAATACATCGCCCGGTTGATCAGTTGGTTGGGGGGTGCTGCGAGGTACTGGAGTAGATGAAGGTAGGGGGCTTCGCCAGGTAACCCAACAATCAGGTGGATAAAACATGCCTCGCCCCTGAGGCCCCACTCCCCAGCAGGCACCCACCTTTAGACTCGGCAGCACCTTTAAGGGTCCATTTTTAGATGATCACGCATGCACTGCCTCCACAGATGATGTCGGAACTCTCAATATGTCACCCAGTTGATCGGTTGGTTGGGGGGTGCCATGAGGTACTGGAGTAGATGAAGGTAGGGGGCTTCGCCAGGTAACCCAACAAACAGGTGGATAAAACACGCCTTGCCCCTGAGGCCCCACTCCCCGGCAGACCAACCATTCAAGAACAGTTCCACCTACCCCAGCATAGTCCCGCAAATGGGTCACCAACATCTCATGGTCAACAGTATCAAATGCAGTTGACAGATCTAATAGGATTAACAGGGTTGACCAACAATGATTCAACTGCTGGAGGAGGTCGTCGACCAAAGTCACTAATGCAGTCTCGGTACCATAAGACGGACAAAAGCTGGACTGCGAGGGATCCAGAAAACCGGTGCGGTCCAAATGCTCCTGCAGCTACTGAGCCACACCCACTCAATAACCTTCTCTAAAAAGGGAAGGTTAGAGATAGGGTGATAACTGGTGAGGGAGTCAACATCAAGTGATGGTTTTTTGAACAGGGGCCACACCACTGCCTCCTTGAGGCAGTCTGGCACCCTGTCCTCCTAAAGGGAGGCATTGATCACATCCACCAGCAGTGACCCCAACGTCTCCTGACTGGCCTTAACCAGCCAGGACAGGCATGGGTCAAGTTGACAAAACATAGCTCCAACAGCCCCCAGAACATCCACCACAGCAGTGGGTGTCACCCACTGAAACAGATCCCACAAAGTCAGACAAGGCAGGGTGTCCATAACCTCTGGTTCTCCTATTGTTGTAAGTGTGGAGTCAAAGTCATGGTGAATCTGAGCAATTTTATCCACGAAGTATTCAACAAACGTGTCACAGAGGGCACTGGAAGTTTCCAGTTCCAGGTGGAGGGAGGCCAGACTGACCAGCCCCCTCATCACCCAGAAAAGTTCTGCTGGATGAGACTTCACAGATGCAATCAGGGTAGCAAAAAAAAATCATTTTTTTGCTGCCCTGACAGCTACAGCATAGGCCCATAAACTGGCTCTATGCCGCAATCCATCAGCTTCAGCATAAGACCGATGCCACCATCGCTCCAACTGCCACCCTTCCTGCTTCAATTGCCACAGGACTTCCACAAACCGTGGTAGCCTACGGAGTCGATGCTGAGGGAGCAGACGCCTATGAGCCATCCCGTCAATGGTCTCGGTCAACATGTAGTTCCACAAAGCCATAAGGTCATTGGTTGAATGGCCATCAAGATCAGAGGGTAACACCCCAAGAACATTCTGGAACCTCTCTGGTTCCATCAGTCTTTGGGGACAAACCAACCGAATTGGTTCCACACCCTTCCAGGGGAAGACATGTGCCAGGAGACAGGCCCACAGGAGGTAATGATCTGTACATGACAAGGGCTCTGCTGACACCTCTCCCACCAACAGATCCCCCACCTCAAGGCCAGTGCAGAAGATCAAGTCCAGGGTGTGCCCTCCATCATGTGTGGGGCTGATGACAACTTGAGGCAGGTCCATGGCTGCCATGGCGGCCATGAACTCACACTTCGCCCCACCTAGACTGGCGTTGGCATGGATATTAAAGTCTCCCAAGACTATCACCCTTGGGGACTGCAACACCACCTCTGACACCAGCTCCATCAGAGCATCTAGGGACACTGATGTACAGGTAGGTGCACGGTATACTAGCAGCATCCTCAAACTGTCCACCACCAAATCAATCACAAGATGGAGACCCTCACAGCCTGACATCATCTGCACTGGATACCTCCTGATGAACCATGAATCCCTACAAATAATGGCTACACCCCCGGTCCCTCTGACCATGGCTGATGCTGCACATAGTACTTTGGCACTTATGGCCAACAGTCACAGTACTCATGTCTGACAGTAGAAGGAAAAAGATCCTGATACGGGGCAAATATATGTGCATCACATTACAATAAAATAATGAAACTGGCAATTCACCATCTCACTAAAAATATTAATGTTTATCAATGCAGTAGTCAGATGATTATGCACTAACACATCATGTGCACTTTGAGGGCAGCTTCATTCACATGCTTGTAGACTCCTTGGGTAAAAACAGACGTGTGGGTGGTGTGGCGTGGCGTGGCGTGGCGTGGCATGGTGTGGCAGCTCTCTGACCGGCCTGAGGTGGGAAACAGTGAAGGCCACTCTCCAGGTTGGCGGACAGCACTGAACAAACATGCCTGCCACCCGGAGAGTCATCCTACCACCTGCATGACCCAGGTAAGGGGGTCCCACAACAGATGTACAGGTGGCTGGCCTCTCCCCTAGCACCCTGCCCTCTGCCATGATAGGCAGCCATAACAGGCAACCATGGCGCCCAACCCTGGTGGCCGCCACCCTGCAGTGGGGATGGTGGGGTCAACCAGATGTGTTGATACACTATGGCCGGTGTTGGCATGCGTGGGCAGTACTGGGCCCAGAATGGGTGCCCATGATTGGGCCCAGGGCACATTTCAGCCCAGTTGCCTACCTGCCCTGGGGCCATAACAGACCAACATCTGGTGGGGCAGGACCACACATTTATTAATTGTTTATTAGGACAGAGACCTCTCTTTTTGGTCTTAGCTGTGGGTCTGTTTACACATCTTGCTGCTCTCATTGAATGCATTCATAGCTGTGTGTAAACCTCATGGAAGTTATTTATGTTGTTGGGTTTTCTTTTTCATTCCTGTGATCTTAACTTGCAGTTGCAAACTTTTCTTCAAGTTTCTCATTATTAAAACTCTTCTAGTCCTGATTATTTCCAGAGATTAATCAGATAGATTTGGTGTCCTTAGCAGAAAAAAAATCAAATGAAGACTTTGCCACAGCTTAGCGCAATAACTACAAGAAATCAAGATTTGCTGTTCTGAATTTTCCACAATCTTCAATTTGCAATTTGTATACAGTGTTGCCAATTCAGAATGAAATGTCATTTAGTTTTTGCTGCATACTATTTTTTATATTCAAAGATCCAAGTGCCACTTACACTACTTCATGTCACTGTGATGACTCTCTCTCAAATGAACAATTTCAAACACCACCACTACAGCTAAGGGTTGGTTTTCTTTAAATTTCTACTAGATTAGCCCTTCTTTTTAGAGATTTGTAATATCAATATTTCTCAATGCAGTTTCTAACGGTTAAAAAAAAAAGCTTTTAAAAGTCTAGGTACGTTTTTTAAAAACTCTGGGTGGTGCAATTTTTCTAAAAAAATAAAAAAACACCATAATCAAAGTAAGCCAGTGATGATTTTAAAGAGCTGGATTTTGCAGACATTTGCTGAGTCTCTTTTGCAATTTTTCTCTTTCAATTAAAATATCAAGTTATTTAGCTCTGAAAAGCTGCTGCTCCAGGCATAAAATATCTACTTATTTATTTATTTTTAAAATTTATTTAAAGTTTATATCCCACCCCTCCTGCCACAGGGCAGCCGGGGCAGCGAACAACATTCAATAATTTTAAAAATAAAATAATTTAAAACAATTTAAAATACAATACAATGTGGGGAAACCCCCCACCCCCACCCCCACCCCTCGCCAAAAGCCTGATGGAACAGCCAGGTCTTACATACACACCGAAACAGCAGGAGAGTGGGAGTCAACTGCACCTCCTCTGGGAGCGAATTCCACAGCACAGGGGCAGCAACCGAAAAAGATCTAACATCGGTGGCTACCTGCCTCGCCCGGGGAACCTACAAAAAGGCCCCAATGGACTATCTCAAGTGTCGCACAGGCACATGGGGAGTGAGGTGGTCCCACAGATAAGCAGGACCCAGGCTGTGAAGGGATTTAAAGGTTAAAACCAGCACCTTGAACCTGGCCCAGTGCTTTATAGGCAGCCAGTGCAGAGCCCGGAGCACTGGTGTCATGTGCTCCCTG